>CM052292.1:286853-467186 GCA_028455765.1 Lasioglossum oenotherae | reverse complement strand
AAAAAAAGAATAGAATAGAATAGAATAAATAGAATAGAGGGTTCGCGGAGGGACTCGGCCTATTTGCTATTCCGAGAGAGAGGACGAGGTAAGGACCACGGCCGCTTTTGGTTAGCACTAGCACCCCGGCAGGAGAGTACGGCGATAATACCTGGACGCCTGTCGGGAGAACGGGAGAGGACGGGAGTCTGTTCCTGGTCGCTCGTTCGACATGGAGAGTACGGCGATAATACCTGGACGCCTGTCGAACGAGAGAGGACAGAGTATCTTCTGGACGTTTGAGAGAGAGGATGAGGGAGAGAGAGAGAGAGAGAGAGAGAGTTTACATGATTGTATTCTGTAATTCGAGCAAATGAATCCTGTACCCATGTTCCTAATCAAAATAAATTTGTGTGTCCAGCATATTTCCCGATTTTCCTATCGCTATGGCTACAAAATAAAAATCGTACGTTAAATATTCATAAGCCATAAATGCATAAACATCCACAGTCTAATAATAAATGTAGATTCGGTATTCGTTTAGAGAAAAATGTCCCACGATAATATCAGCGGCTACAAATCTTTCAGCGATCATTTTAGCGAAAGGTTGGTCATCCGGAGTTAAAGTAAAGTGCAGGAAGGGAATCACATGAATCACAATCGTCGGCGATAGTGGACAGGCTTTTGACTAGCTTATCGCCGCTCGTAAAGAATGGAAAATCGACGATAAGATACGCGATTCGGGAGATTTGGGACGCGCGCGCGACTTCGCCCACGCGTTCCGCGTGAATCGTCCACGCGAGATGATCGCTGATTTATGGCGCATTGTGTTCTTAAACTCGCCGGTTATATATATACAGAGGAGAGAGACGGTCCTAGCTGCGACACAATGCACCGGGCCCGAGACTGGTCCCGATTCTTTTTTCTTTGTGGCTGAGGCCCGCGTATTTTGTTGGCGCAACAATCGTCCTTTGCCGGCTTCGTCGGCTCGCCAATCTTTGCCATGGCGAATCGGAGCCGCGACACCATGTTCTCTACGGGGTTGAAGCCGTCCCACTCGCGGAGGTGGCGATAACTCGAGCTGCGGGCCAACTAATTTCGAGATGAACCTGGTCCCTCGGGATTTTCGGACTCTACTGCCTCTCTAGTGCGACTAAGGTACATGTCCATCTGAGGGTTTCTGTCGATAGTTGCTCTCGAGAGTACTCTCAATTTGCGTGTTCATTTGAGAGCACTTCAGATATTTTTGGCTCTCGGAGATTGACGTGAGAGTCAACTCTTGAAACCTTCTCTCAGGTATATCGCCATTTGAACTTGATGCGTGTAGCTCTCGGATGAATCTCGATAGTTACAAGAATACTCGTGAACAGAATGGATGCGCCAAAGTTTGCTGCAATTGTGGCAATGTACTTAATAAGAAAAAGAAATCTTCGAAAATGCTGGATTAAAAGCATGGATAATGCGAACCAACAAAACGCAAGTTGAAAATATAACATGTTTGATTGGACCACAAATTGACAAACAAGATAAAAAGTTCCGAAAAGCAATATCAATAAGAAAGTAATTACGTTTCAAGAATATTTAATCCTGTGGAAACATTCGCAAATATTCTTGAACAGTCTCTCGAGAGTAACTCGCGATAGTTTTACTCTCAGATGGACACGTACCTTAATCGTACTTCACCGTTCTCTCGGTGTTATTCATCAGTCGCACACAAGTTCGATTTAATAGCACAGATGGTAGCTTCCGTGTCTTTGTTGATGAGGCTAACGTCGGCGGCCATGCTGCCGATACCCTTTAACGATCAGATCGAGGCTCGTAAAACTTGGCGATCTCTGATTAGCCGAAAGCGCGGCTCACAAAGGGTTGGAAAAAGGAGGCAGCTCGAAAGCGAGCGGCGAATTAAATTTCAAGGTCCTGCCTTAACGACGGGGGCGTGTTTACGGTAGGCGATGTCTCCTAGTTTTTGTCCCGGGGGCCACAGAAGAGGCCACGCAAGAGTACGGCAGGCGACTCTTAATCAAAGTTTGATCGTCCTTCGCCCTTCTTTTAGAGGCCCGCGCAAAAATCCACGAATATTAGCGAGCCAGGTCCGCGCGATCCTTTATGATTGCCGGGGCACAGCCCGACTGAGATTATAAATCAAGCAATCAACCGCCATAAAAGTCCGCCCACGCGATCGCCGAGATCTTCCCCTTCTTTTCACGATCGTCGTCGTCGTCGTTGCTCGACCTTTTTCCCCCCGTTTGCTTCTTTAAGGGAATTACGAGGGCTCCGCGACAACGTCTGCAGATTTAGTGGCGGAGCTTTCCTGATGTTGGAAATGGAGCATTGATTTTCGAGTGCTTACGAGGAATGATCCCGAATTCCGGAAATTCAAACAATTGCGGGACTGTATTGCGCGATTTCTCTTTGCTGGCCAATTTCGAATTCGAAACAGCCATCAATCGTGCGGCTACTTTAACACACAGGTACAGAAGGGGTTAAAACACACGGAGTGCGAACGTGTGCGGTACCCTCGTCTCATGTCGAGTTCTCAGTCTTTCGAACACTGAAGTTGACGAATGTACCGAGATCAACGGAGGGTGACTGGCAGATTGTTCGCCAGCGTTCTCAGCGGTGGTCCACGCTCGGATGAACCTCGATCGATAGATTCTGACCTTAAACGAGCACTTCGGCACGCCTCTCGAAAAATGATCGATTCCCGACCGGCTCGATTCGGACTTCGATACCCGGCTCCTCCGTTCACTTGCTGCCGTTTCCCGTGTCAGTCCACTTATCGAAACTATGCGTTATCGTTTTTCCACTTCACGGAAGCCGAATTCTACAATCCTTCTGCCAAATCGTGCAAATTCGAGAATATTCTCCTTTCTACGCCTGTAGATTGCATTTTCAAGCAGACTGCGATTATTCTGCAGAATAAAAATTGTCTACTTTATTTGCAAGACGCAAGAGCTGCACAGATATTTACTCTTTTTTTTTCATCTACTTGTTTTTGTAATAAATGCATAAAATAATTACGTACATACAATTACGCGCGTGAAATTTAAAGATTGAAGGAGATCTGCAGTATCGAAGATAAAGATCGAGATCGTCACGGGATCGATGGGATCCACGGCCGTTGAAAGATGCGACCGGAAAGAATCCCAGCATCGATCGAACTATACCGGTGGTCCAGTATTGTCGGGGATCGTCGTGTCGGAGATCTTAATCGTTTATTTATGTCGGCGAATGTAACGTCTACCTGTCGTTTCGTTCATTGTGCGTGACTTTGGGCCTCGCCGCGATGCGAGAGACGCGTCACGACGTTACAAGACGATTTTATTTCCTGCTTGTCGTCCCATTACATAATAACTGGCTGCCCGTCTCGATCGTAGATTATCGCCGATCGATAGACATCTACACCGACAACCGTTGCCTCCTCATCTGCCAGAGTTTCGTCCCGCCGTCATTGATCTACTACAAAATCCTCGTTTCAATTCGATTCAATTTAAAGATTTGAAAATTATTGTTACTATAACGTATCGACTTTGTGGATATTTTATGCAAATTACAAATCGTCTGCACCAAGCGCAAGATACAGGAACCAAGTGAAAAGTTCTTTCTTTCTCTAATAGCTTTGATCATCAAAAGATAATATGTATACATATAATTTCTATTTTGTTGAAATTGCATCTACACATTTTTGTCGTAATTATTTTCTGGTTCTGACCGTTGCGGTGCTTTCGCAGGTACTTTTAACGATCGTGGTCGAACGGATACAAAAGGGTATAGCGATAAAGAAAGAGGGGTGTTCCACGTTCACCCCTTCCGGTTTCCACCACGTATCAATTGATCCGTGCGGGGGTGTTAAGCTCGTAGGACACGACATGTGCTACCAGCAACCACGATATCCACCCTGTGTCTTACGCCACCGTACACAGAGACGGGGATGCGAGTACACAAAGAGTGACTCTTGATCGCTCGACAGCCCTTCGCTTAATTTTTCTCAGCGGGTGGATTCCGTGCGCTCGGGCGTGTTGCTGCAACCCTGCAACCCTGTCAAAGTCGTTGTCGATGATTGTCATGGGACCCGATCAATTTACAGTGCACGGAAAGATGAAATTTGAACAGAGAGGTGGAATGTTCATTCAACTTCTAGAGCGTTCGAGCATATTCTTCAAAAGCGATGCGCGAGGGAATAAAATTCGACTGGAACAATGGCACAGGTGGCAGCTTGCATGTCTTACAATTAGTTGATGAGGCCAATGTCGGCGGCCATGCTGCCGATGTGCCCTTTAATTACCCATTAATTAATATGGATACCGTGCGCTCGGGCGTGTTACTCGCGAATTAATCCTGCAACCCTGTAAAAGTCGACGTCGATCAATTTACAGTGCACGGAAGAATGAAATCTGAACAGAGAGGTGTGAATGTTCGTTCAACTTTCTTCAAAGGCGATGCGCGAGGGAATAAAATTCGACTGGAAAGTCTGACGTTAATTCGAAGATCGGGCACGAATACGCAAAGACCGGCGCGGCGGCCCCATTATTCGCGAAAAAGTGGCATAATTCCGGTATGTTCGCGAGGATAGCATGCAGCCAGTCGTTCCATGGTTGATTTTTATTGCCACCGGGATACGGGCTGGTATAAAATGTACATGGGCGGGCGATAACGAAATCCTCACCCTTTTCGGTGCACCCTAAAGTTTAGCGATCTCTAATGAACTGGTAGTCCGTTAGTTAGTCTAACTCGGTCCTTCTCTCTCTATCCGTCGGTTCTCTGGTCCGTATACATATACCGGGTGTGCGGCCTGTGTACATATGTACAACCGTCGGAGGAAGAGGGAAAACGCGAGAGTACGTACGTACACGCGCGGATACGAATAAATCCTGTTAGCCGTAGCCGGAGCGACGCAAAGCCGAATTTTCCCGGCTCTCGCATCTGTGAATATTTGCCCGTGGGTAGCGCATTACACGCCCGTTGTAATGCGCTCTCTAACTACCGTTCTCTCCGTCTACGAATCGGTATCGAACTGGCAGAGATAGAGAGCGACGAACCCCCCCACGAGATCTCGCAAACACTCTGTTTCCGTCGGGTGGATTCCTTGCGACGCTCCCCGGGGTCGAATTTACATTTTTACGGGATTACAACGCCGACAGGGTGCCCCGTGACAGGCCCATGGGAGTATTAAGCGGTGCACTTATTGTTGTAACGATTGCAAGAATTCTGGACGTAATAATCTGTCGAAAAAGGCGCGATAGATAAATGTAGCTTCTCTTATTAATTAAGAACAAGCAAACCACGAAACATCTCTCCTCTGTTCCTAAATTAGATTTTATATGACATTAACTTCTTTTCTTATCTGTATTAGCCCTTTTACTTGTAATTTCTACTAATCGTTATTGCAAGTAAACAAAGTAGCCACCTTTTTTATTTTAATGCTTTGTTACACAATGTAAGAAGTTCAAACAGCATTTACACGCATAGAGTATTTTGGACTATTTAATAAAGGATAGAAGGCATTTACTGTTATTCACGCAGAGAATTTTTCTTAACTGGTGCTTAACTATTGGTGCTTTTTTCAACTATAGAAAATCGCGAAGGAGTATTTGCATCCGCTAAAATTGTCAACTCGATCGAATTACCATTTTCAGCAGCGAAGCCACGGGGGTCGAGCGAGTCGAACGGAAAATGAGGCCCACGCGTCGCGATTTCCAAGTGTTCGAGCGCAACGGTGGAAACGGAACTAAAAGTCGATGCAAATTCATGCAAATGATCGGCGGGGACAATAATTACCGCGGCGGAAAAATAGCAGCCGATACGGTCGGTCGATCACGAATTTCCCCGGCACGGCGTGAAACTGCCTCGAGACAGAGAAAGCGACCATGCTCGATCAGGGTGGGAAGAGGTTGCAAAATGGAAATGGCCGAGGCTGGCAACCCTCTTTTCAGTTTCTTTTGGCCTGGGCGGCTAATTTGCGGCTACGAGCTCGGTTTGACAGGAAGGAAGGAAGGAAGTGATCAGGAACTGGAGGGAGGCTCGCGAAGATAAAGGAAGAAATAAACTCCTTCTTTCTTTGTGATTTGCATGAAATTTCCCGTCCCGGCGGCCGCCCTTTGATGTCTCCTACTGATCGTTCCTTGATTAATGTTCCGCTACGTGTCCGTGGAACTCTTTCCCTTCGTAGACGTCGCAGTAAATTTTACGATCGAGTTGGATCAACGAAGATCCTGACAAAAAGTCACATGAACAATTGGCAAAATGATAGAATGACGATGTTAGAACGAATTTTAAATTCAAGCTTGCAGCAGCGTTGCGATCTCGTAAAATTGTGAACCAGTACTGTCTTGAATGATCGCAAATAAATGATTGGATTCGTAAGGGGTGGTCGGGTATCGAGCAGTTTCAAAGGGCGAGGATCGCAATGAATTTCTCTTGGTCGACAGTCGCAGAATCGAGACCGTGGTCGCCCATTGTTTTTTTCTAGACTGCAGGAACAACGGGGGTAGGTGGTGCGCGAGTGCGTAGGTGCGTGGAAGCGTCGTGCTCGCTAACAGGATTACGGAAGGGTGGCTGTGTAGGGGCTGCCACCCCAAAGGGTGCCGACAAGTGGACCGAATAATGTAGCAAGGTACAGGGAGGTGCAAAGCCGGGGTGCATTTTCAATCCGACGTCCTGGAAATATTCCTACGATTCCCTTTACTCAATGCCTAAACAAAAAAATCATTTCGAAACACTGCCACCCACAAAAACAGATTTCTATTTTGCAGAAAGATCCGCAGTTTAATGAGACACAAATATGTATCGCTACCTCCTGGAAATATTCCTACGATTTCCTTTACTCAATGTCTAAACAAAAAAATCATTTCGAAACACTGCCAAAGATCCGCAGTCTGATAGTGAATACCAGGCTGCCAACCTCGTCAGACTAATGACTGTTCGACTATGATCATAGTAGGAACTAGCTAGGAAACGCACTCGAGAGTGCTAACATCTCATCAGCTCGCAGCTTAATGAGACACAAATATGTATCGCTACTTCCGATACAGAACAAACTCCACCTCTCTGAGACCGAGTAACATCCAGGAAACATCAAAGCGTTCGCTCGACGTATCGTTGATGATGTTCAAAGGGTGGCGCGTGTACAGGATGGTGGTGATCGCTGTAGATCCGATTAGATTAAACATCCGGGCCGCTGACTTCGCGATTTCGCGAATAACGGAGAGAAGCTCGTGGCGATTTAAAAAGCTCCGAGTTTCGGTCCCGTCGGTTTCGATCTTCTCTGAGAACGAGGATGAGGAAGAGGACGAGAAAATCTTCTTGGCGGGGGATGATTACGACGCAGGGGCGGACGGACTCGTGAAATTGGGGGGAATAAGGTGAAATTCGGCGAGCCGCTTGGGTCCGGTTTATCGAGCTGGAACAACAAGCGGCAATCAGGCATAACTCGATCATTTCATTCTTCTACGCCCATGCGCCACCCTCCTGGATCTTGCTGGCCCTCTTCCTGCAGCCCCTCAAACCCCCTGACGTACTTGCAATACAGTCGCGTAGAGGATGATTCAAAAATCTGTTTACTCTTTCGACTATCTAAAATGTCTAGCTCCAAAAGTATGCACAGCGAACATTTAGAAAATCTTCATCCCCCTCGATACGGTGTTCCTCAAGTTCCCATTCAAGAACAATAGCAACGATAAGTAACAAGCTTCTGGAACAAGTTTCTGGTGTTTCGTGTCGAAAACAATTTTGTATCGCACTGTAGACTTACGTAGCAAGGATAGAGGCGACGTCGACGATTCCGTGAGCCACCTTCGCAGAATCTCACCCTCTGTTTTATCTCGGCGGAGTCGCGAATCCGAAAATTCCAAACAGTTTCTCGGCTACCCGGTTTCGGCTGGCGCGTGTCTGGAATATACAATTTTCTGTATCGAAAATTCGAACTCCCTGGTAAACAATGGATTTGCATTCCGTCGCGGGGGTGGCGTAATTGCCGGAAATATTTTACGCATCCTACAATATTAAGAACTATAAAATCATATTGAAGATGATTTGCCAATTTCCACCGCGAATTCGCATTTTTAGCATTTATTTCACGGAACGAGCACACATTCGCGATCTCTAACGCGTCTGCAGGGTGCATCAGCTAAATATTATGCACCCCCCGAGCCCCGGCCGCTCATTCGTCGATTCTGCATACCACGGGTTACTGTGAACGATAGAAAGGGCCCTGCAAACCCCTAATTCCTCGAGCAATAATTTCACTCGTCGACACAGCAGCGGTCGATTCGGTCGAATCGCGTCACGACTCGCTCAAAGGGCCAACGAGTCTTGATTCTGTTAGGAAATAGTATATCGCTCGATTATTATGACTCGAATAGGCGTGGGCATCGGGGAACGAGGGGCGGTCTGTTTTTGTTCAGAAAAGCTCGCCTTCTTTTCTGTGGCATACTTCCACCGTGTAATATACATAATCGACGAGAGCTGTTCAAAGGATTGATATTTTCTATGAAAGGCTTTTGTGTGCTTCTCGATTTAGAATTGGACAAAAGTTCGATAGGCTGCTGCAATTTTTTTGCTTCTTCTTTCAATCCTTCAGTAGTTAGTCTCACCCAAGTGAGTGGGAGTTACCGTGTTTCATCGTGTTTGGTTATTAATGACTAGACTGCGGAGTTTCATGCATTAATGGTTCATAAAAATTTTCGAAAAATACTGGAGTCTTAAAATCGATAGAATTTAGTACGATTTTTATTTATTTTCGACCTACAAATGTTATTACTAGACTGCGGATTCTATGCATTTACGACGAAAATGGACATGTACAATTTAAAGTACAATTTAAAGTGGACGAATTAAGAAGATTTAAGGACATCAGTGTATTAATTTCAGTTTGATAGGATAATTAAAAGAAGAATACAATTTTTATTTGACTCCTGTATCCTGCAGTCAATGCAAACACTTTTTATTTTGCATAAAAATCCGCAGTCTAGTTATTACCAATGAAAATAGGATTTTATTTGGTACCACTTAAAAAAATTGAAGAAAAGTTCTGCAACTAATTGGATTAAAAAGAGATACAATTCTCGTGTGGACAGGTGATATAAGCCACCCTATGTACCAAGGAAAAAAGTAATCGCCACTTGTTGGCTCGTATCGGCTGATGTCCATGTAGGGGGTTATTGTATTTTTGAGGCCTCGGTTACTTCGCCTCGTTGTTAACGACGCTTAATTCACCGTGTAACCGTACGCGGGATCGAGTTAACGTTAAGATCAAATTGGATTTGGCGCCGGCGCTGCCCCGTCTAAAACTTAGTCATCCGGCAAGACCCTCCTAATCCGTTTATGTTCCTTCGTCCTGGCTGCCGCCGTCTCCGCGACTACAGTTGTCCGTGTAATAAAGAGAGAAACCCGCCGCAAAAAGAAGATACTGGCCCGATCCTGCGACCTGGACCCGTGCTGGTTTCCATTTAACTTTCGCCCTATGAAATTCATAGGGCCGGGAACAATACCGTGGAATTCCCGGCAGTGCAAACTGTGCTTAACATAAAAATACTAAACCCTCGAACATTCCTACGTACTTCGCGCAGCTCTTAAAATTTTATCCGAGGCCTGAAATGAACAATTGTATATGAAAGGACAAACCAAGGTCAACCCTAATTTTCTTTTCTCTATGAAAAAATTCCAGGAAGAATTTTTAATTAGCGGCTAGTGTTGTCGTCAATTTAAGCACATTACCGGAAGTAGTTGGTCGGTGGAGGGTGCGTGGGCGTCGCGAGTCGTTGGAAAATTCACCATCTGGTTCTATCTCTCCCTCTCTCTATGTGTGTGCGCGAAATTTCCACGACCATATCCACCGGCGGAAAAGTAAAATGGCCGTTGCCATACGTACGGTCGTTGATCGATAAAAGCGTCGCGACGCTGGGCGTGTCCGTAGCTACAAGCCGCCTCCGCAACGCCCCGCGAATCGCCGCGAAACTACGGGAAAGTTTACCCCGTGTCGCCCGACAAACGCGGGGACAAAAAGGCGACAGCTAACAAACTTCGTTTTCCACCCCTCTCCGCCACTCTCCGCACAGTCCCTTCTTTCCTCTCTGTTTCGTCGAAATAATCGCGCCATCCACGCCGAACCACCCCTTACTCGACATCGCTGCAACCACACACACAGACTTCGTGGAAACTTGCGAAAAACTAGTTAAAGAGAAACACGCGGGGAAACTGATTTCCCTCTGCTTCCTCTCTAAACGTGCTTCTGCCTTTTCCGTGGATTTTGGAAATTTCTCTTCTTTCCAATGTACTCATATTTTTCTATTAACGCTTGAAATATTTGACGTTCTACATATTACAGTAGGGACTTTAATACGCGTTCGGGAATTTTTCAATAATTATCACTAGACTGCGGATCTTTATGCAAAATAGAAAATGTTTGCATGGATTGCAAGATACAGGAATAAAATAGAAAATTCTTTTTTCTTTTAATGGTCTTATTAAGCTGAAATTAACACACTGATGTCGTTAAATCTTCGTAATTGTCCACTGCTTTAAATTGCACGTGCCCATTTTTGTCACAAATGCATAAAATCCGCAGCCTAATTATTACAATATCGGCCGAACTCCTTCGAAATGAAATTCTGCCTCAGCAAAACCGAAGCGAAAGGTAGAAAGACGCCAAGCCGTGTACGCTAACTTATCGAGTATTATAAACGTCCCTTCAGCTGTTCGCCGACGAAATAATTAACGTTTTCGCATAAACTTTCTCTTGGCCGAGGCCCGGCCTCGGCACGCTAACGCCGCCATTGTCGCGGTGATTAATCGAACGAACCCGGTCAAGAACCGGCGATTAACCTTCTAATTAATGAACGTTAACGCGTAATCTTCGACCAGGCTTGCTTTCCTGTTTCGCTTCTGTGTTCCCCTGTTCCTCTTTCTTTCTACCAATTATTCCTTTTTGTTTGTTTCCGTTTGTGCATTCGTCGGCGGACATCGGAGTCGGTGGGTACGCGAAACCGGCTTATAGGCTCGTATATCTCTTTATAGGGCCTTATCATATTTATGGGAGTCGCTGCAAGCGTGCGACATGGAAACCGCATCTGTCGGCATGCATATTTTTAAATACCAATTCACCGAGTATACCAGGCCACGACGCGATTTCTTTCTTCTTGAACGGTGCGCCGATCCCGATACGTGAGGATTCGTTATATATTTCGTGTGCTTCTGGCGACGAATCGACCAGAAAGAGAAAGGGAGATGGAGAGGAAGAGGAAGAGAGAGAGACAGAGAAGGAAATTTTGTCTTTGCGAACAACTCAATCGAATCACAGATTGATCACGGTGATTTAATTCACGTTGGGAGATCGGCTCTCGAATTTCTTCGGGCACGTTAATTCAAGCTGCTACGATGTCGGTCGAAATTATTTGGTGAGGCTCGACTGACTATTCATGATCTTGAAAATCGTTGCGGACGGCAGTGCTATAATGGAGACTTTAGATTTTACGGAATTTATGTATTGGAAAATTTTAACACTTTATTGACCGGTCACGAGGTTAACTCGTGTTCATGCCCAAACGTTGTTGACGTGGTATTGACAATTTCAATTTATGAAACCCAGGGCAAAATAGAATATTTCAAAACCTTTCTTCATTATGGTGATTATATAAAGTTCATAGTTTCATCTTAATTCATTACGTATAAATGAAATTTATAGAGGTTTACTTAGATTTTCTTTACCTAGATGTTCTACTTCCACATTCAGTTACGAAATAATAGCCGGTGACACGAGACAGCCTCTGTGTAAAATTGCCGGTCAACAATGTGTTGAGAACAAAAATACCTAAAAATTCTCAATTCGCGCGGTTTTGATCGATCGATTAGAGGTCCGCGAAAGGAGCGTCCCACGCACAAAAGGAGATCATCCCTAATCCGTGCGGCAGCCGGAGTCGAATGCGACCGCAAGCGTAAGCTTGTTACACCTACCGTACACGTATCTCGTTTCGAATTCGCGAGATACCCGTAGGATTATACCTCGTCTCGAGTTTAGAGACGCATGCATATGTATATGTACATGGGTGCGTTTCCTATAGTATTCCCATGGCTGTGAACTGTGAACACGACGCGACTGCAACAAGGTGAAACGCGACGCGTCCCATCCCCTGCGATGATTCAGCTTGAACCGCGGTGATAATGCACCGCGATAATAATTAGTCGGCTGAGATCGACGAGATGCAACGCGATGCAAACGGACATTTTTTCTCTCGACGATCGACGCGGATTAACGCAGCGCGTACGACATTCGCCATTGTGTCACGAGTTATTAACCCTTTTAGTGCCGAACGACGATATATCTTTGTTCACAACACTTGCGAAAAGTGCGATGACGACTTACTATTCGCAATACGAGAGAACTCTATCTTAAGATAAATTTATAAACGGTTTAATTTCGTTGCAAAACAATCAAAGGATTGTTTATGGATTTAACTTTTTGTTAATTACACGAATTAATAACTTTTAGTCCTTCTGATCCTTTAGTTTTGTGGTCCGGGTCTTATCTACTATTTTTTTTTTGTTTAAATTTGGTTAGGTCAGGTCGGGTCGGGTCAGGGCCAGGGCCAGGGGCCAGGCCCCTGGCCCCTGGCCCCTGGCCCCTGGCCCCTGGCCCCTGGCCCCTGGCCCCTGGCCCCTGGCCCTTGGCCCTTGGCCCCTGGCACCTGGCACCTGGCCCCTGGCCCCTGGCCCCTGGCCCCTGGCCCTTGGCCCTTGGCCCCTGGCACCTGGCACCTGGCACCTGGCCCCTGGCCCCTGGCCCCTGGCCCCTGGCCCCTGGCCCCTGGCCCCTGGCCCCTGGCCCTTGGCCCTTGGCCCCTGGCACCTGGCACCTGGCACCTGGCCCCTGGCCCCTGGCCCCTGGCCCCTGGCCCCTGGCCCCTGGCCCCTGGCCCCTGGCCCCTGGCCCCTGGCCCCTGGCCCCTGGCCCCTGGCCCCATACTTCAATCGTTATTCGCAATTAACAATTAATCTCCTAGCTTAGTCGTTAATTGCGGTTAACGATTAAATACTTACTAATCGTTAATTGGGAATTACGGTTAAATTTCTACTTTAGTCGTTAATTGCGATTAACGATTACATTCCTTTCAATTGTAATCGTCAATCGGATAATTGATTAATGATTAACTGCTGAAACTTCGAAATGAAATACATACGGAATCAAAACTTCATGAATACTGAAAAAAATGTAAACTAATATACTATACACTATACACTATACCAAACTAAAAACAAATGTTAGGGAAATGGAAAGAATGCAATAATTAGGTTAGTAATAATTAGGATACAAGCAAAGTAGGTCAGGGTAGTACTGAGTGAGACAAAGAAAAAGAGTGAGAGAAGGTATGGACTGAATGTGTAAAATAAGATAAATCTGTAAAGTTAGTTAATGTAGACCAAGTCACATTCCTTAGCTGTAAGGCTGAAATAAAGCAAATAGATGAATAAAAATCTACGTTCTAAAGACGCACAAGTCTATGTACACTCGAAAGGGACGGATGAGTTCATAGAGCGATTCTCAGCTCCCCACGGTGCCCGGAAGCGAAAAAAAGGAGCTGAAACCGCATCCACCACGCTAATGCCCTCGGCTAGCGATCGTGATCGATACGATCACACTCGAGGAGACCGCGTGGGATCGCGATCCGACCGATTAATCGCAGGAAAATCGCAGTCGGGGTTGGTTATGGGACTCTGTTCACCCTGGACGTTCTAATAAGAGGGTGTGAGGGGGTGTAAGTATAATATTATGTAATAGGGGCCACGTGGCGGGCACGCAACCCCCCGTTTTGCTCCCGCAGAAATGTCGGACAGCCTCGATTGTTCTCGGAGGAAGGACCCGTGGCCCGTGGTGCATAGCGACGTGGATTTTCATCCCTCTCGAGAGTCAACGTTCAACAATGAACCATGCACCCCGCACACCGCGCCGGCGGCATTCACCTCTCTAATCCGATTATTCCTTTCGAATCAACGGGCAACTTCATTCCGTGCCCCCGTGTGCCCACTTTACAACCCAGACCTATATGTATGTAATACGGGTAGGTACGTGCCACTGGAAAAATCCGTGTAATCGGTTACATCACGATGAGAACCGGCCTCCTGCTGCTATTTGCGTTCCTCCCGTTCGTTAAGTGCGCGACTGTTTCGAGGAAAAATCGCTCGTCTCGATTTGTATCAGCGACGATCTAATAATAATAAGTAGATCGAGCTGTCGCTTTAGCGGAATTATTACGGATCAATTTTCGAGCAGCATTTCACAATTTTTCCTTCTTTTTACACGACCCTCTAAACTCTATTTCCTGATTGCTCTCCTTCCGAAAGCGTGTTGGCTTAAAGTAGTATTATTGTGTGTAAAAACACGACAATTTGATGCAGTGAAAATCGCCAGAGTTGTACAAACATCCAGGAATCCGTTCCGTTCCGTTCCCGACACCCCCAGGAATGCGCTAAGAAAACCTATGACATTCCCATACGATGATCAAACGGCCTATGCTTTCACAGGTGAGAATGGATCACCGGCCTCCGCTATCAAAACTGTTCCTTTATTGTACCGATTTCCTTTCGTGTAGATCAATCATCTCAGGACCATTGATTTTGACGTCGACCTAGCCACGAGAACAATCGACGTATTGTAGTTTGTTTATTTTTCAGAATGTTGCATGGGAAAATCGTAGTGAACGCTCCCGATGGAACTTTTAAACATCAACAAATGCTCGAAAAATTGTTCAATTGTTTCATTGGTTCATTGTCTGCTGCTGACCCAGTAAAAAATTTCTCCAATAAGTGAGTCAACTGCTTATCGAAGTTTTTAACTCGACCGAGCATTTAATCGAATGAATTTCGACCAGACTTTCCTTAATTTTATTAAATCAATTCAGTCAACCAGTAACAACCAGTTTCGATAAATTCTTTGACGCCACTCGACGGAACACGACGCATAGAAGTTACGTCGATTTTGACACGCAGTTCGCGTGTTTGCACAGTAGGCGGTTGGTCGACCGCGTCACGCTTCTTTCTCGAGTTTGTATTCTTTTATGGGGTATCGAGGGATTCACGACAATGGACCTTGGGAGAGTTTGACGGCGAACGGGCCACAGGACCACTTTTATCATGATAATGCCCGGAGGACGCCGGGAAATTCCGAGGGAAAACGTTCTGGGGAATTTGCGAGTTCGAACCGTCTTGAAACTTGTAACAATGAACCTGCTGGAGCTTTAAAAATAACCTTGCATTACTTTGTGAAAATTACGAGACGACAAGATTGAATTTATATAGAGTTTGTGTAACTTTATTAAAAGTCCTGTGAAATTGTTTTACGTAACATGAAAGATTCGAAAATTCAATTTTATAGAATACGTTGCTTTTAAAATTTACAGTCTACTAACACTGATTTCAGAATGCAACTTCTCTTTCCGTGAGGCTGACTACACATGTGTAGAATGCTTCCGACTCAAACAGTAGAATGGAAACGAGGTTAAACAAACACAGGATTGCATTTGTTTAGCCTCGAAGCTGTACGGCTTCAAATTTTCGAATGTTCCAAATGTGCCGACGCTGTTTGGACAACTGTGTTTCCTCACGTTTCGAGTTTTCCACCTGAAAAACTAGATCGCCAGCTGAATCATTCCAAATGCTATTGCGAGATCGAGTGATCTTAGAATCATCTGATGTTTCATACTCATTTCCGAACTAATTTCGGTAATGGTAGAAGTTCATTAGTCGGATACATCGCGATCCTTCGTTAGGATGCTCGCGATTCGGTTTGCAGATATTCGGGCAGGATATTTCGCGAGATACATATTTCTGCAGAGATGTAGTTGGTACATCAGGGTGTCGCACAGTCTACACGCACGCGTGTAGTCCTGTAATTTTGAGATTTGCACTTTCCACCGTTCAGGGGTTGCGAAACGAGATGTAGAGGGGACTAGAGAGAGAGAGAGAGAGAGAGAGAGAGAGAGAGAGAGAGAGAGAGGGATGTTCGCGAAAAGCCTCCCCCGACGCGTCCTCTCATCCGTCGTCGTCGTCTACATCGCGCTCTCAGCTTCCTGCTCTGTGATCTCAGCCCGTCTGAGTTTCATCCCTCTTCAAGTTAGCTAACAGCAGGATCCTGCACAATGTAGTCGTGATTGCAAATCCGCTCGTTATCATCAAAACTGCGCCCGACCTAACGAAACCCACCCCTCTCCTCCCCTTTAGTCGCGCGCGCAATCCTCTTCCCGACCGTCGCGTCGCCCCCGATTCCCCGAGACCCCCTGTACCTCTCTACACCCCCGCGTCTGTATCACCGGGACCGTTCCTTTAACACGACAAAGCGAATACTTTCAGATGGTAAAGAGATTCCCTGCTTTCGCCGAATTTTTCCTCCACGGCAAGTTCAAAAGTCTCTCCTTTCATCCCTTAGACGACCAACCCCTGGCGAATTTTTTTCTCAGACCAGCTGTAATTTGATTGGATGCACTCGGGCAGGATGGAACTTTCTGATTTGTTCTGTGTCGAGAGAGATTTCGAGTTTTTCGGTGGGTTTGGGCACTGGGTTGGCGTTGCAGGACGATGAGGGGTTGGATTTTTTGGGATTTTTCTCAAAAGCTTGATTATCCCGCGTCATTTTTTGGTCCCGAAAATTTGGCGGGACTAAATGATGAAGAACAGAAGAACGAAGAGTGTGCAGAATAGGAGGACGCAGAGCCCGAAGAGTAGAAGTAAGGACACGCACCCCGAGAGAACAGGACATCGATCGCGAACGGGATTCTTGATGGTATCGATTATGAGCGAGGCATCGCCCTGAGCGGCTGCGGCTGTCTGTTTCGGCGGGATCAACATCATGGAACCCCATGGTTTCTTTTTCGAGGATCCTCCGCGTGTCCTCGTGAGCCAAGACCTTTGTCCACCGTCGGGTCCCACCAGCGGAATAATTCGACAGCCATTTTTCTCGCTTTATGCTGGGTAAGCGTTACTAATGGCCCGTTCCCTGCCGATCGGCCAGTCCCCGGTGCTCGTTTATGCCCGCGTAAACGCATACACGCACTATAACGCATCCCCGAGGGATGCACGCGTGTGCCTCGACAACCTCTGCACGCGCTCTTCGAAAATAAACACCGTCCGAAACATATAACACACATTTGTTCCTCGCGGCGCGATCCACCGGATAAAAACGAAATCGATTCGAGGCGGTTTTTGTTTGTCTGTAGCCGTGCGTCGCAATCTTTGCCATAAGCTGGCGCTTATCGGCTGCAATTGATAGGGGATGAGGCTATACTAAATTGGTGGCGGTGCACGGCGATTCCAATGACCGTGAAATAATTCTGAAAAGTTAAGCTTCTCCTCAGAGATTTCAAGTTAAATGTTAGAGGGCTGCAGCATAGCGAGAAAAAGATGTAGGAGACGCGATACTGCTACTTCTACAATGATTCTAAAGAAAAGTTTCTTGTCACCGTGTTACGAACTTCATTCTACTAAGAATGTTCTAAAAAGAACTGTTTCTTCTTCGGAGAAACCGCGTAGCAAGCTTGACATCGAAGAAACTCTTGCATCCCATTCGATGATAGAAGTTTCCTCGAGTGTGAAGTGCGATTCAGAGTGGAAAAGGAAAGCTGGAGCACCTGCGGTGAAACTGTATGCAGATGTGTTTCAACGCGTTTCATATTCAAACGAGAATCAGTGGACTCGGGCTGCGTCGTTCGACGCTGGGAGCTCCCGAAAACAAGGACTGTTTAGGATGACTGGGAGATTTCAATAAAATGGAAATCGGCTGGAAAGTTTCCCATTGTTGCCTTCCATTCTCCTGTCTTCATTAAAATTCGAATATTTTTAGTCGAACCCTGTTTAAAAAGTCTTAAGTCCACAATGATATTATAAGAAGTAAAAGCTACCATGTGCTAAAATCGAGTGGAAAAGTTGCGTAATATTTTCCCAGTGGACATGTTCTCGTTGGAATGTTCCTGAAGGAAGTTTTGAGCAGATTCCAGGCGATCGTCCCGATCGATCGGCTCTCCGGTGAAGGCGCAAGGTTAGAAAGTGTTCCTCGGTTGACCGTTTAGTCACGGTGTGCCCCTAGACAGTGACTATCCCCTTTCCAGCATATTTACGCGTGGACATATATTTTATATTCCGTCGCTTCCTTTTTATTTTCGATGAGTTTGGGTTCTCGAGGGGGTTCGAGCACCTGTTTGTATTTCTGCTCCGCCGACACATAAATCATCCGGGAATGGACTAACGCCTTTTATCACTGCTATCCCTCTTTCGACCGTATCTCTCTCTATCAAAGCAGCCTCTCGTACACACGCGTACGCCGTGTCTCTGTGTGCGTAGATTCACACAGAACCGCCAGCACGGCCCGTATACGCCCACGACCAGGATGAATATGAATTTTTCGTTCCCGAGGCCCAGGGAAACTGTCAAACGGGTTTTCGGAGCTTCCCAAGCCACTCGAACAGAGATCCTTTATTGCCACCCGTAGACGAAAAACGGGCCGCGCATACGCATCCATCCGTGAAATCCTGTGTTTCTTGAATTATGCGATGGGGGAGACAGAATCGAACGGTTGGCCACGGGTAAACGGAGCCAATCCCATGGAAATTCGGGCTGGTTGGGATATGTGGGACTATTTGGCAACTTGTTGGTCTGATGGGGATTCCTTATGGCGTCTCTGACGGGTTGCGTAACATTTCTCCAAGTTCATTTGGAAATACAAAATAAAAAAGGAAAAACCCGCATGTCTCCTAATTAATTACTGTTTCTTTACCTTTATAATTCGACTGAATGAAACCATTTTCCGTGAAACGAAGGAACATTGTTATTCTCTTCCGACGCAATCCAATCGATGTCGTCACGCAGCCCGCGATTTGTGTATTATCGATACGTGACCAGCGCCACTTTCAATCACGAATGCGTTTTGATTTCTCATTCAGAGTCGAATCGAAGGAAAACAGTATCTTTTATTGTAGATTGCGTTGTTAGCCGCGAGTACGACTGATTGACATACGCTCGAAATATCGATTCGGTATCGTAACTTGTCGGTGTCGTAACCAGTGGCGGCTCAAGTCAAGTGGAGGTCCGAAGCGGTAAAAATTTTGGGGCGCTCTTTAACACTTTACCTACTGGAAGCCTATTAATAGGATTTTCAATAATTGTGCTGCACCAAAGGGAAGCATAGAAATTTTCTTTTACATTGCAATCTTAAATGAAACTATTAGATGACGTTATTGAGAGAGACTCTTTAGTTCGCAATGAAAATTGATGTTGCTATTGAAGGTTCCATTAAAAAGTATTTAGCCATGTATCATGGATATTTCAAAATTATGCAATAATCACCGGTCGGTAATGTGTTAACATAGTAAAAATAAGCATAATTCACAATCGAAAATTGAAAAAGTTGTTTTGTTTTTTTCTAAATATTAAGTGAAGTAAAAGAATGAATGCTGCGAAATTGGGGGTCCTATGGTATCTCGGGCCCCACGCGGCCGCTTAGTCTGCTTACCGTTAAACCCGCCACTGATCGTAACCGAAAAGGATTTCGACGAAAAGTGTTATCTTTTTGGTCAGATGCGAATAATTGTTACAGTGAGAAAAGATTTAACAAAACTATCACTACAAAAGCAATAAAATTCAGAAAAACATCCACAGAAACGCAAGACGTCCACAAAGATCCTCGTATCATTTCCTGTAACTGAAGAGAACGTAATATTCTGCTCACAGTAGATTCTACTCAAATAGGAAGAGCAAGCGCAAGAAGAAGAAAGCTCCGACGACGACGAAGAAGAAGAAGAAGAAGAAGGTCGTGTTCAGATCCGCACGGAAATTCCATTCGAGTTTCATCCGCTCGAGCGTAGTTCCCCCCACTGTCCGGACAGTGAGTTTCGTCTGTGGGCGTGGCTAGTAGGCGGAGCCTGTTGTCCATTTCAGTGCTCCCCATGCCCCAAACCACTCTCTTCTTGGTGGAGGATCGAATCGAGTCAAGTCTCGGACCAGGACTCCCCTCCATTGTCCCACGAAACAGACACAGAGACACGGAAACCCACACATAGATCTTCGGGGCGTGTACAAACGCGGATCGAAGCTGTCGGTGGGTGTGCACACTGTTCCAATCCTGCGAGGAACAAGCTGGTCTGGGTTCGCGCGTGGTCTAAGCGATTTCAGCGTGGAAGGGGCAGGATCGAGGATGCCAGTCTTCCCCGGGCCACGGATCTGGACAGGGCACCTTGCTACTACTCGATCCTTTTCGATCCTCGAACCAAACGTTCTCCATGATTCGATCGGTGAGACGCGCGATCGGTTTCGACGTGGTTTCCGTGCTGTGACTTTTGTTGCCAGATTGGACAATTTGTTTATTGATCTCTCTGGACTCTTGGACTTTCCCTTGGTCGCTCATGGATCGCAGGATGATCAGGTCGTGACTCGTGATCCACCGCCGACGACATGAAGGTGAGTCAATGTTTTGGTGAATGCACGCTTCTTCAGTTTGATCGTGAATGAAGGGGAAAACTGCGAATCAGAGTACAGGTAGCCCTTCTACAAGACGGTATCCTATAACATGGTTTCGCTTTAACACGATGGAAAAATTGCGGGAACAATCGTATAGCTCGGCAACCTAGAACACTGCTCCGCTCTAACACGGTAATAAAATTGCGAAATCCTTTGTACAACACACAAAAAAAGGTTGTTTTTTATAGGCTTTCGGAACCTAACCTCCGTTTTTGTACTGGCTCTGGGTATCGTATAACACGGTTGCACACAACACGGCATTTTAGGAACCTATCTACCGTGTTTAGGAGGGTTACCTGTATTTATATTTCTTTGATGATCGAATTCAATTTTTTATTAGCTGTCGAGTATATGCAACATTTAAAATGAACACCAGTCGATTGTTTGGACTAGACTTCACTTCACGTCACTTTCGTTTAATTCATTCGTCGACATGATCCTACTTTGTTCATTAAATCATTTGAGATGTACATTCAATTTACTCAATTTATGTTTGTGGAATATTTGGGTGTGATGTTATTTGGAGAGGTGTTTGTAGTGAACGTTGGGAGTGGTTCGAGGGTTTGGAAAGGGGTGATTGGTCTGATGACATGAAAGACGGGTGTACTTCGTAAATTGATCGACTTCATGTTTGTTTTTTGGAGTGTATGATTATGAAATTGCTTTGTTGATATTTGGAGGGCCGTTTGGATTAGATGTAGGGGTTGGATGTAGATTTTCCAGCATCGAGAACTTTTCATTCTGTTTCTTCAAGGAAAATTGTTAGAAAAATTAGATTACTACAATTTTGAAATCGCTGTATGAAATTGATTGTATCGAATTCGTGACTTTTCGTGAGTGGACCGATATCGATAATCGAGCGAACGGTTTGCAATCGATGTTGCATGAACGAAAAATTGTTTACGATACCCGATGAAACGTATAAGTTCGATAAATCACGGGGAATGGTACTCGCTCGTGCCATTAAACGCTTGTCCGGTTGGCCAACTGACGAATCGAATGTATCCGAGCAGCATCGGTGTCCGGTAGTCGGTAGTGAGGGCCGTTTGACCTCTTCACCCATTGCATTTCTCACTTTGTCAGCTCATCTCCGTCCCTCTGAAGTGTTGACGAATAAAAAATGACTCCTATTATTCTTCTTAACTACCCGCTGATTGCATTCTACGGTGATCGCGTCCACCTACGACTCGCCTCGGGACGAATTGAAAAATTCTTCTCGGGGCCGGTGAAATGAAAATTCGAGTCCCATCAGCAACTGACTGCACGATGGATATTCAATCCGATGGACCGACAGCTATCAATCACGTTTTGCAAACAATATCGCGAACTTCTTTCGCTGGCACGTCGATGAAGCTCTATTCATTCTGATACGGGATTCTTAACAACAATTCGAGGGTGTTTGTGGTTCAAGGAATTGTAGATTAGTCAATTAACCCTCGTGTAGTCAACCGGGTACCTATTTACTGTATTTCTTTCAATAATTTATTAATGTTCCTCCAAAAAATATTACGAAATTTCTCTGAATGTCCATTCTTTACTCGATAATATATTAACACTTTGCACTCGGAGCTATTTTAACCCCTTGCCTTACAATATCGAGTTTCTAAATAGTTCTTAAATAAAATTCTATTTTGTTTCGTTAATGTATAGCTATTGGAGAATATATACAGAGTAGATATAAAGATTTACAAAAAATGTTGTAATTATTGAAATCGTAAAATAAATCGTAAGGCAAGGAGTTAACTGGAAAATCAAACATTTCCTTCCGATCTAGAATATTTGCATTCCCCCTATGTTTTTTGAAATTTTATGGATATGAAATTGGTATAATACCCCATACAATACCTAAATGTTTAGTAATTGATTAGATACCGATCTATTTAATAATGTCAACAATATTTTGGATAATGGTACAGCAATTTTTAGTGGTGTCTCTCTCTCGCAGAGGGTTAAGTTATAGTTAAACAGAGAAAGGTTTTAAATAATCTACATAAACATTTTGATTGACTACACAAGGGTTGAATGTGAGATTATTATAATAGGTAGCTATTTATAATAACTTAGGTATTATGGAAGGAAAGCTAATTTTATTTTCACAGATGCACAATTCATATTCAAAATGGAACCAACATTTTATGATCCGTACTTGGAAACTAGAGGTGTTTGAAAGTAATAAAAATTATTAACCAGATTAACAAGATTGATTTTATTTGGACTTTGTGTGGCTCCTATTATAATACGTGGTCTACTAAAGATGCGTATACAATCAGTGATACAATCAATAATTGTAAAATAATAAACCTGGAACCGGTCGTTTCGAAGGACTTCCACTGCGGATTAGCTTTTGCAATGGCAAACGAGTACTAAATTCGAATGTACTAAAAATGATTAATTAGGACTTCATTTGCGAATTAGTTTTCAAAATGACAAACGAGGGTTGTCTTTTGTTTGTGAAGAAATTATATTTACGGCTTCAATGTTGTTGTTAATTTTAGTCCGGCTTCCTTCCGCAGCTCTAAACGTTCTTAGGTCAATTTGGAACCGAACAAGGTTTCGGTCCGTTGTAAAGTACCCCTTGAATTCCGTGTTTCAGGTCTTCGTTGGGTCATAAACCAGGGACGCCATCGTAAATCACATTGTCGCCGTAGTCGACCATAGTAACTTTGTGTTTAGTTTCGTAGTTTTCCCGTAGCACAATAATTAGAAAGCACAATTCTCGTTTATGAACTTACTAAGACAATAAGACTGTCATACATTGTCACACACGATGCGACACTTCGTCACACGGATCCAAATCGACGAAGACTGGGGACACTCTGGGAACACGGTGTACAAGTAACATAAGTCGCATGCCAGGGCCGTTTGGCAAATCAATCTGACGAGGAACGTAAGGTTTATCGCTCGCAGACAATGGCGTTAATGAATCGCGATTTGATAGGCGTGTTATGCTGTGTTTTCGTCGCCGTAATATTTACTACGCGATAATAGCAATTTACGAGCGAACGTTGCTGTGCGTTACAATGAAGTGCCAGCAACTTTCATGAATCTGAAACGTCGGCCACGATATCGTATCACTTAGTCGTATTCTGAATGCGTTGCATTACATTCTCTCCGAAGCACGTAGGTGCATTAATTAATTTGTTACCGTCGGCGACTGACCGGGAAATTCAAATTCTGTGCATCGCCCGGCATAATTTTCATCCATAAACAACAGGCTAATCTCGTCCTTTTTAATTATGAATACGATGCGGGTCCCGGGATAGTTCTCAGGGTACACATTGCAATAACCGCGTGAAAATGGCGGCGGTGTCGCGACACAGCGCTAATCGACGGGTCGAAAAGGAACACGGCTCAGTTTCCTCGGAAAGATCGAAATGCCAGAAGGTATAAATCACAGGTGGGGAGTTCAACTTCGCCTTCGGCAGACCATAAATCAGTGACCGTCCAGCTACGCATGAAATGATTACCGGTGCCCGGCGAGCGCGGCGAGAGAAGTCGTAACGAGAGAGAGGTGAGGAGGACGAGACGATGTAGCTGTAGCCGTCTTCGAAATTGGCTGTCGTCGATGTTGTCTTTCTTGAGGTGTCTGTTATGCAACGGGCCTTTTCTTTCGACGTTTCTTCGCTCGCGGGTTCGAGGAGTCTCTTTCGGCGCTTCGTATGCAAATCCGACGATGCGTCGTCGATGAAGATGAAAGTTCGCCGGGGGTGACGTTTCGATTTTATTTCAATAGAATTCAATCAAATTTCGATTTTATTTCAATAGGAAATTGTAGAAGAATTATAAAACAACGAGAATTTCCACGTTATCGATATATTCAGATACAGTTACTTCAGTTAGCTTCAATCGTTCAGCGATACTCGTGTAAGTAGTTAGATTCGTACGTAAAGATGTCACTCACCCACGCGTTGAAGTCTCCAGACCGGTTAGTCGCTGTAGCTTTTATGAGTTTATTTAAAAACAATCACTTGTTCTGGCTGGCTAAAATTTTTTGCTGAACTACCTCTGACCCTCCTCTATAAGATTATATCACCATCATTTGTTTAACCAAATTTTTCTCAAATCAAAGTAATTGATTGAACCGCAATCAATTCTCTAATGAATCGTTCAACTTAATAGCCTTCCTCGTATTAAATACAACAAAATTTTAATGTTACACTAAACCTACCGAGCACGAGAAACGATTAAAATGTTTTAGCTTACAAAAATGACAAGGCTCTATTTATTTAGAGTCTGTGTAATTTGTATTACAATATGCGCTGGGATAAAGAAATTTATTTAACCAATTTCCATGTAAGTAACTTCATAATTTCACTAATCGTAAGATGAAAAATATAAAACCGTCATTCGACCGGCAGTGGTAGGTTTAGTGTTAACGAATAATCTCGAACGGAAAACAAAACATTCCTCTAGCCAGCGCACAAGATGGACGAAGGGGGTAAACAAGCGGTAAATCGAGGAACGTTCCGTAATTAACTCATTGATTGCACGCTAGGATGAACAATAACCTTTGTGCGTTACTCGTGTACCAATTAATATCGTTGACTCGGGTCCCGGCGTACACGTGTGCACGCGCGACTGTGTATACGGGCGCGTGTGCTAAGACGGCGATAAGTAAAAATTGTATACAAATCAGATAAGCGTTATCCTTTCGTTTATCTCTACGCACTCGCAATGACTTTCTCTCTCACCATCGTTGTCTTCCTCTCTCTTCTTATTTGTGGCGGACAGTTTGCCTGAAAGAAACGAATGTCGTTGTCGATTGTCAATTAATCGCGAACGTTCCTCGACTAATTCATTAGTAGACTGCGGATCTTCATGCAAAATAAAAAATGTTTGCATTGATTGCAAGACACAGGAGTTAAATAGAAAATTCTTTTTTCTTTTAATTTTGTTATTAAGCTGAAATTAACACACTGATGTCGTTAAATCTTCGTAATTCGTCGACTGCTTTAAATTGCACGTGCCCATTTTTGTCATAAATGCATAAAATCCGCAGTCTATTCATTAGTAATGAACGATAGCATATGTTGGATCATGAATGAGATGTAGTCGTCATCCTCTTTTTCGCTTATCCGTTTAACATTCTGTGAAAATATTCACACCTGCTGTCCGACACTTTAATTTTTATTCGAGATGAATTTAAAACAGAAATGAAATGTTATTGCTTTGAGAAGCGAATAGATGATTTAAAAAACGTATTCTAGTTACAAATTGACTCATAAAATATCATCGGAGATTACCATGCAATTTTTGTCGGGGTTTGCTTATGGAAATAATATGGAGATCATTTTTACATTGAAGCAGAAATGGTAAGTCTTTGTTTTACAATCCGAGGACGAAACCACAGCAGAAGAGATGGCCCAAGGCAAACATATTAAGCTGAAGACCCTTCCTGAAAGTTCGCCTACGTTCCGCAGCATAGAATCATTAACAATTCCTCTGGATTTAATAGCCCTATCTCTGAGTCGAGCGATAAATCTTGTCAAATATTATACCAATATAAATTAATATATAGTGCGTAGTAAATTTTCTGGACGTAGCCATACGTAGGTTTACACGGGACAAGCTTATAAGAGCCTCTTTCCGGTTTATAGTTGGCAGAGTGAGGTCCCTCCCGATCGGCTTTTGCAAGTCTAATTAATTAAACGGGATCCCGTAATGTTTCCTATGCGTCAATTAATTCGTTAATCACGGCGAGTTTGTAAATCTACTCTGTGCTTCGAACGCCATCAATTCTTCACTTTCAGGAAACTGATACAACCGGAATTTAAACGAATCAGCTGGGGAACCGTAATCAAAATTACTGAAACATAAATGAGGATATCTACTGAACGATATTTATTATCAAATGTTAGTTACAACATCGCTTACAGCCATTCTTAGGAAATTGTTTTAAAGCCTTCTAAATATTTTATAACTAGACAGAGTGGTATTTCCAATTTTTATTAATGTTAAGAGCGGTTATTATAATAGCTTGGGGGAACGAATGACCAACAATGGACAGTATAATCAATGCAGCTCGATAAAATGAATAAGAAACAGTGCGAGGTATCGAAAAGGGGCAGGATCCCGAGATTGCCCTGTAAATTAGACGACTCGAATTTACACCGCCCACGTGTTCGCTATTTCACTTAAATCTCCCCTGTACAATGAGCAAATTTGCGCCCACCGGTGCCCAGTGCCGCGGAATCGCGTGCAACGCACAGTGATACACGACGTGTGTGTAATCATGCGAATCGTATGCGAATCGTAGACGTTGCGGGCCAGCCCCATCCGGGGACCGAGAAGGGATCATGCCCAGAGCGGCGTCATTTATCAGCCGGCGGCCTACCGCTCGTTTATTATTTCACTTTGGCGAGTATTAATTGAGATTTGGAGCCCGCAGCCAAGGTATTCGTACTACACACCTGGAAACGGACCTCTGCCATTTACTTTGCCAATCGATCGGTGATACTCCTTTCGACCGCGAAAAACACCGGTCCGACCAAATTATCTTCCGTTGCAATTTTCTCTTCTATCCTTCACTCATTTCACCCCATTTTTTGCGGATTATTCTATAAAATAAAAACGATGTGCGTCAGTTGCAAGAGCCAAATAAAAATATTGTGCTTCCTAAATAGCCCAGAGTTTTAATGAACTTACTATAAATTAAACTGTGAATTGAACTGCAATAATAAAAAATAATTAGACTGCGTATCTTTATGTAATTATGGCGTTTGAAAATGTTCAAAAATGATTGGGATACAAAATATGACAGAATTTAGTACGAATTTACTTTATTTCAGATCTAAAAATGTGCTAAGGCCACGGAAAATAAGATTTTGTTTGATTCGCGTTTCTTGAAGTTCGTCTACAAATTGCATAAACATCCGCAGTCTACATATGTATAATTTTCTCGTGGACAGACGGGGGTTGCTACGGAAGATGAAAATTGACGATATTTTGGGGGTGATTTGTTGCAGACGGAGATCGAGGCGGACACCGAGTGCCCGGACAGCATCCTCTGTTCGAACAACAATAACAACACGACAAACAACAACAATGTGCCGAACATCAAGAAGGGTGGCGGGGCGGCCATCGTGAACAACGATGGCCACGATACCACTATGGAGATGGACTGCGGTGGTTGCGGGGAAAGCGTTCGCGAGCGCACTGTCCTCTGCGTAGGGGGTCGTACCTGGCATTCCAGGTGTCTCAAGTGTTGCGCCTGTTCGAGGCCTTTGCACGACCAGCACTCGTGCTTCCTCCGGGGGATGCGGCTTTACTGCAGGCACGACTACGCCTTGTAAGTACAACGCATTTCTATTTGCGGAACCTCCCAGCTCTCGGGTCCCATAAAACACCTCGGGGTAACGAAGACGGACGCTGGACGGTTCTGATCTTAATGAGAGTTTATGGCACCGGGACCGCCATTTTTCCGCGGCTGTAAAAATTCACCCTCCGACGCACAGGGGGTTACAACGACGAATTAGCTGCTCACGCCTGTTTAAGCATTATTTTTGAGACTTAAAAGGGTAAACTCCTTTTTCCAAGATTGCATGGGTGCGGGATTCGCCTTCTCATTTCTCGATAATACAAACACGCGCGTTTTCAGTAGTCGGAAACGCTAGATAAAGAATCGATCTAGGGCGTTATCTCCCTCAACAGTCCTATTTTTTCGTTTACAAGGCGTAATTTGCGTTATTCGGCAGCGTAATTTGCATTATTCGGAAGCTATTTTCATAGCTACATGCTGCAGAATAAAATTACGCTTCGTAAACGAAAAAATAGGACTTTTGAGGGAGCTAGCGCCCTAGATCGATCTTTTATCTAGCGTTTTTGACTACTGAAAAACCCGTGTTTGTATTCTCGAGAAATGAGAAGGCGAATGTGTGTGGCGCACCCTTGCAATCCTGGAAACGAGTCTACCGCCGCAAGGGGCTAGCCAAGCAAAATACTGAGAACTGGTAATAGCTAACAAAATACTGAAAAATTTTCCCACGTGATTCTCGACTCCATTTTATGTTTATAGGGGTAGATAGATCCTGGATACAGAGACAAATTCGAAATAAGGGTTGGGAAGGGAGTTTTTGCTTCTATTCTGACATATTTGTCACTTCAAGATCCTGGACACAGAGACAAATTCGAAATAAGGGTTGGAGACAGAGTTTTAATTATATTCTGACATATTTTGTCATTTCAAGATCCTGAACACGGAGACAAATTCTAAATAAGCGTTGGGAAGGGAGTTTTTACTTAATATATTCTAAAATTTTGTCACTTCAAGCTTCTGAATACAGAGACAAATTCGAATAAGGGTTGGAAAGTGAGTTTCTACTTATATTCTGACATATTTGTCACTTGAGAAGACAATCCCGTAATTTTCAACCAGCTGTGCTCTAAGTGGATTTCATAGGTAGCTATAATAGTCTGACGATGATGACCTACGACACTTCGGGACAGTCTCTGTAGGCTAGGGAAAGGGGAAAGACAATTTCGGCGAGTCACTAGTATTTAATCCGAAACGATAGCCCCCGGAATCGATCCCTCGGGAGCTGTTCGTAGAACCTTTGTGACTGGCTGCGCGACAGGGTGTCCGAGATATCGGTTATGCTGGTGTCAGCGTACCCCGCGAGATCGGTCCTATAAGTCGAACAAATGATGGTCCTTTCCAGGAGCACCGATGGTAGCTGGTAGGAATATCCTCTTAAGCTGGGACGGTGCTCACGTAGCCAGTGGGGTGTCTCCACGAGACAGAACATTATTCGATCCATCGATAAACCATCGTGTTGCTCCCGGATTCCGGAACAACTGTCGTTCTTGACAGATTTAATCAATCGGATCTCGACTTTACACGATGCAACCCTTTATCTCCGCTTCGGGGTTGCGCGTGTTCAGTGATAATGATTCTTCTGTGACATGCACTCGGAGGATTTCAATCCTCCTTATGAATATTTTGAAAATCCTGTAGAAGAACAGGGAACATAATTGTATAAATACATAAGTAGACAGAGGAAGAGCTGATCTTTATGGGAAATAAAAATTTTATATCTGAATTCCGACCGAATTTGAGTGAAATACAAATTTATTTTCGTTCTTAAACCCCATGCCCCCCACCCTATGATTTATTTTACGGTTTCAGTGATTAGAACTTTTTTGTAGTTCGTAATTCCCTAAAGAAAGAGAAAATCTATGTATATGTATTGTATGCCTACATGTTCTCTAATAACTATAAATTAACAAAACCAAAATTAAATTTCATCTCTGTTTAAAGGAAATTAATAACACACATATTTATTAGAATCTGTTCAGGATCTTCATCACGAGTCTGACACGATATTGTAGGCCAAGGGGTTAATATGGTTAACAGGATGGAAATAATACAGAGCGAGTCTTGTAACGTGACGATCTCAAATAACTCGTAAGTAATTTGTTGTACAAAAACAATGTTCAAACAAATGTTGTATGGTTCCTAGGAGGACATAAGTGCTGCAATCAGATTTTTGTTACTACGATTTTTTATCAAAATATGAAGGTCACCTTCAGTTTTTTAAATAGAATGCCCAATATTTTTACTCGAACTCGGATGAAGCACAAAATTCTACGTAAAAAAGTATTGACCTTCGTGTATCATAAATCTAATAATAATAATAATAATAATAATTTGCTTTATTTCAGCCTTACAGCTAAGAAATGTGACTTGGTTTACACACATACACATTAACCTATCTGTACAAAACTATCTTATTTCACACATTCAGCCCATACCTTCTCTCATTCATTTCTGTATCTCACACATTCCTCCCCTGTCCTACTCTTTTAGTATCCTAATTATCACTAACCCACTTAATTCCGTATTTATTGCTTCCCTCCACATTCCCTAACTTTTGCATTTTCGGTTTGGTATTCTCTTTGGCTTATTTATGCTCTCTTTTCTTTTTTTTCCTCAACTTCTCCAACCACTCTTCAACCTTTCTATCTTTTTTCCCGCTCACTACATCCTCCAGTTTGATAATTTCTCTCATTATCCTGCAATTCCTTGCCAAATGCTCTGGGTTTCCATATTTGTCCCCACATAGGTCGCATCCTCTTGCCTCTTCCTCCAGCATCCTCAGTATCTGTTCCAGTTCTCTGCATTTCCGCATCTTACCCACGCTATGAGCTTCATAAATTTAATAAATAACGACATATTATTGATATAATTTCCCATATATATAATAGCTGTTACCTGAACCTATTAGGTGCTTGAACTGATATCCCTCAATTTGAATAAGTACATATGGAAAATGATTTCGATAATATCTCGTTAACTATTAGATTTGCGATACACGAAGGTCAATACCTTTTTACGTAGAATTTTGTGCTTCATTCAAGTTCGAGTAAAAATATTGGGCATTCTATTTAAAAAACTGAAGGTGACCTTCATATTTTGATAAAAAATCGAAGTAACAAAAATCTGATTGCAGCACTGTATGTCCCCCTAGGAACCATACAACATTTGTTTGAACATTGTTTTTGTACAACAAATAACTTACGAGTTATTTGAGATCGTCACGTTACAAGACTCACCCTGTATAACAGTATTTTTAAATTCTTCTAATATCTTCACTGTCTTCAATTCTACACCTGCTCGTTTTTGTTATAAACGCATAAAATCCGCTGTCTATACATAAATATCGCATCAGACATTTCCTCAGTCTGGTCGGGAAGAGTTTCGTTCGATTACAAGTGAAACGATTACAAAGTGATTCCGCAAAGGGTGGCGGTTTTTCGATGAGGAATCAGGACTATACCTACATGGGCACACACGCGCGAGGCATATGGGTGCCGAGTCACGAGTAAAAAGACAGTCAGTGTTCCCGAGGAACCAAGGAATTCGCCTCGTAAGCCAACTCTCTCTCGAGGCCAGCTGTGATTTTCTCTCTTTCGGCCACCCTCGCACGAGAAAGATCGTCGGTGCTTTTCAACCGGGCAGAGGACGGGTGTCTTTTAAATTAATAAATATTCGCCGATGCTATTCTCCGAGCGTCTCACCCCCTTCGCCGTCCTTCTATTCCCTTCTTTTTCGGCCCCCTACGGTCGTTTCCCTCCGCGTGTGTCGTCGTCGTCTCTCTCGACCGGAGTAAAAAACGAGCCGAACGAAAAGAAATCGAAGCTGGACCAGAAATCGCTCTATTAGCGGGTCTCTCTGCGGAGACCGTCGTCGTCGGAATTCCGGTTCTCTTAATTCAGTATGGCCGAAAGAACCGCGACAGCGAAACGGCCGCCGCCTTAATCACGACCTTATCGTTTCTGCCTTAATGGCACTTAAATGCGAATGCCTACGCCTTCCGTAAAAAGGACCCGATCATTCCCAATCGCTGGGGGTGATCTCCGACGACACACCCTCCCCATCCCCCCCTCCTCCAAAACCCGAAATGATCTCGACGATTTCCTGAATACGCTTCGAGAATAATCAGCCGCGAGGTTCCAACTTTTTCTGCCCACCGAGTGCTTCCTGCTTACTTCGACCGAGACCTTCAATGTTCTTTAATTGGACCCCGAAGAAAGTTGCTGAAATCATTTCTGCCACGAAATACATAGTAGAGAGTCATCTTCGTACGTAAACCTACACCTGTTCCTCCATTTGATTTTATCTTGTATCTTCACGTGTGTGTATTTTATTTGAAAGTCTCGTTTTGAAATAATAGTCTGAAGAGAAGGATTAGCGTTTAATTAACCACTACAATATCGTGTCAGACTCGTGATGAAGATTCTGAACAGAGTCTAATAAAAAAAATAATTCTATTTAATTCCTTCAAACCGAAATAAAATTCTACTTCGAAAATTTAAAATATATGTTTTGTAGATCTATGTCAGTTATACACATACTGAAAATTTCATCAAAATCGATTAACATACACACGAGCTACAAGCGATTAAAAATGTTGAAAATCGTAGTTTTACACGACTTTTAATCAGTTTCTGCTTGAAATCCACAAAATCGTACATCTTTCGATGAGTGTCGTTTTTTCCTGCGTCAACCGATTTAGATGAAATTTTCAGCATGTGTATAACTAACATAAATCTACAAAACATGTATTTTAAATTTTCTTTAAGAACTCTAATAAAAAAGTTGAAAAAATGCCTTTTTACCACCGTTTTTATTAGCTCGCTTTCTTGTTTGTTTGTTTGTTTGTCTGTCTGTTCGGTGGCAAATTTTGCAATTGATTTTAAACTAACTTCCCGATGAGCTAGAGGCTTGACATTTTAAACATAGCTCAGAACTGGATGACAATGCATTATTAAAAAAAATTTTTTTAAAAAGTTTATACGTTTCGGAGAAATAACAATTAAATATTTACCTGTGCACCTCCCCGCGAAACCTACGTCATCGCCAACCGCGCGACAGCGCTCCCTACTCCACTACGCATTCCCACTCTGACTCATCCCCACTCCACTGACCCGCTTCGCACCGAAGGAGCTCAGTGTGCGTTTGATCTCCGTGCGGTGTTTACAATGTTACTACGTATTATTATACTGTAATGTTTGTTACCAATCGAAAGGACAGTTACACCGAGATTTTCGGTCGAACCTTATTATCTTTGACATTTTACCACGGCGTTTGTTTTCGATAGGACGCGGTTGGAATACCGTCTGAAATTTACTACATGTCTCTGTTATAATCTGATCAAAATGTTCAAAATCGATTGTAAAATTTCACACATACAAATCTAAAAAGCAGAAAATAATTATTTAAATAAAAATAAATTTTTTAAAAACACCACATTTTTAAAATGGACTTGAAAGTATAAAATAATTTTTCCTAGCCCCCTACAGACTCCTAACCACGTACAGATAATCCTGAAAATTTGTGATTGTGAATTTTGAACAGCTACGCAAATACTTGTAAGATTTAAAACGAAAAACGTGGTGCGCATGCAATAGATAATTGATGCATGAATAGTTGACCCAAATTACTAAAAATTTTATTGCTTCGCAAATGATATGAACTGTTGTGTGAGATTTCTCAACGGCTGCTACTCTCTACACTACTTACTATTATCTTGCGCCCCACGTTTTTCGTTTTAAATCTTACAAGTATTTGCGTAGCTGTTAAAAATTCACAATCACAAATTTTCAGGATTATCTTACGTGGTTAGGAGTCTGTAGGGGCCTAGGAAAAATTGTTTTATACTTTTTAGTCCATTTTAAAAACGTGGTGTTTTTAAAAATTTATTTTTATTTAAATAATTTTATTTTTACATGTAACCTTATAAATTATAATTTTTTGGAAAATCTTTTTTTTGTATATCATTTCGTACACCAATGCTTCTAATTGATTATAAAAAATCAGGTCGTTTGGTACAATTATAAAAAAGTTATTCTGTTTTAAAGGGCGTTCGAATACTTCCGTTACCCACTGTATGTATAGGCATACAGTAGATATACATTTTCTCCTTTTTCAGGAAATACCGATGTTCAAAAAAATTCTAATTACTAGGGGTGTGCGAGACCCCGGTCGGGACGGGAATTTCTCGCAGGATCGGGACGGAATCCCGAAGATTTTCGGAATCCCGGAATTGTCTCGGAATTCCCGAAAATATCTATGATTCCCGACATTTTGAAGTTTCCCCATACTTCCAATAATTACAAGAATCTGAATGCCATTGTTTCTCGAAGATTACATATCTTATTAGTCGGGAATATTTATGTTAGTAATATTGTAGAAAGTAATTGCGAATTTCGATAATTCTGACAATGCAGAATGCAGAATAGTCAATCAGTGATTGACAATCACACCGTCATGTTTCGAGCCATCTCAATGTAATCTTTTTTATCTGATTCCAAACTTCAGGATTTCGTGAGTTCAACGGAGGAAAATTATTATGAGATTATGAATTGAATAGCATATTATAAAAATAGTGGGTATAAAACATTTTATTTCAAATTTTCCCAAATATTATTCTATATCCCGAAAATTCTCGGGAATACCGTATATTCTCGGGAATCCCGTATATTCTCGGGAATTCCGTATATTCTCGGGAATCCCGAATCTTCTCGGGAATCTCGGATATTTTCGGGAATCCCGGATATTTTACGGAAAACCTGAACATTTTCGGGAATCTCGCACACCCCTACTAATCACTGAAACTGTAAAATAAATCGTAGGACAAGGGGTTTAACGGTTCATTAAAAAATCAAGAGTACACGAAGAATCGTTTGACTGTCCGTTATCTGGCAGGATCACTCGACATACCTGGCGCGGTGTATAAGGTGTTAACATTTGAGGGCAGCTCGCGACAATAGCGTATCAGAGCAGAGTTTCATCGAGGGCTGTGCTTGGACCGATCGAAAGCTCCGTTACAAAAAGTGTTCCGTGGCCGAGGATTCGGCAAAACACAGTGTTCCTTTTTTGGTTTTTGAAGGGAGAAAAAGTCAGTTGAGATGTCCTTTATTCGTGGCCGGCATCGGTGCTGCCTTCAACGTCACAACGTGACTCGCAGGCTAGCGTGCGTGGTACACGCATATGCTCGGTGACGTGAATAGCTTGGTCTGTACGTGCGGTCCGAAGAAGAAGAAGAAGAGGAAGATGACGACGACGAAGAAGAAGAAGAAGAAGAAGGTAGAAAACGGAGGAGACTACATCGAAGACATTAATCACCCACTGGCGAACCACTAACGCACCCACGTGACGACCACGTGACTCGAATAGCTGACAGAATTTTAGCAAAATTAGCGTTGGCTAGTTACCGTTTCGGCCCGGGCTCTTTCGAGGTTCACGACAAGCAATTAACAAACGAGTGGCGCAATTATGCATTGTTAAAAATCCTGCGATCGGATTATCGCCATCTATTTACGTTTCATGTATGGGTTGGTGAGGCACGAGAACTTCACGTTTCGGTAGTTTTTCTTGTACATTTTCCGTTTTATTGTATTATATTCTTTGTTGCATTTTACTTTCTATTATCTCCACCTCTCTTCGTCTCATCATCCTTCCCCTATTCGTCCTTTAGAACTTCCTTTGGGACCCATCTTGTCTCATTCGTCTCAAGTTTACAGAACCCTAGACGATGGTGTTACTAGTCCATATTCGAAACGAATAATTCACCGGCGAAACTCGGCGAACGTAGTAATTTATTTAACCCCGAGTGGTATCTCGAGACGATATCGAAGATCGCGATCGTGATCTGCCTGCGGAGCGCGAGAATCGAATACGGGGGACCATGAATTCCGTCGTGGCGAGGTCGGATAGCGCCTGACTTAATCCCCCGTTGACTTATAGGGCCCGCCTATGTGGAAGAACAAATGAATAAATTAGGGCGGGGTCGTTTGGTAGCCGATGTACGGCCCTGAAGATTTATAGATACCCAATACCAGTTTCACCATCCTCCCGGGCTGGTTACACGGGGCTTCTGGACTGTCTGCTTCTCTTCTCTCTTTCGATCATCCGACGTAAACGCGCGAGGAGGATAGGGGTGGCGCCACTATTTATGCTAATCGCACCTCGCCCAACGAACCCAAACCTTCTTCTTCTCTCCTCTATTCAACGGACGCGTCAATTTTTGCACTTTCCTGGTTACGGGACACCATAAGATGTCCGGAGACTGGTCTCCAAGCAGTTTCAATAAAGCTGTTCGATTTTTATGGAGTTTATTGGAGACTTCTTCGTTGGTCGAATATGTGTTAATTAGTACTTGTGAAGCTGTTGGTTTTGAGGATTTCATGGTTGTCATGGAGTTTGGTATTGTTGTATGGGTTAATTAATATTTGAGACGTGGTCGGTAGGTGGATCTTTTCAATCATATATTTGTCGTCTTCTTTTTCGGGTATTTTCGAACATCTTTAAAATCAAGACTAAGCATTCTTCTTTGCATGAATATTCAAGATTCAATTAAAGCTTGATGAAGAGTGTGCAACATCGGGTCTAAATGGACCCCAGCCCCGCCCTCCGATGCTTAACTTATGATTATAAGGGTCGGAGAAGCTTGACATATTTTAATTGTGTATAAATTTGAAGGTGGAACTTTGAAAACTTCGAAGAGAGTTTAATTATATCTTTGAAATTTGTGGATTGGGTACGCTGTATAGATTTAGGCTTGGAGTGGCGAAGCGATAATGTTCATTATAATTAATGTATAGCCCTATAATGTATATGTATGGTCGATTTCCGAAGGGCCAAACGTCAGAAAGGCAACAAAGAAGTTCAGAAATGCAACTCGACGTCTGAGGGGTCTGTGTGCTTCTAGGCGTGCCGTGTGCATGATCACCATAACCAATAATGCCCGAAAATATCTTCGATGCGACGATGACTATGCGATTCGTTCTCAGACTAATCCTTCCGTAGCTTACCATATTTTTCCATACAATAAACCTTTAGTCGATCGAGCATTCTTCCCTTTCACCCCCTACGTATTCTTCTTTTCCTTTTTGGGCTTTTTCGAAGCAAAAAGGATACCGCTTCAGATATTTCCTGACTTGATACTTTCGCAATCTTCGCGATAAAAAATTGTCTAATCCGTGAAAATATTAAACAACCTTTCGCACGAATACAATCACCGTCTAAAGCTTTCCTCACCCCAACGGTGTGGAGTAAACTCACCCCCAAGAGACTACCATTCGGAGATTCTTCTCTTTCACCCCTACGTATTCTTCTTTTCCTTTTTAGTCTTTTTCGAAGCAAAAAGGATATCGCTTCAGACATTTCCTGACTTCGAGCAGCGTAATTCAATTATTAAACAAAAAACTAATACTTTCGTAAACTACTTTTCGAATTGTCTAAATTCGTAAAAATATTAAACAACCTTTAAAGCGATTCCCACCCCAAAGGTGCGGAGTAAACTCATCCCCAAGAGACTACCACTCGGAGATCCTTCCCTTTCACCCCTACGTATTCTTCTTTTCCTTTTTAGTCTTTTTCGAAGCAAAAAGGATATCGCTTCAGACATTTCCTGACTTCGAGCAGCATGATTCAATTATTAAATAAAAAATTAATACTTTCGTAAACTACTTTTCGAATTGTCTAAATTCGTAAAAATATTAAACAACCTTTAAAGCGATTCCCACCCCAAAGGTACGGAGTAAACTCATCCCCAAGAGACTACCACTCGGAGATCCTTCCCTTTCACCCCTACGTATTCTTCTTTTCCTTTTTAGTCTTTTTCGAAGCAAAAAGGATATCGCTTCAGACATTTCCTGACTTCGAGCAGCGTAATTCAATTATTAAACAAAAAACTAATACTTTCGTAAACTACTTTTCGAATTGTCTAAATTCGTAAAAATATTAAACAACCTTTAAAGCGATTCCCACCCCAAAGGTACGGAGTAAACTCATCCCCAAGAGACTACCACTCGGAGATCCTTCCCTTTCACCCCTACGTATTCTTCTTTTCCTTTTTAGTCGTTTTCGAAGCAAAAAGGATACCGCTTCAGACATTTCTTGACTTCGAGCAGCTTAACCCCTTCATAATTCAATTATTAGACGAAAAACGAATACTTTCGCAATCTTTTCGAATTGTCTGAATTCGTAAAAATATTAAACAACCTTTAAAGAGATTCCCACCCCAAAGATGTGGAGTAAACTCACCCCCAAGAGACTACCACTCGGAGATCCTTCCCTTTCATCAGGATAAGCTCCGCTAGACGACAGGTTCTGCGGAGATCCGTGCAAAGATTCAATTCCAGAGGCTCCGGCTCGCCATTTTTCATCGAGCCCATTAATCGACGGTGTCCGATGACGCAGCCACTAATTAGCAGCAACTCGTCGCTCATATATTCATGTTGGAGAGGGACTCTAGGGCGTGTCGCCCGTTTCCTGGTGTTCGTCGGTCTATGGTCAAAGGGTTCGAGTCATTTGTAGGGCGAGGGGAAGCCGCGGGACTGAGATGTCGAGATAATCTCGACGTAATCTGCCGGTCGAATCGCGAGGACGATAGAAAGAGAAGGAGAGGACGAGGGACGATCCTGAAACCGTGGAGCCTCGCGCTTCTGACGCGCTCCACTCCGAGGGACATCGAGTGGCGGAGTAGTATGTTAATGAGGACAGGGCCATCGGATTCTCGTGCACGGAGGTCCTGAATGAACCTGCAGCCCCGACCAAAATAGCCCCTTGTCCCTCTCCAGACCATCTAGCCTCTCGATCGAGAGAGAAATCTGCGAATACGACCGCTAATTTCAGACGGAAACGATATTCACGGTTTTGCCTTGCCGGTCTCGAGATCCGATAACAACCAATTATGCCAGACATGCTATCGAAAACTAGCCTTCGCGCAGGAGGGTTCAACGCTCTCGTTGTGAACTGGGGACGGAATCTGCAAAATAGTACTTATTTTTCGGAGAAGATGAATGGATTTTCGAGTCTTGTTCAAGAAACTTTTACCTCGCATACAGATCCGCAGCGTAATAAGTAGACTGCGGTAGTTCATGCAATTTGCAATTTTTCGAGACGATTTTTAACACTAAACCCACCACTGCCGGTCGCATGAACGGTTTTATATTTTTTATTTTACAATTACTGAAACTATGATAAATATGTTTCTTCTATCGATCGTATTTGTGTGCTGTTAATATACGTAAAATGCTTTCGCAGCGTCCTAGATTGATCTTTCATCTAGCGATTTTGACTACTAAAAAACCCCGTCTTTGCATTATCGAGAAATCAGAAGTGGAGTCCCGGACCCTTGCAATCCTCGCGTACATACATATACGTGGTCTAGCAGTGTGTGTGTGTGTGTGTACCCTAGAGGTGTTTATAAGTGTTTACGCCGGAGCTCGTTTGTTGGGAAAGACTACCTTAAGAAGGGGGAGCCAAATAAAAGATTATTTTCAGTGGTAGCCTTTGTATATCTGAAATAATATCAAAATTTGACTAAATTCTGTCGAAGGATATATTCTAGCATTTTTGAAAATTTTCAGAAGCCATACATGCATAAAGTTCCGAAGTCTAGTAATAAGAATGCTCTAGATCCACAGAGCAATCGATCAACGGTTAATTTTCTAATTGCAGGACCTTCGGAGCAAAGTGTGCGAAATGTGGGCGCAGCGTTGGAGCCGGCGACTGGGTGAGAAGGGCAAGGGAAAGAGTGTATCATTTGGCTTGTTTCGCTTGCGACGCCTGTTCCCGACAACTGTCCACTGGGGAGCAATTCGCCCTTTTAGACGCCAGGTTACTCTGCAAGGCTCACTATCTCGACGTGGTTGAGGGAAACAATACCTCGTCCTCGGAGGACTGTGACTCCGAACACGGTGGGAAGGGTAGCAAAACGAAAAGGGTTAGGACCACCTTCACCGAGGAACAGCTTTCTGTTCTACAAGCGAATTTCCAACTGGACAGCAACCCTGATGGGCAGGACCTCGAGAGGATAGCTCATGTGACGGGATTGAGCAAAAGGGTCACGCAAGTCTGGTTCCAGAACTCCAGAGCCAGGCAGAAAAAGCATAGTGGAAAGATCAAGACGCAAAGTGAGTGGCTCGAATCTTTGATCGATCAACTATGGATCTTTATGCTGATTTTTCTAGTCGTTGTTAGACTGCGGATTTAATGAAAGTATTTCTAGAATTTAGAAATATTATTATTAGATGATTGCACGAGTTCGTGCTCGATTATCATAAAAAAGAAAAAAATGATTAAGTATAGGTCTACAATTAGAACAGAATGGTGACTATATAATTTGTTTCTAATTAATAATTTTTTTACTTTTTATGAAAAAAAAATCGGGCACGAACTCGAGCATAATAAAATTTTTAAATTCTAGAAATTGGTTAATAAAGCTGTAGTCTTTAAAATTTAACCATTCACTTTATTTTCAAATCGGGCACGAACTTATACATATAATCATCTGATATTTTCAATCGATCCGAATTCATAAGAAAAATCTTGCAATTATTATTTTGCGAATCCACAAGTCTGGCGACTATATGTATAATTGATTAATAAAGCTGTATTCTTTAAAATTTCACTTATGCAATTATCTGATATTTTCAACCGATTCGAATTCGTAAGAAAAATCTTGCAATTATTATTTTGAGAATCCACAAGTCTGGCGACTATACGTATAATTGATTAATAAAGCTGGATTCTTTAAATTTTCACTTATGCAATTATCTAATATTTTCAACCGATTCGAAAATTCTTAAGAAATATCTTGCAATTGTTACAATGAGTTTTCCTACAAGGACTTAATAAATGATTTCCTCGTTTGGCTTGTTCAGTGCACCATTCACCCCCGATGCAGCACCACCCAGGGGACCTGTACTCCTCAGGGGTTAGCATGGTGGGCGCCTACTTGGGTGGCTACCAGGGTGGCAGTGCCGGAAGTGAAAGTCCAGGCAGTCCCATGACACCACTCACCCCGTTGACACCACTCACCCCAACCACACCTAACCATCTTCAAGCTCAGTTTTGTCATCAGGCTGGCTAACTCTTTTGGAGCAGCCTAAAGACAACCATGTGAAACCGGTGACTTCTGGGAATTTATTGAACATTCGCTGTGGACTCTTGATCGATCCTCTTTGGAAGGACGTATTAATATGTATAAGGACTTTTTTCACAACAAGATCATTCTCGTTGACGACTGATGAAAATATGCAGCGATGAAAGTGTGAATGTTGCCTCGAAGAGACTTAACTAGTGGTCCATAGTGAACCTCTACCGAAAAAAGATTGCAACGAGACTTCCGATGGTTATTTTTATTGTAATAGTTTTTTCAAGACTGTCTTCTAGAAGATTGTTAATGTTCAATGATCTTCAGTTTTTTTATATATCAACGGAGAACAGTCGAAGAAAGAGTAAAAGTGATAATACGATTAGGATAGGATTTCGTGGTGAGGATTTTAGATTCTAGATAGGTAAAATTATTATTATTTATTTCGTCTCGGTTATGACAGTTCGTAGCTCGTATTTATAGACAGTTTTGTGTGACGAATTTGTTGGCCATACATGTGCAATGCTATAATAGAGGTATTCTTTAAGATTGAACATTTTCCGTACCGAAGAACAGTGAGCATTTCTGTTGGCGAGATTTGATTGAAATTTTCCTCACAATAATGTTTCCGAGGTCAGACGAGTTTTAATCGGAGAAATTGTTTGAATAGTGAATTATTGCAATATGACGCTCACTAGTATTCTCTCGATCCTTACTATACACGTATATCCTACAAAATATTTGAATTTCGGACAAAAAGATTGTACATATACCCCGTAGCTTTTGTATATAAACCCGAACTTGTGCATGAGTATTTGATATTGCGCTTGCGTTGTACACTAATTCCGCAATATTGTAAACCGTACTGTTATTCATAAAAATGTCTTTTACTGTTAAACCAGTTTGTGTACAATCCCCATCTCCCTTCGACACTACAATAATCTCGTAATTTCCCACTTTCTCAATTTCCTAATTTCTGTGTTAACCAATTTTCTTGTTGGCAACCTCCCCCAAGAATCACAACCCCCAACCCAGTACCCTTAAAAATCACAGTTCCCGTAATCTTGTAAACTATAAAATACAGTTCGAGAAATTTCCCATTTTCTCAATTTCCTAATTTTTCTATTCACCAATTTTCTTCTTGTGTTGGCAACCTCCCCAAGAATTACAACCCCCGGTACCCTTAAAAATCACAGTTCCCATAATCTTGTAAACTATAAAATACAATTCGAGAAATTTCCCAAACTTTCCAAAGGATTTTGGAACAAGTATAAATTCCAGAGAGTCAAGGAAAGGAACACCGCAGGTATGAGCAACATTTTATATTGTATATACTTAGTTTACAATATTTACATCACAATACATGTATATTAAATTATGGTTCTTTTACGGAGTACACAATTACCTAGACACTGTAAAAGATACTTTCATTCGGAGCATTGCTTTCGGATGTACACTGAGATCCCTTGGGCTCGAGATTCTACGGAATCGAAGTTCTACGGAACTTCCGGTGACGTTTCAGCCACGCTGATTCACGCTAAACTTACACGACCGCGCGCGTTTTATTAAAACGACTGCCTGATTACATCAGGGAACTCCGCGGAATGATGGAAGCGAGAATAAAAACACTCTCTTCCTGCTGAAAGATAGATTAATCACGTTTATTGCTTCCTCTAAACTTTCATAGTCTTTTCAATCGGACTAATTAATCACTAGACTGCGAATGTTTGTTTATGCAATTTGCAATTTTTCTAGACGAACTTTAAGTGGGATCAAATTATTTTCCGTGGTAGTAGACTTTTTTTAGTTCTGAAATAAATTAAAATCGTATTGAATTCTGTCGTATTTTATATCATAGCATTTTTTGAATATTTTCAAAAGCCATAATTGCGTAAAGATCCGCAGTCTATTAATCATTAGCAGTCATTGAACTGACGATTCCCGGGAAGTGAACTTTCATTAGTTTTTAATTGTTCGTTGCTTAACTACTAAAAGAACATCTCACTATCTGTGAATTGGACGAATTGTTAAATAACTTTTGTATATTAATTTCCATTAGCATCTCACTTCCATCATGGCGGATGAATTCGCGCTTAACACGTAACGTTAACTTGTATATCACTTATTTATAATAAGCTTGACACCGAGTGCGAGAGAGCTGTGCCGCCATTTCCAGTCTTAAAAGTTGGCGCCGTCTACGATTTTCCAGCTGACATCATCGATTAACAACATTCTGGGCGGATTTCGTTCTAAACCATAGAAAACATCGTTCATACTTCCGCGACATACTGTTTTGCTTACTTGCTAACGGGGTGGATGATACGAAATAGCTGTGAAACATTCGGAAATTAATTCTTCAAAGCGTTCTATCTAATAAATTTCATTCAATAATCAACAGTGATCGTTCGTTTCCTACGCGAACAACCCTTCAAAGAATTAATTCACTTGGTAAGTACGATTGCAGGGAACAGACTATTAAATCATCCCACATAATTAACTCAAATTTTCCGTCGTTCTTCGCAAATACAAAACCTCCTCTTCGTTTTTTACAATCTATAAAATACTATATAAAATATGTATATTAACTAGGGGTGTGCGAGTACCAGAAATGTCGGGTTTGGCTCGGAAATTTGTTCGGGTTATATGTATTATACGATAGTTTGCAATATTCGGGTACTCGAAGTTAAAGTTGGGGCAAGTCTGTGATTAAAGCAGCGATAAATAACTCTGTGCATATTAACCCTTTGCACTCTGTTTTCGCCGACAATGCGATATTTGAAATATGAACTTTAAATCCACTGTCGCTGCTCCGTCGACACGACTGTTTTTCTTATTTATACAGGGTGTCCTAAATCAACTGCGGAACCCGGAAATGGGAGGCTCCTGAGATCATCTGAAGCAACATTTTGCTTTGCAAAAATGTTATCCGCGGCTTTGTTTAAGAGTTATTAACGAAAAACACAGACCAAGTAGAACTCAACCTAGACGCGAGTTGGCACAGTCGGCCAATTTACAGTTGGCACGATATCTATTCATATCGATTTAAAACTATGTTCATACTATGCCAAAATGTCCAAATAAATCATTTTTTGGAAAAATTGAGTGGGAATTTAGTGAGAAGCGAATCTGTAAGCGAATTTTAGGAAGATCAAATAGTACATATCAATTCATAGCGTAACTTGTTTCCGTTGTGTTATGAACAAAAGACGTTTGTAAGAAATAATCTTTTCAGAAAATGATGGCTAAGGGTTGGCTAATTGTAATTCATCTTCAACAATTTTGTAACACTTATATGCACTATAATAATTAACCTGAAATGAAACTATTCAGTTTTATTGATTTCCCTAATCTTTAGAAGAGGATAAAAGAAAAGTGATTCGAAGTAACTCTGAGATTTTGATTGCCTGTATTAGTAAGATAGTATATTTTGATATTATACATATAAGTTAGAATTGCTACTACTGGCAAACATCAGAGTTATTTAACAAAATATGTAGCAAAAGAACTGGTCAGTAAGCGAGTACGCGGATATCCACTTGTAGTAATATGACAGACAACGTAATCAATAAATATGATATAATGTACTTGCGCTACTCGTTCCGAAAACAAAGAGAAAATTCGATCAACTCGTGGGACAACCTAATAAAGTACGCGGAAATGAACATTTTAGAAACGTGTCTTAAATTAAAACGTTGAACCTTAAACCGCGCGGTTTAAGATCCGGAGGTTCGCTCGCGGCCTGGCGCTAGTTTCGTCGATAAATTAATTTAAACGAAAGGAGCCGACGCTTTCACCGGCTTGGCGGGGGATTCTAACGCGGTTATGCGAATATTTACAATGCTGCTAGGTCGACAGCGGCGATTAGACTTCGTTCGGCATCGACAACATCATCGAATCCTGCGAGAGCTCGTCCATCGACTGTTCCGAGCCTGAAGACAGAGTTGACGGGGTTGCGATTGATAGTAGACCTTTTCAAAGCAGAATTTTCGGTGCCATTTTGTATACTATTGCCTGATAGAGTCGTTCTTAATCGTTTTAAATAGATCTCGGTTGAACAAACAATTTTTGCGTACGTTCTTTGCTAATTATCAGTAAAAGCATTTTTCTAAAGATTTTCCTAAAGAGACGTTGTCACTTTGAAGAATAAATATACGTTCATGTTTTCAGAAAAATTATAGAAATAATCTGAATCGTATAAAATGGGGCTCGAAAGAGAGAGAGAGAGAGAGAGAGAGAGGGTAGAGAGATATTCCCTTACCGTGATTATGATAAATCAAAGGCGTGGGACTCTTGCACGTAGCAGGACTGAGCTGCGGTTGCTGTTGGCCGTGATGGTGTTGCTGTTGATGTTGAAAGGAATAAGTCAGATGTAAATTGATGTGCCGGCCGAAATCGCCCGTAGACGCGGTGGAATTCGGAGGTGATTGATGAACTGTAACAGTAAACGCCGATGCTTAACACCGGACTGTCGTAACTTCCAATATTTCGTGATATTCGGCCTGTTATGGAAAATCATTTGTTTCGTTTTTAGAAAGCTCCGAACGCTATTATGTACAGGGTGTATAAAAACTAATGGTCATCCGTCGTAGGGATGAATCTACACCTTTGGATCGGTGGACATTTGCAAGAGAAACTTGCCGCAAAATTGCTTATAACTAGACTGCAGATCTTCATGCAAAATAGAAAGTGTTGGCATTGATTGCAAGACACAGGAGCGAAATAAAAATTTCTTTCTTCTTTTAATTATCTGATTAAGCTGAAACCAATACGCTGACGTCTTTAAATCTTCTTAATCTTCCGACATACCCCCGTCCAATTAACAAACGCAACATTTCCCCACCTAAATCTACCCTTAACCATTCACGAAACACCGAGGTGACAACCGCAGTACAATTTTGACCGTGGTCGGAGCAACTTCTTCCCGTTCGCTGTCACGATTTTGGAAAATGTGTAGTTTCGTGCTTATTAAGACGTATTCGCGCAAATGGCAGTGTCCTGTTGATCCGACATTATTATTTTATAACCCAGGATTAATATTCTTATGTATAAAAATAGATCTAAGATATTCTTTCACATTTTGCAACTTCAAATTCATGATTAGAATGGGCCCCTGCCCATTCCCGTCTCCCTAGACGAACACTTGGTACGGGCCTAGCGACGAATATGCCTTTAAACGATCATGTTCTGTCTCATTGACATGGTCGGGTGGACTGTAGTAGTAGGCTTTCGTCTATACGTATAATTCTACACAATCAAATCTTGCAAGAAATTTAACAGCTGATATCTCAATAACTGTTTGTTTGCGACATGTGGATTTTTTCAAACATTCACTCTTCTGGATAAGTGGAAGGTATTGATGTAAAAAACAACTTTACCAACAATTTTCTTTGTTATAAGTAGACTGCGGATTTGATGCATTTATGACAAAAACGGGTAAGCGCAATTTAAAGCAGTGGACATATTAAAAAGATTTAAAGACGTCAGCGTATTGGTTACAGCTGAATCAGGTAACACTGTCCAACACCAAAGTTGTTTCACAATTACTGTTGGGTGGTTCTTATGGAGTTTTTTGCGCTGATTCCCAATCTGTCCTTAATTTTTCTCCTATACACACACACAGTTTTTGAGAAACATGGCTTTGAAAAAGAAAATCATATTTTTCAACTTTAAACAAATATTGTAATGTTATTATAAAAGATATTAAATTGTTCTTTACAGCAAAAGATTCTGTAGACTTTCCCGAATACAGTGATATCCAATATTAATACACTATGATTGTTTAAACATGTTTCTGAAAAACATCAGCGCAAAAAACTCTATAAGAACCACCCAACAGTAATTGTAGAATATAAAAAAAGTTGAAATTTGTTGTACAGTGTAATTAAAAGAAGAAAGAAATTCTTGTTTCGCTCCTGTGTCTTGCAATCAATGCAAACATTTTCTATTTTGCATAAAGATCCGCAGTCTAGTTATAAGCAATTTTGCGGCAAGTTTCGCTTGCAAATGTCCACCGATTCAGAGGTAGATTCACCCCTACAACTCTTTTCGATTTCGAAGAACCGAAATTTCTGTTCAACTCATGCATACAATTTTTCTAGCCAAAGTATATTTTGATTATTCGACTGAAATTGAACAATTCCTTCTGGTAAGATCAAAATTGTAGCGGTGGATTCGATTGAAAAAGATAATACTTTCGCTATACTAGCCTGCAGAGATTGGACTAACCGCGTAGAGATCGAGTGTTATAAAGCTGAAAGAAAACAAACGCAAGAAGTACCATGTTGCCCTTTCATTTTGCCCGTGTGCAGATGCTTCTTCTGCCTCGCCCTAGAATTCTGGAACCAAACCTGCGTAACTCTTTTGCTGAGCCCCGTCACATGCGCTATCCTCTCGAGGTCTTGGCCGTCGGGATTGCTGTCCAATTGGAAGTTCGCTTGTAGAACCGAAAGCTGCTCCTCGGTGAAGGTGGTCCTCACCCTCTTCGCCTTGTTACCGCTCTTGTGGCCGCTTTCGGAGTCACCGCCTTCTGCAAAAGTACCAATTAGGGATGCTCCACCTTTTCGAATCTCTATCTTTCGATTCGCGGGGATATCGTCTAGCGTGAAACAATTGTCTGCAATTGTTGGACACATGGGTATTCTCTAAAGTGGCCCCTACACGATCAATCACTGCTAAAAGTGTAAAAATTTGGCTCTGTACTAAAAACTTTATCGTTCTGGATTGGCCTGCACAGAGCCCCGACCTCAACCGCATGGAGAATCTATGGGGTTTACTAAAAAGACGACTTCAGGATTCATACGACTCCCAACCAATTTGAATCACAGATTTGTATGATAGAATTCAAGAACAGTGGGAACAAATGTCTCCGGATCATTGCAAAAAATGAGTAGAAAGTATGCCAAAGCGAATTAGTGCAGTTTCACAAGCACAAGTCCAAGGGTTGTGGACGATATATTAAAAATAAATAATACATATATTAAATATTGCCAAGCATTGGACGTGGTGCAAAACCGAGTCAATCTATTTTTGTTGTCATTGCTAAACGAGGAGACATTAATTATTGAAAAAGATTTCTTAAGTTACTTCTAACTATGATAAAAATTATTATAATGTTGATTTTTTGTTATTCTCCTATATTCCTAGCAATAAATAGTGATTTATACAAAACATGTGATTATTGGTTCAGTTTTGCTCCTTACTGTACATTCATGAATTCGATGCAACAAGGGTACGCATAGCCTCACCATCGGAGGAAGTGTTGTTGCCTTCGACGACGTCCAGATAGTGAGCCTTACAGAGCAACCTGGCATCCAAGAGAGCGAACTGTTCACCTGTGGAAAGTTGACGGGAACAGGCGTCGCAAGCGAAGCAGGCTAAATGGTACACCCTTTCTCGAGCTCTTCTTACCCAATCACCAGCTCCCACACTACGCCCACACTTGGCACACTTTGCGCCGAACGTTCTGTAAACAAAAGCGCGCAGACCTATCCTTAGAAAAAAAAATACATAGTAACCTTAGAAAATCGGTCACCAGTTCATTCTCGCTATGTAACATTTATTTGTCGCTATTCAAAAATAGTTCTCCTTGAATTTCTCATCCCGATATTTCTGTTTCGCGGATTATTATTTTAGTAGACCTGAAGGAATTCCAAAGTTTTTCCAGAGTAGTCCGATGACAAACGACGCGGTCTCATGCAGGAAAATCAGAAGCGATCGTAAAGAATCCGCACGCACGCAGCACGCGGCCACCTGCGGCAATGGCGGCCATAAATTCTACTATGGAAGCTCACCGAAGGATTTAGCTTCCAGTACGTCTCACTTCCTAACGAATGTATCCGGCAAAGTGCCGACGACGATTCCCCGTTGGCCTCTCTTCGTGTTCGGGGTGTCGATAAGAAGCCAACCATCGACTTCTTTCCACATCGTGAAACTTCTCCTACACAGCCGGAAAACTCGCGGCCGATTTCCTGACGGAATTTATTCATGGCCGCCATTAGCGATTGCGGATAGAGAAACCATCGCGTGCAGAACCGCGATATTAATTGTTAGAGGTCCCGGGAAAGGTATACTGCACGCTCGATACGCCACTTAAACTGTGTTACGGTAAAAAAGAAAATCCAGAAATGCATTCGCGGCTCAAGCACAAATTGATCTAATCTCGTCTGCGGGCTGCGGCTGATTCGCAAATTGCGATTTTTAGGAGAGCCGTTGCGGAGAGGACTCTATTGGAGAAACGTAGCTGCTGCTCGTATAAATTGATTTGTACATCTTGTCCCAGATAGGGCTGTAACTTTTCCGAAGCTTCGAAGTCTTCCAAGTGCTCGAAATTTCAAAGTCTTCGAAACTTATGAAGTTGTAACTTATGAGTTCGATACCATGTCACGATTTTTAATAAATAAAAATATTAACTTTCAGTCATCGGTGACTGACACTGAACTTTCCGTTTGGACTTTTCGTAATTAAATTTTTAAAAGATTGCATTCTATTAATAAATTTCGGGATCATATCACGAATCTACTTAAAAAATAATACTTTGCAAACAAAATTTTAATGAGTTTTATTAAATTCGGTGAAGCCGGATAACGTGGACTAAATGAAAAGAAAGGCAAGAAAAAAGCAGGCTTGGCTCTTGAGAAAACTCACGTATTCAGTAGAGCTGTAACTTTCCTTCGAAGGTCGACGATTTCGAAGCTTCGGATTCTTCGACCTTCGAAGGAAAGTTACAGCCCTACTCCCAGATAGTGTGGCTGGTTTGAAAATTGCAATTTTTAGTGAAATCGTCACGGAATCGAATTTGGAATTTGTATGAGACCTTTGCTTATGAATTACAGAGTCTCGTTAATCCCATTGTTTCTTAGCTGGGTGGCGACTCCTCGTGATCGTCGCCCACGAAGTCTAGGCCGGGATTAGAATTTGAGGCGAGCAGACGTGAATTGTAAAATTCTTTTAGCATCTCGGTTGCGAGAAGACACGAAAGACGTGTTCGTCTCGAAAACAACGGTGTATAATCCCTGCGGGAAGCTTCTTATCCACTTGATTCCATTGTCTCCGCGTTGAGGATGAATAAAACCTGCTATCCTACACGATCCGACTGTTGTAACGGCTTTGAAAAACAGAGACGGGAGAAAACTGAAGCGTTCATGTACAGCTAAGACAAGTATTCGGAAAACGACACCACCACTTTCCTCCCAAATGTTTAGCTACAGGAATGGTGCACTCTTCAGCACGAAAAACCTTTTCGTTCCAAGTTCAACTAAAAATCGAACAAAGCATCATCCTCCACTAACGGTTGAAAGAGGCAGTGCCACCTAATTTATCAACTTTGTCGCGCGCAATCAGCGCCCCATTAGCATCGGCGATAGGTCTCGGGTAGGAAAGATCGGCCTCGGAATGTTCTCTCAATCGGTGGTTGTCGCGGGAAATGCGACAATTCCGTGGTTCTACGTGGCCCCATGGTTTCTGCACGGTGTAATGGGGTAGTGGGGCCACCGGGGTAGTCGCGTGGCCCCATAAGATATCCTCGATTCAGCGACTTGCTGCAGAGAGAGAGAGAGAGAGAGAGAGAGAGAGAGAGAGAGAGAGAGAGAGAGAGGGAGAGGGAGAGGGAGAAGGGGAGGTGTATGGGGTCCCGCGAACACAGCCCGTATAAACAGCCTAGGTGGATCGTCGCCGGAGGAACCGGACGAGGAATCGGGATGCACTTTCCGTGTTCATGAATATGATAATGGGCTAATGGCCACTAGTCGTTGTTTAATTACCGGGCCGCTGCGCACACAACCGACCACACCGGACCACAACCTCTCGGAGTCACCGTCCCCTGGGCCCCCTTGGGCCCCCGGGGCTTGTCGATGCACTCGGATGCAGCTACCAGGGTGCAGGGGCTGCTCTCGGTGCACCCGTAACACCCACCTTTTGCAGCCATTCATCTGGCCCGTGCGTGCGTGTGTCGTGTACCCTGCTCGTGTCCTACCCGCTACACGGCTACTGTTTACACCGTAAAGGCGTAGCTCCGGAAGATTTTTAGACGGACCCTCTCCGGGCCCCCTCGGGCCCCTTATCCTCGCATCCCTTTCGGCCCTTTCAACCAACGAAGAAGTGGAGATCGTTGGACTACCAGCGGGAATTTCAGCGAATTTTTAGACGGAGTTAGAAGACGCTGAAAGTCATCACTAGACTGCTGATCTTGGAATCCAGTGGGAGCAGTAGTTAAATAAAAATTCACTCTTTATCCCTTAATTTATCCCTTCCGGCCCTTTCAACCAACGAAGACGTGGGAATCGTTGAACTTCCAGCGGGAATTTCAGCGAATTTTTAGACGGAGTTAGAAGACGCTGAAAGTCATCACTAGACTGCTGATCTGCTAATTATACTGTAATTCAATTACAAATTGCATTTCAAATCTATTGTATTTCAATTACATTGTATTTCAATTATCATTGTGTTTCAATTATATTGTATTTCAATTACAAATCTGATTAATACTTAGTAATTGAATTACGTTTGTTGAATGTAATAACCAATAACGACAAGTATGTCGATAAAGTAGATACGCGAAACTATCTTATGTAGCGACACCTCGTATGTATCAATACTATTACGTACACTCTGTAATTGTCCCCAGTCTCTGTACGACCGCCTAATGAGAAGGTCTGTCCTATACATTCATCAGATTAAAGTGTTGTGTCGAAATCAATAATAGTAATACCGTTATTTCAACACCCTAAAAACTTCAACAACGTTGTATTTGAATGATATGTATAGTAATTCATTTACGACGTAATTGAATTACTATTAATTGAAATACAATGTAATTCAATTACATAATTGAATTACAATGTAATTGAATTAGCACAACTCTGCTTGACGGGATAAACACCTAATTAAGTTCATTGATACAACTGCTGTGATTAGAACTGTCCAAGGGTGCGGGTGACTGAGTCGCTTGTGTTTCCCGGATACTAAATGAACGCGCTGTGCCTCTCAGATCGGTTGCGCCCGACGGAAGGTTAATAGTCCTTTCACGTTTAAAACAACATAACAATATTCTTCGATTTCTTATATCTTTCATTGTTTTAGATTTCATAAAGATCCGCGGTCTAGTCATCACAGAAGCGCGATGCAGAGACAACTGCATTTCTTCTTGCTAACGCACCCCGACTGATTGGTTGTTCGACGCGAAAGAACACGAGCGTTTCAAAAGAAAGCATCGAACATGATTAGATCCTTCGTGCGGTCCAGTCTTTATAACAATGCTGGTTTCGTTTAATTTCGTGGCCGATGCCTAATTGTCTCGAGTTTCACAACTAGATTAGAATTATATCGACTGGTTGCGGAAGTGGTAGACGAGAATAGAGCATTGTCTGACAGAACGATGGCTGAAGGGAATATATTAAAATGATAGAGTACGATCGTAGAGTTCGATCGTAGGACTACCGCACGAAGTCAGATAGTGGGAGAACATGGCAGGGCCTAACAGGCTGACAATGAGTATAACATGCGCCACTGGAGATCACTTTCCAAGACGAGAGAGCCAAGTTTCTCTTCCCTGGACTTTCCTCCCTTCCTCTGCAGACACTTTCTATTATAATAGAATCCCTCGTCTCCTTCATTGTTCCTTTTCTCCGTTGTTCTTCGCGTCTGTTAAACGACTGTCTCGAAAATGTGTTGCGGAAGCGAAGCCTGGGAGAGATCACCACAATAAAAGAATACAATTCTACCAATTCATACGATGATAATGTGTATTTTCCAGCCGATAAAATTGGTTTCGAAGGATCGAGGAATGAACGCGACCGTATTCATTGCTTTCAACCCTCGTAAACTGCACAGTAGTCTATTCCAGTTATCGGAACGGGTAGTTTATCGATCTCCGAGCTGGCGTTTGTTTCTCACCGCGCGCGGAGCATGATCACAGCCGTGTTCGCGTGAATGGTCGCAGAAATAATTCGTACTTCGAGCGGGAGAGCACTTTGCAGAGTTAGATAAGGCGTTGCGCACGAACGCGCGTTTACCTGGAAGGTGGCGAGGGGTATACCGGTCGCCGCGCCGTTGCGACAAATAAATGACTCGGGGACCCCGAAGCGCGAGCTGTAACTCCGAAGAGTATGTTTGCGTGTATGTAAACCCGCGGAGTGCGTCGCTCCAAGAGAGGGATGCGCCAGGGAAAAAAGACGAAGAGAAAGAAACGAGACTCGCGGATGCAAAGAGGAGAAACGGACTGCGATAAGAGAGAAGTGGAAGAAAACCAACAGAAGAGGAGAAAGAGAGAGAGAGAGAGAGAGAGAGAGAGAGAGAGAGAGAGAGAGAGAGAGGAGAGCAGTGGCAGCTGCGAGATGGGCGCGAAATGTTCGGAGAAATAGATGAAAATGGCCGCCGCCGGGGAACGTCGATTTAATACTCGTGAGATATAAAACGGAAAAGGGTTAGAAAAATCTAAGAATATTGTTAAATGAGTTGTTATTTAACTCCTGCTGCCCACAATCGTTGCAAAACATTTTTATTTTGAAAAAGTCCGCAGTCTGCTCGGGAGAACTCAAGGTGTAGTACGAAAAATAATATTTTAGACCTTCAACATATTGTTTTTATATTTTTATATATTTCTTTAAAATATCAAACTTGATTTCAGGGTGCTACTCTTCATTAAATTGTACAGAATGTAGGACATTTTTAGGAATTTATTGCAGGAAAACTAGACGGTGCGTCTTAAATGAATTCCAGGTAAAGAATCAAGGGGATTGAAATGAAAATTTGATGTGCATGCACGCTAATTGAATATTTTCCTAAAGAGGTGTTGTTACAAATGGTGTGGAGGCTCGGATATTTTCATAGAGAAGAAGGCCACGAAGGCGCACGTACAGATGATCGAAGAGCTAAAGAAGCCACACGAAGTGACTCGTCGATTGTGGCACACAGGCAGAGTCGGAGTCGAAGTCTTTCCGACGTGTTTATCCAACTGTCAATCAAAACGTGGACCGGTCACCTGGCTGTTGCACCGGCCTGTCTAAATCACGTATCGTGATATCCGATCGTGAAACGCGATCTGTCTACATTATCGAACGCGGAAATCAATGTTCCCCATACGAGAACACCGTGGAACCCTATTTACCCCATATTGCCCTTTGCGATTCAAAATTTGCACTGCAAAACCAAAATCTAAGAAGAAAATGTTCTCTCAATCTAAAAACGAAAACCTGACAGCAATTTAGTAAATGAAAAGAAAATTCAATTTTTGCTCTAACATAATCAAGAAACTTCTTTTTGAAACTTCGATAACTAATACTTCCAACTAGATAAAATTTATGTATCCCCATACACAGAGAGAAGGTTAAGGAGAGTTTTTATGTCCTTTCTGGTCTCAAATAAAAATGAATGAAGAAAACTGTGGATGTCGCACAAGTATCGAGGTTTTCCAGGACAATGGAAGTAATTATCACGGATATATTATATTGAAAGGCAACGCGGAGATTTTTTTTCTGACAAGATCCGTCTATGGAATTTCGCAAGCGGAGTCGGTGCGGCGGCGCGGCGCGGCGTTCTCCTGTGAAGACACTTGCCGGATTTCTTCAGGGGCCTGTCTTTGAGGAGTCAAAGTCGTGTATGCGGGAGGTCTACAGGAATCCGCCGCGTAATTTTTTTGACTCATGCTTTTCGCCTCGTAATGCTGGCTTACGATGACCCGGTCGACAGGATCCACGACCCGTAGACTCGTCGACAACCGACTCCGAAAGAACCGAAGCCACCTTTTCGATCTACGTTCTCCTGCCTTCCGTGATAAATGATCGGCAACCATACTCTCCGGTCCCAAAAGGCCTCGCGAGAAAACGGGGACATCGCTTGGACATGCATCCCTCCCATTCGATCGTCACGTACAATGTGATTTAATTAATAACATTCCTCTGGTCGCGATTCATTCGATATTAGGCCTCCTAATAAGCGAACTAATCATTTCGAGCATTTATACACTTTGATCTTCTAAGAACGAGCTTGGAACAATTTTTAGAAATGTCTGACAAGTTGTTCAGGGACATTTTATTAATAAAACATTTTGTGATTGCGCGTCTAATATTTTACTAGAATCAATTTCTGTTCGTAAATGTGCCTGATTCCACACACTTTAAATCAGAACAACTTTTTTATGAATGGTCCAAACGACTTCAATTTCTCTGTGAGACTAGAAGAATTAGTTTAGTAAATGTTGTGTAAAAAATATGTTTGAACGGATTTGTGAAAAACAATAGTACAAATTTTTATAACTTTTTTTAATGAAATTTTCATTCAAATTAGTTCAAATTGGTTTGCGAATTATTAACGATCAAAAGTAAAAATTGCAATTTTTCAAGATTTTCGGCCTTTTTACCACTTTTGATCGTTTATAATCCGTAAACAAATTTCAATGAAATTTTCAGAGCGTATATAATTTATACCAGTTGTGACAAAAAACATTTTTTACATTTTCGATATTGGGCCAGCTAAAAAAGTTGTAAAAATCAATTTTTAGTTCACAATTCCGACCAAATGCATTTTTTTATTAGACGTCATTTACTAAACTAATTCTTCTAGCCTTACAGAAAAATTCAAGTCGTTTGGTCCATTCATATAAAAGTTATTCTGATTTAAAGTGTGTGGAATCAGTTATGCTCCTTACTGTATATTTAAAAGAAAAGTATATTAACACTAAATGCATTCCACATAATGTTGAAACAACAAGCACTATCTAGAATTACATTGAACCAATTTAGTTTAAGATAATGTGATGTGTAGACTGCGGATCTTTATGCAAAATAAAAAATGTTTGCATTGATTGCAAGACACAAAAGCCAAATAGAAATGTCTTTCTTCTTTTAATTGTCTTATTTAGCTGAAATTAATACACTAATGTCTTCAAATCTTCTTAATTCGTCCACTGTTTTAAATTGTACGTGTCCATTTTCGTCATAAATGCATAAAATCCGCAGGCTAGTGATGTGAAATAACTGATCTCGTCATAACTGGGAGAGAATGATCGACGAGCAAAACGATCGCCTCGAACATTATCGATCCTAACAGAATCTTTTGCATGTTCCACCAGAAAACCCGCCATTAGAAACAATTTATCAGCACTGTTTAAACATTACAAATTACCGAGAAATCGTTTTGCATCGGGACAGAAGCAGGAAGAGTGGCCTGGTATCATAATTAACGCATCTAGTTGCAACTCGAGCAGGCGGCAGGGATTGCAACAAGGTGCCACCAAGAAATGAGATGCATAAATTCTAAGTGAATGCGCTCGTGGTAATTGCCACTGTGTCGTCAAAGATCTACGTTTTCTCTGACCACCAGTCTACTGGTCTACCAGATCGAAGCAGATTCAATTATCGAGATAAACCACGAACGAGAAAGTGAACAGACTTCATATTTATTAACACCATACTAGATCGATCGGTCGTAATAATAAAGTATCGTAAAACTGGGGCTGCCGTGTTTATACATTATCGACGTAATAAATATGATAGCATAGTGATCGCAGGGATTAGACTCTAAAAGTCCATTCCCTGATTAAATAAGACTTTGTGAGACGACGGACCGCGTCGGTGTGACAACCTGTCCGGGATTTTTCAATCGGTGATCGTAAATTAAAGTGAACGTGTCTATGAACTGGTCACCGAGGATTTTTATTATTCGCCGGTTTATTAACATATTAAACGCGATTTGCTCCGAGCTATGCATATTTACCGGCACGCTGGCGCTGGCGTTGATTGAAAACAAAGTAGCTTTTGTAATATTCGAATTTTGTTGTATTTTTAAACGATACAGACTCGTGTGGAAGTATTTTATCCTGAGGATTAATGTCTTAACCCTTAGCGATCGAATGGCGACTCTGAGGCGCCACTAAAAATTGCTGTACCATTTTTTTATTGTTTACATTATTAAATATGTCGATATTTAATCAAGTACCAAACATTCAGGCATTGGAACATTTAGAAATGGAAATATTCTAGGTCGGAAGAAATGTTTAATTTCAGAGTTAAATTTTTAAAAATTTGTTAAAATACCACGTTTTTAAAACGGACTAAAAAGTATAAAATAATTTTTCCTAGCTCCACATACAGATTCCTAACCCCGTATAGATAGTCGTAAAAATTTGTGATTGGGAATTTTTAGACGATTTAAAACGACAAACATGGGGCGCATGCAATAGATAATTGATGCATGAATAGTTCACCTAAGTCACTAACAATTTTGTTGCACTGCAAATAATATGAACTGCTGCTGTTTTCTCAACGGCAGCTACTCTCTACACTCCTTACTATTATCTTGCACCTCACGTTCTCCGTTTTAAATCTTACAAGTATTTTCATATCTATCAAAAATTCACAATCACAAATTTTTAGGACTATCTGTATGGGGTTAAGAATCTGTACGGGGCTAGCAAAAATTGTTTTAGACTTTTTAGTCCGTTTTAAAAACGTGGTATATTACATTTTTTTTTATTTAAATAATTATTTTCTGCTTTTTAGTCTAGAACGTTTGATCGAGGAACCGATAAAATATTGCACTGTCATCCAGTTCTGAGCTATGTTTAAAGTTTCAAGTCTCTAGCTCATCGGGAAGTTAGTTTAAAATCAATTGCAAAATTTGTACCGCGCGAACAGACAAACAAATAAACAAACGAGTCAATAAAAACGTGGTAAAATAGCTCCAAGTGCAAAGGGTTAACTTTTGGAGATTGGAGTTAGGATTTTGGATTAGTGGGGGAAAAAATGGTTTTCAACTAGTGAAAAACCCCTTCTTTGGATTATCGAGAATTGAGAACGCGCATTCCGAACCCTTGCAATCCTGGAAAAACGAGTTACCCCTTTAATTCTTAGCGCTCGAATGGTAACTTTGAGAGAGAGAGAGAGAGAGAGAGAGAGAGGTGCCACTAAAAATTGCTGTACCATTTTTGAAAATATTAATATTAATTGATTAATTAATTAATTAATCAAGTACCGAACATTTAGCTATTGGAACATTTAGGAATGGAAATATTCTGGGTCGGAAGAAATGTTTAATTTCAGAATGAAAATACCTCCAAGTGCAATGGTTAACTTTTGGAGTTATATATAGGATTTCGGATTAGTGGGGGGAAAAAATGTTAAAAATGTTAATTTTCTCTTACAGCGCATAGTCGTGCTTGCAGTAGAGTCGCATTCCCTTCAGAAAGCAGGAGTGTTGATCGTGTAGAGGCCTGGCACAAGCGCAGCATCGGAGACACCTCGAGTGCCAAGTTCGACCGCCGACGCAGAGAACGGTACGTTCACGGACACGTTCCCCGCAGCCGCCACACTCCATCACACTCGGGGACATTTCCGGTCCTATCAAACCGCCAGTGGTTTCAGGGGCACCGAGGCTCGAACCGGTGCCTTCGCAGACGCTGTCACTCGTCATGTCCTCCACTTCCGTCTGTAACACCAAAGAGAAACCTCATCGTCGCTTCTAGAGAGCACTCGAACCATGTGAGTCATCGAGACACACTCCTTAAATTATTCTTTCTTCGTTGAAAAGAGGAGAACACAACAACACATTTTATCACCTGCGCGACAGAACGATACTTGTATTTTTAACAGGAACCGGAGACTGAATCAAAATGGTAATTTTTCTGAACCAAGCCACTACTTTTGCCATTTTTATTGTAGATCGGTATTTTTATTTTGCTCGATTACAGAGGTACAGGGACTGAACCAAAATGGAAACTTTTTCTGGATCGTGATCAAGGCACTTTTGCAATTTTATTGTAGATTAGTATTTTTATTTTGCTCGATTGCAGAAGTACTCTCTCGCTACAGGAAAAAGTTGACACTAAGTGTTTCATTAATGAGACTGAATCAAAATGACACTTTTTTGGAACCAAGCCACTACTTTTGCAATTTTTTTCTTGTATTCTTACTTCTGTAATGAAACAAAATAAAAGCATTCACCCCCGTGCAATAAATATTTAATACAAAATGCAAGTATCAATATTGCTATATCTATTCAACAGAATCTTGAAACTAGAAACAATGTAAAATCGCCTCCGCGCAGATATTTATGTGTAGACCAGTGGTTGATATTCTAATTGTAAGTTGGGGATATTTTGTGTCTCTGACCTAGGAGGTCAACGTTTAGCTACAGGGTTTCCAACGCACTGTACCGTGTCAGTCACCGAGTCGCATACAAAATTCTGCCGGCGAACTATCGGATGTTCCTGTCACGAAAGCACAGGCGCGTTTGATGGATGCGTCTGTTCCGATCAATCTGTTTCATCGCGCTTCGCTACGGCTGCTATTCGCGTATCCTTTCACGTCTTTTCAATCCGTCCCACGATTCTGCATCCTATACATTATTCAGGTCATTTTTATGCTCGACACAGTTGCAAAAAAACATTCCAACACCGAAATCTTCGATGAAGACATCGTGGAAAGTCATGGGAAAAATCGAAGCATAACAATACATTCGTTCGTACGTTAAAAAACTACATTAAACAATTCATTATACTGAGTAATTCGCTAAATTGGAGTCTCACTATGAGATACTCGAGCAACTTTAAAAACTGCACCGTCATTTCAACGATCCCCAAAGAAAAAGCTCAACGGCTTTCGATTAAAAATTCACCTCTACTCTTAGCGAGTCCATGGAAGTCTCTGAGAGTCCGCTAAGGTCCCAGAGAGTCCCGGAGGGGTCCGGAGTCTCCGTTAATTCCGCGTTTACAATAGTTTACACGGCGAACGTGTCGAGATCGGTTCTGTAAACGATCCGGTGGGCATGGCAGCTGGTCAAGCGAAAAGGCGCCCCACGGCGAACGTTACACGTCGGCAGCATAACATATCTAACCGCGCGTAGGCTACGAGGTGCCCTAGGAAGGTATGCGAGTGGCTGATGTTCCCTTCCAGTCAGCGACACGCATGCCTCCTTGTACACGGGGTGGCTTTGTTCTGCCACGCAAAGTCGTTGTACTCCGGCACACCGGTGTAATGTATGTGATCGGGCCCACCCTGTAACATCCCCCTTGAAAGAGGGAGAGAGGATTTCATGGGGGTTGCTGCCAATGGGACGCGTAAATGGACAACCCCCGGCATCCAGCCGCCTCCGAACATCTCTGTCATTGTGTCGGCGGCCTTGTTACGGCAACTCGTGTCGGATCATGGTTAGATTCACTGGAGCTAGAATGATGCGACCTCTAAATGATTTTCGAACGAGGGGGGCGTGCCACGTAAATAAACTTCCGCACCCGTCACCGGGGAATCACCAGTTTGTCTTTTCACAGTAGGATTTTCATTGCTTTATTCTATTTTGTACAACAGATTCACCTAGGAATTGTTTTGTTCTTGGATGGAGACGCTCGTAAACAAATAAATTCGGAAACTTCCTGAAGCATCTGTTTGTCACTGCACATTTAATGAAACGCAGTGTCTTTTTGTACATCAGATACAGCTAGGAATTAATTTATTTCTGGATGGAGAAGATCGCAAACAAATAAATTCAGAAACTTCCCGAAGCTTTTGTTTGTCACAGCAGTTTTCTATCCGGACCAAGATTTTCATTCTTTTATTCTATTTTGTACAACAGATACAGCTATGGATCAATTTGTTCTTGGATGGAGAAGATCGTAAACAAATAAATTCGGAAAGTTACCGAAGCCTCTGTTTGTCACTGCACATTTAATGCTAGGAATCAATTTGTTCTTGGATGGAGAAGATCGTAAACAAATAAATTCAGAAACTTCCCGAAGCTCCTGTTTGTCACAGCAGTTTTTCTGTTCGGAGCAAGATTTTCATGGCTGTATTCTATTTTGTATAACAATGCAGCTAGGTTTCAATTTGTTCTTGGATGGAAAAGATCGTAAACAAATAAATTCGGAAAGTTATCGAAGCCTCCGTTTGTCACTGTACATTTAATTAAACGCAGTCTAATTCTTTTGTGTTTGTTAGTCCACTTGATAGACTTCCTCTTTATTGTTGTCGTGTCTGAAGATTTTCTGTACGTTAAGCACTTCTCAGTCAGTTGTAAACTGTACGTGAGTTATAACGAGATGTTCCTGTGCCGAACAAGATGGAGGATGATTCTTAAAAGTTCACGGCGGAGCGATTGAACGTTTTCGCTTTTTGATATCCGCAGACGCGCATATATTAGACTAATAGCCGAAAGCAGTCTAATCCGTCGTTTTATGATCCCGCCCCGCATGCAACCGGACTCCGTTATTGTCACCTATAACTCTCTCCTGGACCAACTTCTATACATAGTATAATAATGTGGGTGTGCGCGGGTCTCTCTGTGTGTACCACGGCGATATTTTAGCGGCGGATTTATTACGACGGAAGAAAGGACCCGAAGATCGGAGATTAACGAGCGATATTTTGCAATAGGACTCACTCGGATAGTATAAATCTCGATGGAACACGTGGACTATTCCAAACTCGCGATTCTACCGCTGACTGTAGGGTAACTTCAAAATAGAATCCTTGAGAGTAGAATGTTTGTGAGCATAGAGAAACTTGACATATTTCAATTTTACCGTGAATATTTATTACGTGTGCAAGTAAGTTCTTTCCCCTTTTTTCCAAATACAAGATTTTCATACACAAAATCTAATAAAATCTTGTCTGGTGACTGAAAAATTTGCCTTTCCTCGAGTCTGTTTTTCTTATTCATTTCGCTTAATTCATGTGGGACTCATTGTCCTAACTTCTGAATCTTACCCAATTGTTTCAGTCGTATAGGTACTGTTTCTCTGATGACTCCCAATCTTTCTGCCAATTCTTCGTACGTCTGGGTCGGATTTTCGTTAAGCAGTTCCTCAAACTCACCGTCGTCGAACTTTCTCGGTGCATCTGAACGATCGTCGTGTTCCAAATTAAAATTTCCGGCTTTAAATCTTTGATACCACTTTTTGCATGTTCTGTAAGATACAGCGTTCTCACCCAGTGCCGCACAAACCATTTCAGTAGCTTCAACAGCTGATTTCCTAAGCTGAAATGCAAAGATAAGCAGTGACGCCATATTGCTTGATATTGTTGCATAGGACTGGAAAGTGTTAGAGCGCTCATCACGATTCTTCTTAAAACTAGAAGAACGCTCTTTCAGATGGCACCAGAATCGGGCAGTAATTTGAATTCAGTCAGAAGTTATGATCGTAGAAAATAAAGGGGAAAGAACTTATTTGCACACCTAATATAAATACAATCCTTGGCAAAATGACGTGCACTTTATCGCGTGCCGTTTCCAAGGGCACAGATCAAGTTTTAATATTGGAAAATCAACCCGTACAGCCCTATAATTGCTAGTTTATTAATTACACACCCCGGAGCATCCCCCATCTGCCATAAGATCGTCAGTATCGAGCAGCTTAGGACATCACGAGCGACGATGCGATCGCATCGGCGCAACACGAGACTGGTGTATGGTTAGGATGTGCGAACATTTGGTTGGTTATGGTTGGTGGTTAACCATACGTCACGGGGAGCCGCACACAATGGTGGCGCACGGGAGTTATATAATGGCATTGTAACGTAATACCTGCAAGCCGTAGGTACCGCGTCTATACCTACACCTAACACTTAACGTTCGTGTATGTGTGTGTCTGTCGTAAGGTCACTGTATTGACTATCACGAATAGAGGGAGAGAGAGAGAAAGAAAGAGAGAGAGAGAGAGAGAAATTCATAGACCTCGTCATAGGACCAGCCCCGTGAGTTATGGTGAACGATGTACCCTCCCATTTGTACTGGGACCCCCTAACTCCTCTACGGTTGCGGGCTGCGGTCGCACGGCCTGTCAGAGGCGTGATTTTCGGAGTTTATTATGAGAATGATAGGCGAGAATAGAAACCCGGCCTATGACACTGTCGCAGGAACCGTTCGGCCACTTTCTGCATCCTGTAAAACTCTTTTTTCCCCGAACTTATCTGCCATTATTGGAACATCAATCAATACCGCTTTAACTCTTTCTACCAATTTTCAATTTCTTCCCTTATTATATCGAAACAAAGTAAAGGAAATACTTATTTAATATCGATTTGGATAAACGCTTTGTGATAGCTACATGCTGCCGAATAATACCAATTAGCCCTCGTAAAAGTAACAGTAGGACTTTTCAGGAAGACAGTGGTCTAGTTTGATCTTTTATCTAGCGCTTTTGGCTACTGAAAATCCCCATCTTTTGCACCCTTGAAGTTTTATCAGTTTTTCAACAAATTGCATAATATTACACTCGGAAAAGTTGAAAATTCTTGATTCCCTGGTTGAAAATTCAGCCGAATCCGGTTAAACCAATATGTCCGAGATTTCTCTATGGAAAACCGAGAATTTTTTGGAGTGTGCTGCTCCATTGAAAAATATTTGGTGTCAGAATCGATCCTGTCTCGGCCACTCGAGAGTCATAATCCGATCTGCGGACTTTAGTCGGAGAATAACCCCGGCTGTTCGTCCGCCTTATTGCCTTATTTACACAAAGGTGGATCGGTGAACGGTCCGCGGAGAGAGGACGCAAAACCCATAGAGAGAGGACTGGTGTACACGGGGTTTGTACACGCCTCTATTCAAGACGGCCATGAGGCCCCATTCTTGGGTTCTCGAGTGGTTTCGATTTCGGTCCGCTTGTCGACGGACAGCCACCACCCCGGGTATGACTTTCAAACTTTGAAAGCCTGTCGACGGGAGGTCCTATGGGGATACTGGCGAGCCCTTTTCCTATGGTGCGGTGTTCTCGCGCCGGCTCCGTGTCACTTTCCGGTCCGCGACACGGTGTCCCATTGAAACCGATACTTCTTTTTCGTCTATGATGCCTATGGGGACCCAGCCACCACTGGTAATAACGATAATGCTACCTACAATGCCAACGACGGCTTCAAGGATCCTCGAGACCCATACCTTGCCCTTGAGGCTGCAACCGGACGAGAAACTAATTTTTGGCAAATTGGACCTGACACTGTTTTTACCAAAACGGTTTTGCGTAATGTACAGCATTTTATTTTAACCTCACATCCTGCTAATTTTTATGAATTAAAAGTAATAGTTATTTATTCATCAGGCTGCTGATGAGAAGCTAATTTTTGTCAAATTGGATCTGACTCGCGACACTGTTTCCCGTAATAGATAGAATTTTATTTTCGCCCCTCATCCTGCTAATTTTTATGAATTGAAAGTAACGCAACAATATTTCTAAATTCTTTAAACGTTTCCACCGTTCTGTGGATCGACTAATTTCCGCGATAAAATATCCGCAGTGATCAATGAGACCGGGTAAAAGAGGAACGTGATCACGGTGTTTCTGGAGTATGCGATTTTTTGGTGGGACACTATAGGGGTGCGAAATGCAAACGACCGATCGCGTCCGTCTTTTTGATCACGAACCCTTTTCTCGGACGGTCCCGGAATAATAATGGGGGAACGATACACCTTCGCCCTGTGGTTCTTATACTCGCATACTCGCTATAGTCGAGCGCGGTGGTTATGCTAATTGGGGGAACGATTTTATTCCGGGTAGAAGGGACGAGGAACGCGAAGAAACGTCGTCGCGTTCGATGACAAACTGCGTATTCCGTGAATTCCCGCGAGAAAGACGAAGATACGAGATAATATATCGCGATAGCCCCGTGGAAGCAAAACGAATCGAGAGCCACACTTCTGGCACTCTATTAATAAAATGCAAACATATGTTAATGTGACGGTTTTCCGCTATCAACTGAATCAATTTATTATCTAGATCCAGGGCTCCTTCGATCCTACCATTCGATCTGCGATTTCGTGTGACGACGGGGAGGACACACGCATCCTTGATCCCTCAGGAATCTTAATTATTAGTCCCGGTGGATTGATTTGTTTTTAATGTTGAAATATGCGTAACTGGTTTCCTGGACATGTCCAAGGATTTTATACGCGTTCTCGATGATGGAGCTAACTTATTATTAATTAGACAGCAGATCTTTAAGCAAATTCAAAATTCTTGTCGAATATGTTTAATAGGTTGAAAACAATGTATATACATGTACTTATTTTTGTCATTTGTAGACTGTGGTATCATGTAAAATCTTATTTTCAGTGTTAATAGTTTTTGTAGATCCGAAATAAATAGAAATCGCACTAAATTCTGTGGGATTTTGTTTTATAGCATTTCTCGAAAATTTTTGGAAGCCATAAATGTGTAAAGATCCGCAGTCTAGTCATAAAATCCGCTGTCTATTCATTATAGTGCAGTTTATGAAAAATGGCGGAGCCCAAAGAGCGATCGTGTACCCAACAAACCACTTATCCACTGAATAATTCCCGACCGCTAATAAATCGAGCACTCTCTTTGAATTCTAATTAGATTTACATCTTGCCGGATTCTGCGACAGCCTTGCTCGGTGCAGCATCATTGTAGCGGACAGTTATAGTGTAGCTAATAGCGAGTCGAATCCGTCCGAAGCCATTCAGCGCATTAGTTGAGCGATCGACAATGGTGTCGCGAAACCAGAAATCGGATGGCGATTTAAATGGATTTCGAGTGGCTAGTCGGCTCCTTGAACGGAGCAGGACTGTCCATTGTGTCGACGGGGGATCGTTTCTTCTTTATAGGCAGCCTCCAGCAGCGGTGACCCAACGGATGGGGGGAACGGGGGGTAAAAGATTTTTCTACGAAGGCGTGAAGAGAGGCTCGTGCCCTTTTTCTGTTCGGTGCCACTCGAAAAGCCGCTCGAAACACACAAAAACCAGACGAGCATTATTTTCCCGTAGCATCCTCTCTCTCCCTCTCTCTCTCTCTCTCTCTCTCTCTCTCTCTCCCGCCCCTCTTTCTCGAGAGAGTGGTGGAGGATCGGCTGAAAGGGCGAGCGAAAGAGGGATGCCTGTAGCGGGCCACTTTGTCAACTTGTCACCTGGGCCCCGAAAACGCGAAAGAAAACGAACGAAAGGCCCCTCGGGTAGAAGGGAACGAGTCTCGTTCTTGTTCGCACCAGGAAGTCTTGACTCCACTCTTCCTGGAGATGTTCCTCGCCTCCTTCTCTTTTTTGTTTCTTTCTTTGGCATCGAGAATCTCGAAGACTCTCATGCCCCTCTCGATTTCTCGCTTTGAGCCGGCCTGTAGGATTGTCTTTGCTTGTTTATCGGATCCCGGATTGTTCGACGGAGTTGTAATACTTGGACTACCGAGCCCGTAGAATTTTCAGTTAAGGGAGTAGACTCCTTTTTCCAGGATTGCAAGGGTACGGGTATCGCGTTCTCATTTCTCGATAATACAAAAATGGGGGGTTTCAGTAGCCAAAAACGCTAGATAAAAGATCGACCTAAGGCGCCATTGCCCTCAAAAGTTCTATTTTTTCGTTTACCAGGTGTAATTTGCATTATTCGGAAGCATACAACCGCGCATGTAGCTATTAAGTTGTAAAGAAAGAAATGCAGGAATTTTGTTCCTTTGTTTTAATTGCAATTTTATACCAATAAATATTTACCTTAATTTAAAGAGTTATATGTCATTTTAAAGCTTGTTTTACGCTCTATTTAATTATGCTTTGGTATTTAATTTTATTCAAATTTTTATTAAATTATTTGGCTTTTCTTTCAGGATGTCAAAACGCGATTTTCGCATTAATTTTTTCTATGAGTTGAAACTTGGAAGTTTCTATGAGTTTAAACAAAGGAATATCAACGAAGTATGGGGCGAAGGAAGTGTCAACGAATGTCGGATGTTTCGCGCTGGCGACGACAGCCAAATGATTTAATAAAAATTTGAATAAAATGAAATATCAAAAGCATAATTAAATAGAGCGTAAACAAGCTTTAAAATGACAAATAACTCGTTAAATTAAGGTAAATATTTATTGGTATAAAATTGCAATTAAAACAAAGGGACAAAAATTCTTTACAACCTAATATTTTCATAGCTACATGCTGCCGAATAATGCAAATTACGCCTCGTAAACGAAAACATAGGACATTTGAGGGTGATGGCGCCCTAGACACACCGATCTTTTGTCTAGCGTTTCTGACTAATGCAAACCCCCATTTTAGTATTATCGAGAAACGAGAACGCGAATCCCGCACCCTTGCAATCCTGGAAACGAGTCTACCGCCTGCAGAATTAGTTGAAGACGAAAATTCCGAAACGAATTAAATAATCAAGCATAGAGTATAATTGGAGTATAATTATAGCGAACGAGGTCGCCTGGCCGTCGCACGTGATCAAGCTGAGCGACTTAAGTGTTACGCGAAAGCCTAAAGTTCATAGTTCTGATCACGATCTTGCATATTCCTGGCTAGATTAGGGACTCGAATTGATGAGGGTGGAGGCGCGAGGTTAATTGACGACACGGCTATATCTTGTCGATATTTGACACGCTTAATAGACGTTCGGCTAGTGGAAATCGATGTAGTCGCTGATAGATTGATAAATTTACTAGCTGCTGAGGATTACACTGATGAATCACCCGAGCGACGTTAACATTGGTCGGATAGTCGATTATACAGTGTTATTCGCAAAACACCGCGGTGACGAAAATCAACAAATTATTCAGTTGTCAGGTCGTCAAGTACAAAACTTGACAAATGTGTTTGAAATTTGTGTTTTATTTGTCAAGTTTCATACTTAACGACCCCTGATAACACTCGTATTCTTCAAATGACCGGCTTCAGATTTTTTATTCCACAATTATTGAAATTGTAAAGATGTTTTCGTGGTAAATCGTTAAATAAATATATTTAATACAGCCGATATTGAAATGTGAACCGCACAAAGTTCGAATAAATCTAATCTTGTAATTTTTATAAAGCAACGTGTGCCGGCTACTTGTAAAGCTTTGTTGGTTCAGCGTCAAAATAAAAATGTCCGAACCGATTGAAAACGATTCTGCAGGTTCGGAGGAAGCAGTTTGCGACGCCAATCGAATAAAGTTGAAACATCGCTGCAACGTCCCAGTTTGTTTAATGCCACATCGATTCTCCATGGTTTACACGTAGCTAGTTTGCGCGGGGCCGCTACTTTCCCCCGCGAGGATTCTCTGTATTCTACGAACACGAGGCGTAAATCCGCTTCAGCTAGGAAACAAACACGCGAGCCAATTAGAAACGAACACTTTGTACAGGGGGCTCCCGCGATTCGAGAAGGTCACCGTCCAACAGAAGACTTATCTGTATTCACAAGTTCTCGTTAGAGGAATTTATTAGTTTATATGTCGGCCGATGTCGATGAATACTTGAACCACTGATTAACCATGCGGACCTTGCCCAGTTACGGTGAACCATGATCCCGTGCAATTTAACACTAAACCTATCACACACGGCCAAATCGACCGGTTCCAGATTTTTTATTTTACAATTATTGAAATAATAAAGAAAAACACTGTTTGAAAACCACGTTTATATTACAATGCACTAAAAAGGAGAAAATAACTTTTTTCCTGGTTCTCCATAAAATACCGAATCTATTATAGTTAAATGATTAATAATGTTTTCCCTAAAATTTTAAGCAATTATAATAGACTGCGGATCTTTATCCAAAATAAAGATTTCTTACCTGAATTGCAACAAACTGGAGTGAAATAGAAATTTACTTTCTTCCTTACATCTTTAGTAGGTTGAAAACAATATAATGGTATGTTTAAAATTTAGTAATATTTTTGCTATTTTAAAATAGCAAAATGATATTTTTATAGTCACTAATGTCATGATTTTATTTAAATTTATATTAAATTTTTCTATCTATTCCGACACTAATTTTATAACAGAAGAAATTTTGAACTAATTGTTTAAAATTTTGGGGAAAAACATTATTAATCATTTAACAGGATTCAGTATATAATGCAGAACCAGGAAAAAATTATTTTCTTCTTTTTAGTGCATTTTAATATAAGCGTGGTTTTTAAAAAGTTTTTTTATATATTTTATTTTCTACTTTTATTGTTATCGAAAGCAGATGTGTATACAAAATTTCAGCAAGATTGGACTATGAGAAGAGGTTTAAAATTCGATCACAAGATTTTACGCATATGACAACACCTCAAGTTAATATAAGCGTTATAATAAAATTGATATCATAAGGAATGGTTGTATATCTTTAGTAGAGCACGTATGACAATAGTGGCCGCACAATGTCGAAATAAAATTAATCTTGCCATTTTTATAAGGGAACACGTACCAGTTATTGTTAAGGCTCGGTAGGGTTTAGTGTTAATAACGTCGACAATCTATACAATTTTTTACGCGCTTATTCGAAGCAATTTATTTTAGAATTATTAATCCCTTGCAGTACCTTTTTCTTTACAGTTTCAGTGATTAAAACGTCCTCATGCACAAAAACGTCGTAGAAGGGAAAAGAAAATTTATATTTTTTGTACGGCTACATTTATTTTAATGTTTAAATATTGATTACAAACGAATCAAATTTTATTTGATCTAAAATAGAATGCGTAACATTCATATTTGTTAGACTTTGTTAAGAACCTCCATCGCGAGTCTGGCTCGTCAAAATACGGCGAGGGGTTAATAGAATTCAATTGACACTGTTGTACGTTCATAAAATTTTCCAGTGGCTACAGATTTAGCACAGTGCTTTGCTTAGAAGAAATATTTGCTCAGACACACATGGACCACCTATCAAAGTCTATCTTCTCTATCTGAATCAAATATTTGCACAGATAGTGTTCCACTATCTGTTCCTCTCGTCAATCAATAAAAGAATAATTTTTGCGAACACATTCGTTATTATTCATCCATGCGTCAACTCGGGAAAATTTCCACGATCGTATTAGTAGCCTTTTATGCTATACTCGAATAAAAAGTTACTCGATGATCGTTGTGTAGCTATTTTATAAAGCATCGCGAGCGACCGATAAATATGGAAAGTGACTCGGAAACGGTAGTTCGCTGCGAGTGAAATGAACGGGATCGATAAAGCAGAATTAACGTGGGGATTCCGAGAGATCAGTGAAGATTAATGATGTGAAAGAGCACGCGGATCTTGCTCGTATCTTGCGTAAAACGGATCATCCGGAGTTACGATCTATGGGATCGGCGAGACGTCCGATGACGTCCGCCTTGGACAAACCTCTCCAGCTCTGTTGGGGACTGTGGAATGGGTGTCTAACATTTTACACTATTAAAGCACGTTGCGAAACCAGCAGTATAATCGTAGACGAATTTTAAACATTATAGAATAATTTTTTAAAAATTTTCAGAATCGCTAGAACTAATGGTAGCTAGATAAGAGAATGGCACTGGGAAAAATTAATTCCCAATGAAGTGCACTTCAAGCGTACAACCATAACCTTCATAGAAAAACGTCCAGAACAAAGCAGCGCCACTAAACAGGTAGCTTCAGCCAGCAAAATGTCCCCTAACTCAGGTCAGGGTAAAACTTGAGGACTTCCAGTGAGCGTAATCGAGGAAACAAATGGATATTCATAAACTGGAGACTTCGCACTACAATTTAAGGTAGCGTAGCTGACAATGGTCGATTATTTTCATTCATGAAATCGCGTCGCGAAGTACCGATGCATCAGCCCCGCGAAATCCGTAAGTTCCCGTGCAACAGCCCGAGGTACAATATAAGGAATTACGTTGAGGATGTTACAGGGATCCAGCGGCGAGGACGACAAGGATATCCGTGAGATATACCTACGCAAAGACAGCAGCAGAAATCGTAAATAGCTGTACGATCAAAATCGGGACGGGCCACTGTGCACGGCGCGCGGCCCACGCGGAAAGGGCTCCGGTGTAGAAAACAGCCTTCTGGTTGGTGTCCGGTGCGTGTGTGGTCCAGTAAATTGTCGACGTAAGGCGCAAAATGCCGCATCAGCCTGATCCGGAGTTATATGACTCCGTTTTTAGAGAACGAGGACCGAACGCATAGAGAAAGAGAGAGAGAGAGAGAGAGAGAGACCGAGATTCGCGTGGTTGAAGCCGCCGACCTGTTCAAGTGAATCGGACCCTTGATTGGGGAAAATACTGCCCCAGAGCGTCGCAAACTGCCCTTTCTAATTAGTCGTAAACATTTCTCGCCGGTTCTTCCATTGGCGCTCAAGGAGGACTCGGTGTTCGGGAGACAAGGGAGTACATAAACACGGGCTAAAAATGGTGAGATTATTTATGTGGCTGCAAGGATAAACGCCGCATATGTCAATTTTAAAAAATTGATTTTATGCATTAATTAAAAAAAGGCACGGAAACAAATTCCAAGGGCTCCAAAAAGTAATGCAATTTAGCCGAAAAACTTTAAACAGCAATATCTTGAAAGTGAAAGTATACGTAGAACATTATACCTTGCAAATTTATTGTTTTCGTCATTTTGTGCAACTTTCGCGAACGTCACAATTTCGGAAAACTTGATTTTATGCAATTACCCTTTGCCCTACGATTTATTTTACGGTTTCAAATGATTACAACTTTTTTTGTAGTTCGTAGTTTTCTAAAAAAGGAGAAAATTTATATCTGTTGTATGCCTACATGTTCTCCAATAACTATACATTAACAAAATCCAAATAGAATTTCGTCTCGGTTTAAAGGAAATTAATAACTGTATACATTCGTTAGAACCTGTGCGAAATCTTCATCGCGAGTCTGACACGATATTGTAGGGCAAGGGGTTAATTAGCTGTAGAGCGTAGGATTTACGTATTTACCAGAAAAAAAGTCACGAAAACAAATTCGAACGGTTCCAAAAAGTAATGCAATTTAATACTTTACCTACCGGAAGCCTATTAATAGGATTTTCAATAATTGTGCTGTACCAAAAAAAAGCATAGAAATTTTCTTTTACATTGCAATCTTAAATGAAACTATTAGATGACGTTATTGAGGGTGATTTGTTAGTTCACAATAAAAATTGCTATTGCTATTGCTATTGAAGGTTCCATTAAAAAGTGTTTAGCCATGTACCATAGATTTTTCAAAATTGTGCAATAATCACCGGTCGGTAATGTGTTAACACAGGAAAACTTTAAACTGCAATGTTTCGAAAGTGAAAGTATACATATGTAGAACATTCTATCTTGCAAATTTATCGTTTATTGTTTTTTATTTAATTGTTGTTTGTTTATTGTTTTCGTCATTTGTGCAGTAATTGAGCTTTAGAGCGTAGAATTTACGTATTTGCCAGAAAAAAGGCACGAAAACAAATTCGAACGGCTCCAAAAAGTAATGCAATTTAACAGAAAAACTTTATACAGCAATATGAAGATCATTCCATGTTGCAAATTTATTTTTCTCGTCATCTGGTGCAACTCTTGCGAACTGATTTCTTCGCGATCGAATCCTCGAATAATATAATCAGGATAATTAAAGATCGGAATCCGATTGCGAGATGGACATTAAGATTACCGCAGCGATGACCATCAAAGCGCCGGTGACAACGCAGAGAAGCACGCATGTATGCCCGGATTCGAGGATAATTTAACATACAGAGGGTCAGTCGAAAGGACACACGATCGACATCCCGACAAGACAATCGCACATAGCGATCGAGCGTAATCCGCCACCCCTATTTCGCGAAGCCGTATCCCAACGACCGCGCCTTATAATGCATCGAGGGCGTCTCACTCTCATTTTATCCGTTTTGCATCGAGGATTCCCATCCGTTCACACTGTTTCCTTTTTATTTTTGCAGAGCGGTATCGCGGCAGGGAGACGCGAGCTGTCCACCAACGCTCATCAACCTCATCAAGCCTGGTCCAGACGGATCTAGGGATCTTACTTCTCGAGGAACTCGCAGAGATAGGACGTGTCTTTGACTCTTCTGCTTGGTAGTCGAAGGATGTGGCGATAGGATTCTAATTTTGTAATTTAATCATCGTGTATAGGTCAATCTGAGTTAATTGGAATATTTTGTTCATCTTTAACATGCTTTCCGAATCTCCGATAGCTAAGTTCTCCTAGCAGTTAATGCAGTTAATTAAGCAGAGGCACTTAGATTGAATCACAAGTTTCTAATCCAATCTTTGGAAGTGTGTCTCAGTCATGCAACCATCGAGAAAATTAGAATACCGAAGTTTTATGGCTCGCTATGGACATTACGGGGATGACATCGCATATTTCTAACTATTCATCATCGTTCGTTGCTTATCTAAAGATTTGTAAGCAATGAGTCGCGAATGTTCAGACTCATCCGAGACTTCCCTAAGGGGTTTCTACGGTGATCAACTATGACTCCTGTTGTACCGTGCACCTCTGGGATGGTTGAATAAATTCCCGAAGGAGCGAATGAAGCTCGAACTGAATAAAATCCTTGGAGCTGGGAAATAATTACTCACTTGATTCAGTACTAATATAATTTAACGCATAAGACTTGGGGCTGCAATTTCAGGGGGTGGTGAATTATAATCTACACTCTATACTAAACCCTGTCAGAGACCTGGACAGATTGTCAGCTTAGTAGTATTACCAGGAATTGCAGGACCATTCATTTCCACAAACTAACTTGTCATCCCCTCAATCTGCAAGAAGCTCCACAGCCCGATTACCGGGGACTGAAACGTCGGGGGGTTATTAAATCACAGTTCACTCTAAATATCTAGACTGACAGCCAGAGAACAATACTAACAATCGTGTTCTAACCCATTCTCACGGGCCAGCCTCCACCGTAAAATCGAGACTCGGGACAGGAGTTTAAGGGGGTGCACTTACCTTCATGATTTCAGGGGATACGAGTACGGTACTTCGGTCGGCCAGCGATATCCCTCGCAGTATCGATCACAGGAGCGTAATCCGGAATCCCAAACGCATCGCGTCGAACCGCGCGGAAGATAAACGGATTCACGGGGCTTGCGAGCAAGCGATAGCTACGCCCGAGGAGCGCAGCATGGCTCGAGACTCGGTACGCTCGACAGTATAATAACGTAATTCCCGAGCGGGGTACACTCACGGACACAATCCACGAAGAACGCGAAGCCGAGTGCTTGGTCGCGAACCGGTGGGCGTGGCCGAAACGTTTCAGGGCTGGGCTAGGATCATGTTGCACCCCATTGGGCTGTTTCAGCCCCGCCTATTCGAACGAATGTGGCGGTGCCACGCGATACACAGCGCGCGCGCGATCATCAACCCCTCTCCTCTGACAGCGCCACTCTTCCTCGATTGGTCGCCACTCTCACACCAGGATCATTCTCGAAGATCTTTCTCCCTAGACGGAGATAGCCTCGGCGTAATTGTACAACACGTCCCGATAGCTTTCAATGAGATGTTCCCGGAGTTTGGAACTTCGTTTTGGAAATATGGAATCCCGCGGATACCCTCGACGTTTTCTGTCCTCCGCTCGAGACCTCGGTTCGTCGACACTGTAAGGGGTGGATTTTTTTACTCGTCCAGTGGTGACAAGTCTGAGGATTTGATTTTTGTTTTTTCAGTCCTCTGGACGGTGGTGGTAATATCCTGAGACTTGACAAGAATTACATTTCTCTTTGGTTGTTCGCGAGGGAATAGTAATTTTGCCAAAATCAATCATGGAAAAAAGATTCATAATCACTGTCCACCGTGTACATTGTCAATTCATATATTACCTAAATGTATTTAAAATCTATAACATTATTAGTTTATATTTATTTAAAATTGTACAATTTATAGAATCCGATCTAATTCTGAGATTATACAGTCTCGTTTTGACAGCAAGAGGGTTGAAGAGTTTTTGGAGAAATTCACAATTATTGTCCATCGTGTACAATGTCCATTTCCCATAGAAAATGAGTCTGAGAAATAGTATTGTAATATCGATGGTGGACGGTCCACGGTGTGTTACGGGCTCCGGATAAATCGCGTGCAAACTTATGCAGTGGAACATGCGAGGAGCGTGAGTTTAATCTACTAACCCATAAGCCCAGACAGACGGTTTCGGACTAAAGGGGATCGAGGATAAGAGATACTGAGTGGACGGCGCTGGGGGTTATCCCTGCAAACCTCGGAGGTGGACTTAAAGGCTTCGGATTCTTATTTCCCCATAAATAATTTTAATGACGCGCCGCGGCGCTTCAGGTATAGGGTGAAAGCTATGCGGGGCCCCTGGTACCTGTATGCAGCCTTGTATTGTTATTTATTATATTCGCCGTATACATATGCGAATAAGCGTTCTACGCAGAGCCGCGGCCTGCGCCTGTGGAAACGCGAAAACCACTGTCGGTGAACGTGCCACACGATGAAACTCACCAGCCATTTTTCACGAGTCCGTTTCGTACCGAGTAACCATACTGCCCGCGTATTTTTCATGTTGCGTGCTCGTTCCGGCACATTAGCCTTCCATTTTTTCACCATCTTTTACCGAGGGTTGAAAAAGCAACATTAAGGGGGTAGACACGTTTTTGCCGAAGATACACCCATGAATTCCTGATAATCAAACAAAACCCACCAGAGTGCATAATATGCGCCGTGACCTACAATATCCAACATATCCTACGTGAATGTTCTAAAATTCTCTTCACAACGATCCAGATTTTCCATCGAGAATGACCTCAAGACAAATCTAGACGAAGACAACATTGGAAATGTCCTCCTCTTTTTTAAATCTATCGATTGTACATAAACTGTTATAAATTTTTTCTTCTTTTTGCTGTTCCCCACCACAATGTAAACATTAACCGTAACCCTCTGCACAAATAATATGTAAGATAGTCAACTCTTAATTATTTTGAGTACATATTTTTCAATTTGGAGAGTGGAGTCGGAGACGAAATCGGATTTGGAGTCGGAGGTAAAAAGAAAGAGGAGTTGGAGTCGGAGTCGGAGTTAAGAATTTTATCTACCGACTCCGCAGCTCTGCTCAAATGTCCTATTTTTACTATAATTATATACAGGATGCGACGCAAATTAGTCCCCACGATTTTTCAGCCCCTTCGAATGGTTGGACAGAAAAATGTTTCTCACCAAAGTTAATCAGTATTTAACGGGCAAGAAATTGCAATATTTTAAGTTTTAAAAAAAATCGATTTTCAATAGAAAATCAAGCTCGCTGTGATATCTTTTAATGGAACTGGGTATTTTTAACTTCATAACATTGGAGGCTACGAATTAAACGAATTCAACGACCTGCTATACAATGACTTTCAGATGACCTTGAAAGATAATGTCGCCGTGAATTAATTGCCAGAATATTTGAAATATTTCGACGGTACGTAATAGCAACGCCTCGCGTTTAGAGGTAAACAAATAAGCAAAAACAAAAAAAAGAGCAGAACTTTGCGTTACACAAGATGGGATGCAGTTCGAAAATTTAATTTATTATTAATTAATTACACGTACACGTTTAACAGTTGTGTTTTCAATGTGGCTCCGTATAAATTTGGTTTTTCGTGAGTTCAATGTTTACGTTGATTTTTTTGTTGAAAATCGATTTCTTTTTAATTTGAAAAATTGCAATTTCTTGGCGCTTAAATACTGATTAACTTTAGTACAAAACAGTTTTCTGTCCGACCACCCGAAGGGGCTGAAAAATCGTGGGGACTAATTTGCGCCGCACCCTGTACGTATACATATTTACTACAATTTATATGTATAATTTGCATTATTCGGAAGCATACAACTGCGCATGCAGCTATTTTTTTATTAAATTAAGCAAATTATGCTTCGCAAACGTAAAAATAGGACTTTCGAGGGCGATCGCGGCCTAGATTGAAAAATCCCATCTTTGTATTATCGAGAAATGAAAAGGCGCATCCCGAACCCTTGCAATTCTGGAAACGAGTCGACCGCGTTAAACAACGATGAACAACGTCAATAAGAAATTGCATTCTAGGGAAGAAGATCGATTTCCCAGGATTGGCCAAAAACACATTCCCGTAAAAGCAAACATTGTCGAGGGGATGGTTCCAGGGGGTGTGTTCGATAATCTGGCTGCTAATCCAATTTACCAATGCGCCCCCGTTTATCTACGTGATTGAGGCGAGAGATATTTAGCATATCGATCGTGTAATTATCTCCGAATCCTCCGTGGCACCACCGAAACACCGTCCCATCGGGCCGCGCGCCCGTGTAAAAGACCGAAGATGAAGAGGTAACGCCGTAGGAGGCGAGAAAATAAAAAAACCAACAAGACGAAGACCCAGAAGAATTCCCAGCTGGGGGTCATTCCTGACGTAAGGTTTCCATTGGTCGAGTTCGACCACGATCGACCACCTGGCCGCATAGTTACACCTTGTAAACGGCCCCGGTTGTCTACCGATCCTAATAAACAAAACGGGCACGTTCCCCACCGGTTACGTACGTGTCCGAGGGAGATTAATCGACGCTGATTTGTCACGGGCGTCATTATCGGCGAGCACGGCACTGCCGGAAACCGTTCGGTCGAAATCGTGGTTGCCAGCAAATTATTCATATTAAAAACACCTAATTGTTTGCTGGAGAGTTCTAATAAAACAACGTACACTGCTGTTTACAGACCAAACAAATACAATATTGTCCATGAACCTTGTTTAACAATGTTTTGTTAACTGAAAATATCACGAAATCGAGCTTGAATCATTTCCTTCGTAGGCCACGTAAGGGGGAGAAAACTACCCCTGACTTTACAATGAATTATCTCGCGAACCCCTTGAGATATTTGAACGAAACAAAAAGCAAAACATAGCAAACACCTCTACTCTACATCGCCTAATTTTCCCAAATTTTTCACTCCGCGATTAATGATAAAAAAAATCATTTATTACATACAGTCTAACTAAAACAAGCTCTACAACCTTCTATCCGAAGTCACAGTTCTAAAAATTGAATAAAGCTAACAGGCAGTGTGTACAAAATTCACGTGACATTGTCACAATCTCCAGTGTCGTAGCTACGATCTCTAAGAGCCCCTGTACTTATTGGAACGTAGAATTTGCCAGGTACGACAGGGAATCGAGAACGAAATGGTAGAAAGGGGAGAGAAAAGGTAAAAAAGAGGGTAGCAACGTGATTTACAAAGCAGATGATCGCGAGGTGGCGTCGATCCTTGCAGCACACGTTCAACTAACGAACACAGATATCTCGTATCATCGGCAGAGTTAGGCGGCGCGAAGTCAGTCGTTGATGGTGCTGGTATGACGTGGTAAATTATTTATTCACCGGCGACTGCGGGTGAATAATGGATCTTCCTTCGGCGCGAATGGCACCGAGGAACGTTATTGATCACCGAAATATCAAAAGTAGGCGTATCCATCACCGATGGACCACCATACGCACAAGAATATACATATGGGGGGAGAGAGAGAGAGAGAGAGAGAGAGAGAGAGAGAGAGAGAGAGAGAGAGTCCCCGTGTGTCGAAACGAGCCCGTGCCGCGTTCGAAACGGTTACGAACGGTTTCAACCATCACAGAGACGAGCACATGTATGTATGTATATCCACCGCGGCGAAGAGTCGAGACACACGATGAGGAGAAAACGGACGGACGGATGGACAGACACCGATGGAATGCACGGGCTGCACCGTGGCCGAGGCCTGTTCCGACAATAAAATCGATTTTTCATACCGGGCATTTATCATACACCCACGATAATGGGTATGTATGGAGATACGGTATAAATATTTCGAGGTAAATAATCGTTAGCTATACGAAGAGAGAGAGAGAGAGAGAGAGAGAAAGGACGAGAGAGAGAGAGAGCGGAGAGAGCATTAATAACGACGGTGTCCTTTTCACCGTGCTGAGGGAATTGACAGCGACGCAGAATCCTTCGTTACCAATCCTCGGACCTTAGATAATGAAGTTACGGATTATTTTATAAACTGAACATTCTGTTTACTCTTGTCGCAGAAATTGGCGAACAGCAAATAGATTTCCTCAATTGACACTATACCTACCACCACCAGTCAGGATGACCGGTTCCAGATTTATTATTTTACAATTATTGAAATAATAAAAATTATTTTATAAGAATTGATTGTATAAATATCTTTATTAGAACATGTATTGGGTATGGGAATAAGTTTCCGCCCTTATTCGTCGAAAAAAAGCTCTTTATTCAGAAATACAAATGTAAAGTAAATTTATTCAAAGTATGCTCCATCGGCATCTACAACCCAGGGTTGGGCATTAATCGATTAAAATTTTCATCAAGATTGATTGATTAATGTGTACGATTAAAAAAGTAATCATTGAAAAATTGGCGATTGATTCAACCGATTGATGAAGTTAATCGTCAATCGTTGATTAAAAGAAGAAATCATCGAAAAATCGAAGACTGATTCTCGATTGATCAAGTTAATCGCCATACGGTCTATCCATAAATTATAATAAAGAGGGAGATATAGACAGAGAACGGAGATGGAGAATTGACAGAAATATATCTCAACAAAAACTCAGTTTACATTTTTTCCAGTATTCATACAGTTTTGATTTCGTATTTCATTTCGAAGTTTCAGCGATTAATCAATTATCCGATTGATGATTACAATTGAAAGGAATGTAATCGTTAATCGCAATTAACGACTAAAGTAGAAATTTAACCGTTATTCCCAATTAACGATTAATAAGTATTTAATCATTAACCGCAATTAACGACTAAACTAGGAGATTAATTGTTAATTGCGATTAATGATTGAAGTAGACATTTATTCGTCAATCGTTGATTAAATTTTTGCCCAACTCTGCTACAACCTTCTTCCACCGTTCCGGTAATAAACGAATTCCTCAAAGAAGAAAATCTGTTTGTTTCGATGCAATCCATGCATCGAGCCAATCTCGGATACTTTGATAGGAAGTGAATTGCTCTCCAGATAGAGCCGACTGCGTGGACCGGAACAAGTGGAAATATGAAGGAGCAATGTCCGGCGAATATGGCGGGTAGGGCAAAATTTCCCAATTCACTCCTTCTAAGTATTTCTTGACGGGTTTTGCGTCATGTGGCCTAGCGCTGTCATGTAACAGAATCAGCTTATCGCGCCTATTGTCCCATTGCGGCCGTTTTTCTTGTATGTAATGCTCGCTTCAAACGTAATAGTTATAGTCGTAATAGTTCTTCAAGTGTTTGACGTGGATTTTCATCAAGTAATGCTTGCAAATCTGTATCTCTGAATTTTTTGGCGCACCATAGCGATCTTTCTCCCTTACGTCGGAATCATCATTTTTAAACCGCCGAAACCATTCTTTACAACTTGTATTTGATGGAGCATCGTCCCTGTAAATATCCACGAGCAAACGATGCGTTTCCGCGGCACCTTTCCGTAAAACAAAATAATGCAACATAACTTCCTGCAGATGCTGCTTACTTGGAACAAAAGTCGACATTTTTGACGCGAAAAATTGACTGCTGTTCACGCTCCAAACAATTGCTACTAACTGGGTTTCGAAACTTACAATAGACACTCACCTTTCAAAAATATGTAGGGTAAAGTGACCAAACACTTTTTGTTGATGTCATTTGTTGATTATATTAGAATGCTCTTTTTCGACCAAAAAACTACATGAGCTAAAAATGGTAATATTATTTATGTGAATTATTTATGGTTATATATGTCAATTTAAAAAAATTGATTTCATGCATTGATTAAAAAAGCTCAAAAAAACAAAATGCTCTTTTTCGACCAAAAAACTACCAGTTATAGATGCATTTCCTTCCTATAAGATTCTGGGATCAAGTTTGTTCAAAAATTAATACAGCTTGGCAAAAATATTTTTTTTTGTGGTGTATTATTTGCAGGTTCCATCGAAAGAGGTTGAGTTCCATGAGACCATGTTCGGCACCCACACCAAGAATGTCAATAGCTATACCCATATTAGGAAACCCTTGGTAGTGCCATATTGGGAACTCCACGTGGACTGGTAATACTAGCTAGACAAAGAGAAAATGAACTTCAGCCCATACCAACACAGTTGACAAACATTAATATAAAATGTTTTAAATACTATCGAAAATCTAACTACAAAAATATTCAACACGTGGAGACATAACTGGCGGAGGATTGATACTAAAATCTATAGAATGGTGCGATTGCACTGTACACTGTTGAGTAAACATGGTAAACTATTGTATGAGGATTTTCTCACTACAGTGCGAGTTCTCCTTTACAAGATATAAGGTAGTGCCATAATAGGCGACTATACCACATTTGGGCACTTTACCCTACTACGTTCCATAAAATACGCGATCGGTACGTAAGTACAACGACAATTGTCAAAAGGGCGGAAACTTATTCCCATACCCAATATTATAATAGGAGCCGCACAAAAAAAATCTAGATAAAATCAATCTTGTCATTTATATTCATATATTAGGTGAAGTAAAAAGTTCTGAGCGATGTTTTTGCTTTATTTATAAAGCGGAAAACGCTCAGAACTTTTTACTTCAACTAATATTATAGTCATTTATATGTATAAAGGAATATGTACCAGTTACTTTTTAGGCACGGTAGGTTTAGTGTTAAAGGTTTATGGAGCCCATTGTTTATGGGATAGTTTCAGGAAGAGATGTTTAAAGAAGGTTTCTACAATAAAAACTGAGACCCCATAAAACAGCCTTCACGGTGGCCTTGTCCTGATCCTAGATTTACGCGTATTAAAAGGGAATTACAATATTAATAAGGTCTGTTTAATGGTTCAGTGGTCCCATTTTAGAAGTCCCATTTTACGATTTCTCGGGTGTCAGGTGAAAGAAAAATGTTCTTTCACTCACGAACATCTCACACAAGGTCCCAACTAAATTCTAAAACAATTTGGAACTGGGACATCGCTCCAATAAATAAATTTCCCGGGACAAGGTCGAGGACTCAGGGAATTTCAGCGCTCGTCCCGATATTTATATGCGCGCGGCCTGTTATATCGACGCACTCTCGCATTCGAGGAGGTATTCGTGCCGCATTCGGTGGCCCGACAATGGCGGCCAGTAATAAATTATGAATCGGAAAAAGAAGGAACAACGGCAACAAGAAGCGGCAACCGCGGCGAGTTACGGTTTCGCGTTAAATATGAAATACTGCTGTCCAAGTTCGGACCGTGCACGCACACACGCGGGTAACAGGTACACACAGATAGAACGATGCTTGTACGAGCACATTAAGTAGCTGCTTAACATATTTTAATTGCCACATTAAAATTCAAAATGTCATAGGCGCCGCCGGGATCCGTCGTCGCGCTCGTAATGGCCTCGCCTAATAAACCTTCGTAGATCGTTTGTCTATAAAAGCCTGATTTTTAGGGATCATTCGGGATCTACGGCTCGCCATCGTTCATTATACTTGCCAGTCCTCTGAGAAGTGCTGACAACGTGCTTTATTCGTTCCGTGAAATTCAATTAATCCATCGAAAGTCATTTTTCTGTATCGCAAAAAATTCCAGAAAGACCGACTCCTTATTTTGCCTCGCGTAATCTCGATTCAAGGACAGAGATTGTAGAAATGGTAATGAAAATTGCACGTTTCCCCGCGATACGGTGTAAACATTTCCACAGACGACGTCCAAGGCAATCAATAATCTATTACCGTGGATTTCAAGTCGCCGCAATTAGCGTCCCGCTGATTTTCAAATCGGGGTGTTACAATTTGCTCGGGAAGTACGCACTCGTGGGACACTCGTGGTGCCGGCTCGTCCCCTTTGTCGGACCAAATCGATGACATTTTTCGGTTCGACATCGAGGGCCAAAATTATCGGCGACAAGTGCCCTACGCTCGAGTAATCGGAGTACGGGCAGATACAATAGTGATCGGCTCGCAAACGAACGTTCTTATCTCGGTAACAAACTCTATTTACGCGGTCCACTTGCTCGTAAGTATCTTCCCTGAAATCTATGTAACAGCCTCGCTCCTATTGGCATTATCTCCGCTGCTTTTTTTTTAATGTAATCTGTCGATATACGGTCTCGATAAACGTCTATTCTCTTCGGGAGTCGTTGTGCTGCGGGAATGCCTAATCACCTGTCCATTTATTTTACCACGTTTTATAGTTCGTTCGGGACATTCAGGAATTAATTTGGCGTGGAATTGATTTTTTAAATGAGGATAGTCGACGAGCAGAATTTTATTTTATATTATTGTGGGCTAAAATTTCACTCGGGGGACCAAAGATTTTCAACTTTTCCGAATGTACTATTATACAATTCGACGAAAAAATGATAAAACTTTAAATTCTAGTGCGAGGAGTTCTATCTTTACGTAATTTCGACAACATATTTTGTTAGAAACTCTTTAACAGAAAACAAACTTGACAAATTTATCCATCCACCCTCCAATTGTACTCCAATTGTAATTTAATTGAATGAAGATCTGAATTATGTATTACAGTATGACTGAATTACAATGTAATTCAATTACTTTGTAATTATAATTCCTGGAGTAATTCAATTGTAATTCTGCACAACTCTGGTCTAACTATTAAATTCAGAAAAGTTGAAAATGTTTGGTCCGCTTGGGAGAAAGTTCAGCCTTATCGTGGACTTTAGATGCAATAATGATCTTTTAAAGTCGTTTCAAATGCAGTGTCTCTTTTTGAACAACTTTGACGGATGCTCTAAAATGTTATGAAAAATATGGGACACGAACGAGCGTTAAACGCCGGAGATCTGGATCATTTCTGGATCATTTGAAGAAGCCGCGTCCGATTTCCAAGTAGAGGCGATCGAAACGTTTATTGTGGTTCTTTCTCGAACACCGTAATTATCATTAACGGTCGTAATGTACTGGAAAGTGCCACTGTCTATAATGCCAAGAGACTGGTTCGTGGACAGGCAACTGTGCGAAACAAGCCAGCTATGTACATCTGAACGCACACAGTTGCATGCAAGTACCGGGGTCAGGTATATTTACCCGGCAACGTTTTCGACCCGTTATTAGCGCGTATTTCACGGGAAACGTTTACGAGCAAAAACCACCGCTGACGCCATTATGGATACCACGATTTTTATTGGGCTTCGGATCGTTTGCATAGTTGATTACGAAACCGTGATTGTTGCTGCGGTCCTCCGAAGATTGGTCATTTAAGTCTGACGCCTTCATGAGCCTGTTCGGTGTTGAGTTTCTTGGAAAATGGCGGAGGATGTCCTTAAAGGAATATAGGAAATCACGAGGCGATCATTAACGAGAGAGATAAAATCTCTGATCGGTTTTGTCGTCAAATCAAAATTAGCGGAGTGTTGTAGGCAGTAGTGGAAAAATTAAAAATAGCGTTTCACCTCGGAGCGTGACGAATCGAACAGATTCACTGCCCATTTTACGCGGTGCGCCTAAAGATTTCACTTGAAAAATGTCTTCAAAAGATACTAGAAAACGTAAAACAATATTTTTTAATGAACTGGGAGGTATGCAGTGATTAAATGGATTATGTTTGGATGTTACGATGAGTTCTATGCCGTTATCTGGCCTCCTGTTTATGTCTCGCTTTCCGCAGACCATAAAACGAGGACAATCACATATTTTCCTTCTGATCCTGAGATTGTGCGGATCCCCGCAGAGGCTGTGGCGTATTACTCGTGAAAGAATACGAGGGTGAAGACACACGCAGGGGTTGACATGCGGTTGAAATCCGTGTCACGACAGGGAACGTAACCGGGGGACTGTATGGCACGGTGATGACATAATTGGTATCATTCGGAATCTTCTTTCGAGGTAACCCATAGAACAGCACCCTCGTACGCACGTCTGCTCCATATGTAGGAGTCTCGACACACTTTTGCCAATCTGCCATCCCTGCACCGACTATAGAAACCGTTTCGCGTCAACTATTTCCAAGAAAAATGTGAAACCTACCTCCAAATCAATTAACGCGAGGAAAAGACAAAGTATTTCAATAGACTCAGCCCTTAAACATCCGATAAATACATTTTGGCTAAACACCCGCTAAGAATGTTTTAGCTAAACATCCCCTAAATGATTTTAGCTAGACATCCGCTAAATACATTTTGGCTAAACCTCTCCTACATGATGTTATCTAAACATTGACTGAAAATATTTTAGCTACACTAAACTGATAAAAATTCATAAATAAACGAGCGTTCGGGGACGAACGTCACCGGAAGCGAGATTTTGTCGGGTTCGTTTTTGGCAGTAGTTTCGGGAAACAGGAAAACAGTGGGCGATACTGGGAGGACAAACGACAGGAAAATCGACGCACGGTGTCATAATGGAAGAAAGGAGACGAGAGCAGAAGAAGAGAGCGGACCAGCTGGGGAGGAGCAGATAATCAAATAACCTGCACGCACCGTATAAATTATCAATCAGGCCGCGATTGTGCAACCCCAACAGAGGGAGCCAGTCGTGTCGGTAAGGGTTGTTACACATCGTACCATCGCGTCGACACGGGGGTAGGGGAAGATTGTGCGAGAACCTCGTCGTGCCGAGTGACCCCGGAACAGTTATCTTCCCTCCGTGCGTGGGCGTGCGTGGACGTGAGTTCACGCCCTCCGAACCCCGGGGTTGACACGTGTAAAGGGGGTTAGATGTGTCTGACATTAAAGGCGACCTCCGTGTGTCCCTGATCCTTGAATCTCTTCATCTAACAGAGGAATCTTCGAATTCCTTCAAAATCCGCAGGTTCCATTCACAGACCTACAATGGGTGGACAAAAAGTATTCGTACATCTTTAACCCTTTGCAATTGGAGCAATTATAACTGGAAAATTAAACGTTTCTTCCGACCAAGAACATTTCCATTCTCTATGATTTTTTAAATTTTGTGGTTTCGAAATTAGTATAATACCCAAGTGTTTAGTAACTGATTAGATTCTAGATTGGAATAATGGTACAGCAATTTTTAGTGGCGCCTCAGACTCGCCATTCGAGTGCAAAGGGTTAAAAGCGAATAACCTTTTTCAAAATTGAACCCAACATTTTTTCATTCTTATTGTGTACTGTTCATATTATTAAACAGCGGATCTTCTTGCAAAATAAAAATTTTGTACCCAAATTGCAACAAACTAGGGTGAAATAGAAATTTATTTTCTTTCTCCATATAACAGCATTTTTAAATTCTTCTAATGTTTTCACTGTTATAAATCACGCCTACTCAGTTTTGTCATAAATGCATAAAATCCGCTGTCTACTATATGTATTTAATTTTTATTCAGACAGCCATCGAGAGAAAGAGGATTTGTTCGATTTAGTCAACGTAGAAAAATTCAGATAAAAATTGTTTATGGCTCCCCATAAACAAGTAAAAAGGTAGTGTAAAAGGTTCGAAGCGATGGTAAGCTTGAAGCATCCGGAATAAAAGGAGCGTTCATTCGATTTTGTTGTTGCCGATCTATTAGATTGCGCATGGAAATAGTAAAGGGAGTTCTTCGGTGGTACGAGGAGCCTCGTACAAAGCACACAAAGATGTTAACTAAGAGGGTGATACTATTATGTCGCTCCTCGACGGTGTGGGTGTGTGCGTACACATAAATCCACACCCCACATTCTGCAGTGACACGTGCAGTAGGTTAGATGCGACGACCTACCCCGAGCCATCGGACGTGTGCAAGGTGGGTAAGGTACATATCGGATGCACGTGCACGCGGCACAATGTGCAAGAATCGTGTTAATTTACGCTCAGAGTGACGTTTATCAAACGAATTAAGGAAAAGATTGGACGTCGATGCATCGGTGCGAGTAAATCATGAAAAACGGAGCAACTGTGTGTGAAAAAATGTATTTACTAATTGATTTTTTGTTTATCAAACGAATTAAGGCAAAGATTGGACGTCGATGCACCGATGCGAGTAAATCGTGAAAAACGAAGCATCTGTATGTGAAAAACATTTATTTACTAATTGATTTTCTGTTTATCAAACGAATTAAGGCAAAGATTGGACGTCGATGCACCGATGCGAGTAAATCATGAAAAACAAAGCAGCTGTGTGTGAAGAAAATTAATTTTCTAATTGATTTTCTGGGGTCTCGTGCTAAAATGAAGATAATAAATTGCGCTATGGGGTAAATAGTGTTACAGCTGTTCTGAGAAGTTGTTGTCGCAAACTTTCAGTTGCCAGGCAACACCATCTTCTTCTTATTGCGGCGCACGACTTGTGTGTTTGCACACTATGTACACAAGGCGCCAGGCGTGTAGATCACGCACGAAGCGAGCGAGAAACTGTACACACATAGAGTACGTACGCGCCAGCCAATTAAGCGTCAAAAGGGTTGCACCCCGAGGCGTTTCGGCATCGACATACGGAAAATTAATCCACGCGTAATTCCTCGAACCTCGACGATGCACTTTATACGCACAAAGTACATTTTTCAGGGACCTCCGTTGAATTGCTTCCACGTACAACTCGACACTGCCTTTTCACCCCTTTGTCCCACTTTTGATTTGTTCGTTTGGAAACCAAGAAGTATCACAGGAGCATTATATTTATTCGTATAATGGGGGACGTCTTGGTAAATTATATCGCAGTTAAGGTTTTAATCTTTGTACAATTTCAAATTGCTTTCTTGTCATGAAAACGCGACGAATGGATGGCTTTATAATAAAAATAGAGTGGCGCTGTGAATGGTTTCATACGATGGCGCGTTCTAAAGCGAGGCAAAGTCAAATTATAGGGATCCAGCGACCCTATCGGTCACCGGAGGGTTAATAAAACGGCACACGCGTCAAAAGTGACGTTTTCCACGTCGGAACGTGAGAACGTCCCTTATACCGTTGTCCTACGACGGACCGATGCACAATTTGCACAATCGTGCACTGCCTGCGGCTATAGGAAACTATTAAACGTCCCCCAGGATCTTTTATCTCGGCGTGTGGCTGCGTCTTTTAATAGGAGCATTCCGCTCCGCGAAGCGGACACGCGCGGGCACATAGGATTTCGTCGTTTATTTATTTTCTTTGCCAACCACCGTGGCAGCGATCTTTACATTCAACACGGACATTTAATCTTCCAAGTAACAACTATTAAGCTCCACAAAAATTGTAAGAACGAAAGCGACGATACAAATTTATCGTGCCCATAATTACGAAAGCGGTCTAGGTCAGAATAAATAATTATTTTACCGATTGAAACATTGGATCCCGAAACAGACCGTTGCACCGCGCAATGTGTGATCTAATTTAATCTGTGTTCTCATCGGGTCCCGTTACAAATAAAGCTCTACAATTTTTTTCAAGAAGCTCGCCCGGAGATCGAAGGCACATCGAGATCCAGGATTTCCTAAGGGATATTTATTGCGATCGATGGACGCCGGGCCCAGCAGCGCGGTTACACTGCGAGCGCGTAAATGGCCGCGGGCCCTTATTTAATAAGTTGTTATAAATTAAAGGGCTACCGCATATTAAACCACTCTCGGCATATTTATAGTGATTCTTAAAAGAGTGCGCCGAGCGGTACAGATATGTAAATCATTCGAGCGGCCGTTCCTCGCCAGCTTTCGATCCTCTTCTTCCTACGCTTCTATCCTGGCTACCGGCAAATGCAGTCGCTAAACCAACAGACCAACTGCACACAACCTGCACTTATGAATTTATCTCCGAAGATCGAACGACAAACGGTTTTAATTGCTGCTTCGGGCCCTCACGGAATTCGAGAACTTGTTATGTCGCAGATACCTGGCGCACTTGATAACGCTTCGCGGTTCCTTAAACAATCCTACTTGCACCTGCTACCTGGAAGAATTGTTCAACTCGTCCCTGTTATGAACAATTCTTATTTATATTTGTTTCACATTCATTTAAGGGCCTACGCCACCCTGAGGCGGCCGAAATTACATCAAAGTTTACGAATCTTTTTCTACGAAACTACGAATGCGACAATTACGTCTCACAAGCTGAAAGAGGCCACCTAAATATCTCCTTTATTTTTAATGACACAAAAAATATTTATGGCATCATTTAGATGGTATCGAAGGAGGAATATCATAGAAGAACAATTTCTTTTGTCCGGTTATTTTTTCATAGTTTTTTCAAGTCCATCGTTATTTTTCTATCGGGAAAACTTAGTTTTTTTATTCCATCTTATAGCGGCTGAAAAAATACATTTAAATATGCTTAAGTCATTAACAAGATGGAATAAAAAAAATAAGTTTTCACGATCAAAAATAACGATGATTTTGAAAAAACTATGAAAATTAAGTGGACAACAAAGAATTGTTCCTCTATGATATTCCTCCTTCGATACCATTTAAATTATGCCAAAAATATTTCCTTTTTGTGCCATTAAAAATAAAGGAAATATTTAGGTGGCCTCCTTCAACTGAGACACCCTGCATATGGTTAAGGATATATTGTGTAAATTTCATAAAGAAATACTAAAAAATGGCCGAGTCATCCGTTGTCCTGCAGTACTAAGGATTGTAATGCCACGATTATCAGAAACTAAAAAACTCATGATTTGATTGTTCTTTGATAAAATATCAATCGCAAAGCATAGGAATTTCAAGAAAAAACCATTTTTGTACAAATGCGAGGAAAGTGAAAATGAACATTCAATTTCTACCAAAAAAATCGAAACCTTAAACGATTGTTATAAAAAATTGGGATATCGTATCAAAAAATTCCTATGCTTCGCGATAGATAATGTTATTAGAATTATGTGTATCGAATTTGAAGTAAATCGAACGTATAGTTTCCGAGATATTTGCTACAGCAGTTGTAAAAATGTAGTTTCGAGAAAAACGCAAAAGAAGGAAAAGTGCGACTTGGAAACGCAACCTACCTGCTCGGAAACGGCGACTGCCGCACGAACTTCTAAGCACTGTAACTTCGATATTTTTGGGAGCTGTTGCATCTACCATGTGGCTTAAATTATTCACTGTCTCTAGATTAAAGGAAAATTCTAAAAGATATCGATTTTTTATATCTCAAGGTAGCGTAACCCCTTAACCCCTAGCCCTACAATATCGAGCCAGACTCGCGATGAAGATTCAGAACGGAGTCTAATAAATATGCATCTCATTAATTTCCTTCAAACCGAGATAAAATTTTATTTTGGTTTTGTTAATGTATTGTTATTGAAGAACATATAGGAATGCAATAGCTATCAATTTTCTCCTTTTTTAGGAAATTACGAACTATAAAAACAGGTTCTAATCACTGAAACCGTAAAATAAACATAGTGCAAAGGGGTTAAGCTAAATTGCGCTTATTTTCACGCAAATGCATAAAATCCGCAGTCTATTTATTTTAACTGACAGTTTCCGTATAAAAATTGAGGGCTGCAGCGCATTCTACAATATCGAATAAGTATGTACAGTGAGTTGTAACCAATGGTTGTTAACAACGATGTTAGCGAAAGGAAACGACAAACATCGCCCAAGGCAGCGGATCGAATGAGATTCCCGCGAATCCGGAAAATTGACGACTCCCTCGGAATCGGATCGTTTGTATCGTTTGCAACCATAATGCCGACAAATGCCGGCGCACGCCATACTAAACGCGACAATGAGGTTCCAAGTCGGCAGGGAGCAGGCTAGTGATCGGATTATCCTGGAAATTCCTTGGGCAGAGAACGGGAACAGCCGCGAACTTCTCGTACGCTACCAGAACTGGCATAAGGCATTGTTAGCGTCCCCCGGGGGACAAACTAAGATCAAACGCTGTTAGGCGGAAACCGTGCCCTCTCGATTCTGTTTCTCCTGTTAAGTTCATTTCGCTGCCTCGCAGAGCATGCTGGATTTTCCTCTAATTTTCCTTTCTCTGCCCTGTTTCTAATTCGTTTCCCTATCTTTGTCGATGATTCGTCAGTGAATTTCAATCTGTTTTGTCCGAAGAGAGGTTTTCTAAGACAGATTAGTGAAAAAGCATTTGTGTCCATAATTATGAAACTGTTGCCGGACACGATTCCAGTGCGTCGCTCGATCTAGGATCTCGCACAGATCGTTTTGGTCTGTTTTCGCCACTTTTCACTCGCCGAACGAGCGAAACGCGAACGTCTCTGTCTTTCTTCAGTTCCCTCGGCCTCGGATATCTTCGATTCCGTTCTCTCGTCCTTTCATAGTTCATATATCAAACGGTTAGGCAAGGCGGCGACACATAAATACCGTATACGGTATATAAAAGCCAGCACCTCCGGAGGATATATCCCACTAGGTGAAATATATTAACCCGACCCGGGGGCCGCGTGGGTTTCACGATTTTTGGGGACACTTCTCTCTCCCTCTCTCTCTGGATATCCGTGAGAGAGACCGGTCTCTCGGATTCACCGAGTTTCGAGATCTATCTATCTCAACCTCTCTCTCTCTTTCTCTCTCTCTCTCTCTCTCTCTCTCTCTCTCTCTCTCTTTCTCTCGTTTTCACTCTTTCTATTTTTCTCTTCTCGGTTCGCCGACTGAATGACTTATGGCCTGCGGCGAGCTTTAAGCCCCGTCACTATCGCGGGATTATAGCCGCGGTACTATAATGACGATCGAGACCGTTTCTTCCTTCTCTTCTGGGCTTGTTCTGCCAGGATAAAATTCCGATCGGACTGCGAACGATTTGTTGTAGACGTTGTGCCAATGAGTAATGGCTAAACGAATTTTTTGCAAAATAAAAATTGTCCGAAGTTAATACTGGACCTACCGATTTATTAAAATTGGCTGTCTTGTTTGTCTTGTTTGTTTGGCTGTCTTGTAAGTCTGTATTGTTTCGTGACTGAAGATTTATCCAGAAATCTTATTCAAATCGTTTTTATTTAGATAATGCAAACGTTATGCTAGAATCGAAGGTTCAACGCAGAGTATTTTCAAGATCCACTATTTTTAAATCATGGATTGAGGATTTTTATTATTGCCCCGTGAAAACAATCGTGACGAGCAGGTCGAATCGCAGGCCCTCTTTGAACGGAAGACAGAGGAACGGAGAGGGCTGGTTGCCTGATTGGGTTAGCACTTAGCCCTGTGATTGCCATTTGTGAGTCCTTTGCCATTTTCGCCTTTGAGAACCCTCGAGATTTCGCATCGGAACCTCCTCTTTCGGCGGACCATCCTCGGAAAAGTTTGAGTGCGAAACTGAGCGAACCCTTCGGGGAAAACTTTGAATGTGATCGAGGAGCTAAATCTCTAATTCGATCCACCACGAAATAAAATATAACTAAATGCTGTGCGTTGTTCCCATTAAAGTTTTACCGCTGTGACAAATACGTACAATATTAATATATGTACTTTGAATAATTCACATTTGTATCAGAAAGTTGAACAAAAAAGAGAACAGCAATGTACTAGAAATATTTTTAGTTGTGTCCTATTTTATTACGGCTTGCTTTTTTAAATAAGAGATCATATTTAATGAAAAGTTTACTAACGTCAAGAATTACTTTCTTCAATTTCCACTTCAATGACACACTTTCTCGGAACGCATCCCCTTGCAATACTGGCCACAAATCCTATTCTCCTCGTCATGCACATGGAAGAAACATTTCTCCTTCATCCCAATATTCCTCGTGACATTAGTATCCATTCTCTCCATCATATCGTATCCTTGACTGTTTCTCGCATAAAACCGATTTGCAAACTCCTTCCTCCGCGAATCTTGTTCCACATACTTCAAATGTTCCCCTAACTTCTCACTCCTTCCATTGATAGACTGATCTTCAGTTCTGCCACCTGTTCTAACATTCTCCACAGATACAGGACAAGCAGGAGTATCATCAGAGTCTATAACAATCCTATGAACCTCTACGCTGGGTTTTATCCTAGGTTTAGTCCTAGATCTGACTGTACTGACGTATTCAGGACCTTTATTCTGTTCCTTGTCGGGCAATCCGCTTTTCAGGCTGTCACTAAACTTCCAGGCAATGGGATTCTTCGATTTCAGACGTTTCCCAATCCTAATCGGCAATTTCGAATTCGTGGACACTTCGGATCGAATCTTCTTTTCGACATTCATCCTCGAAGACTTCTCCAGATCACTATCTTCCTTCTGGGAGCCTTCCAGCTTCCTCTTCAAACACGCAGCAGTCTTTTCGATGAACTTCAATCCACTTGTCTTCTCTTCATTCTGTAACTTCTTCTTTTTCCCACTCTCCTCTCCATGTTTCGCTTCATTCTCTCTTTTCAGGTGTCGATTTCTGCCTGACCACCCAAAGCTTAGCGCGTGAGCAGGCTTACGTTGATGCTTAGGCTCTCCCCAGCTCTGATCGTGACTACTTCCATAGTGCTTTGCAGCTGTGTCGTGATTTGAGTGCAGTTTCTCTCTGTTATGTCCTGCATTGACCTCTGTTTGCGAGTTTAGACTCGTTCTGTGGAGAACCTCCACCGATCTAGCAGACTCTTCGCGTCTATAAGTATCGCTGGGCAAGACAGTATCCCCCTTGATCGTTCCTAGATCTCCAGGATTTAGTAATGAACAATGATCGGTGTACTTCAAGTTCTCCGAGATGAAATTTCGATCAGGGTCCAAGCTTGTCTTGACACTCTCTTGGACCCTTGGTTTAGACGTAGAAGGATCGTCGTCGTTGACAAGATGTCTTCTCAGAGGATGGTAATCAATGTCTCGAAACATCCTATGATCCAGCAAACACCTAGTCTTCCTATTCCCAGCGATCTTGCATCGTGGATCGTTTTCATCTTCCAGAGGAACGAACTCCCAGAAACCGATCATCTTCTCGCTCTTCTCAGTGTCCTTCGAGGATTTCGGCACCACAGCTGCATCCGTGGACGTAGACACCTCCGATATATCGCATATACTGTCCTTATCCACTGCACGATCCACGAATTTGCGGATTTTATCGATAGATCGAGTGCACATCACACTCCCAGATTGATCAGAATCGTAATTACACACCGGAGAATTCGGATCTTTCATGGTTTCAGGATTCTGCTGATTCTCCATTTGTTCTAGATCATTGGGAGAGGATTTCGGGAAGGATTGAGTCCTCTTGTTCCGATCTTTCGGCGGAGATCGCGTTCTAGATCGGATTCTAGGAGCCTGAAGATCTTCGATGGTTTGCTCGGGATTGTTTGCCTTTGCTGCAGGGATTTTTGTGCTCTTTTGATATCTTGATGATCTTTGAACTTTCTGCGGTGGTTCATCGATTGGTTTTTTCAGGTTTGTGGTTGTCCGTTTTCTCAGATTATGCCAACGATCTTTAGAGATGTTATGGTCGAACACTTCTGGGTAATCTGGTTCCAGAGTCACCATAGTGTTCCTCTTATCGAAGGTGAATTTTACTTCAACTTTCGGAACGATTTTCGCATCGATTTTGGGTTTGACTTTCGGAGGAGGTGACTGAGGTGTCATTGGTCTCTTTCGCGTTGGACAACTCATCGGTCTTCTCTCAGAATTTGATGCTGCGTGATCGTCTGGAAGTTCCTGAGGAATTTCTTGAACGTTTCCTTTGTTCCAGCGATTCAATCTGGGTCTTTCTGACTGCATTCTTGGACTCATTTTCATGTCTTTCGTGTTTGAAGTCTTCTTGGGCGTTGGGTTGTCGCTCACTTCGTTGTGGGTGGTCGGCCTTTTCCCACGATGCTATAAGATCGATAGAAAAACCGCAAGAAGTTGTTACATAATGGTAGTTTCATTATCTAATGCACGCGTTTTAATACATTTACAACAACAACAAAAATATTGACGATCTTGAAAAGTCCGCAAGAAAACGACCTTGGGAAGATAATAACATTTGCAAAGCGTTCACCTTGTGATACCATTTATATTACATTAATAACATCTTTATGCAAAATAGAAATTGTTTGCATCAATTGTAAGAAACATGAGCCAAATTAAATTGTCATTCTCTCTTTTCTTAACAACTTTAACAAGATGAAGATAACACATAACATTCATAAATTCTTGCAATCCTTTTACTGTTTTAAATTACATCTACTCGTTTGTATAATAAATGTATAAAATCTGTCGTCTAGTCATAAAAAATAAAGGAGATATTTAGGTTGCTCATTCTTTCATTATGGAAGCAATTAGAAATATTCCTGATTGACAGAAAGACTGTACCTCGCTTGGAAAATTTGTGCTTATTAATTTACCTCGTCAATGTTCGGGCGAGGAGCATTTTCAACTTGTTTATGGGTGGAGAATGTTTTCTCCAGATTTTTCGGAAGTTCTTCGTTCTGCCGCCATTTTTCTTCGTACCTCGATCTGCTATTTTTTACAGTGGTGGTTCTCGTAGGAGAATACTGGCTATTATTTTGTGTAGGCATAGTCGGTGTTATGGCATCGCAACCCGCGTCAGAGATTTCAATGATCTTCCTCTGATCCTCGCCGGGATTCTCAGCGAAAATAGGTGGCACGTTATCCACGAAAAATAGAAATGGACTGTCAACGAAGCTGTTCATGTTTTACCAAATGTATGCTCCATGAATTTGAGAACCACATAGCCTCGAAAATTCTTGGTGTACTCGTAGTTTTAGGAAAAATGGCTTCTGTTAAATTACGATATTGATGGTGCTCTTGAAACGATGATTTTCATCGGAGATGGCTATTGCACTTGGACTTTTGACTTTGAGTTGCCGAATTAATCACATTTGATGGCTGACATTTTTCTGGGGATCGATTGTCAAGTGTTCGATTGAAAATAAAATCGAATTTCACGCGTTCGTAGAAAAAAAAATCATTTAGAATTTAGAAATGATGAAAATGACTTTTCTGATGAAATGAAATTTCTAAATTTCTAAATTTTGTTCATATTTTATTTATTTTGTTATGTAGGTTTTTGTAAATTGCAGAAAAGTCTGTAGTGACATTCCTAAATGGCAAACATAGATTAAATATTTTTAAAAGCACACTATCTTTGTCACACTGCAAACTATCTATAAAAAGACAATTGTTCACGTTTTTCATCTTTAAAAAATAATTATAATTTTGTAAATTTATCGACTGAGATAAGTGCGAACAGACTTCAGAAACAAGCCGTCTACGTGGCACTAGTTTCCACTATACGTTTTGATACTAACTTCGCCGTCCTACCGCGGATGTCGCCATAAGTAAATTCGTGTGGCGGATGTCGAAAATGTAGACTCCTATATTGCCAAGATATAATTGTATATACTATATACAATTGTTTTGTTAAATAGTTTTGGGCACATTGTACACATTATCAAATAGTTCAACTATATATTTGAGTCCAAACCCAGATTCAGTAAAAGACTTGCGCGTGTATTGAAGATTTATATTTAAGATCAAGCTACACACAGGGTTCGTCCGTGAAATTGTTAAACAATATCAGTTGGTTATTCTTCCATAAATGAATATGCAATTGTAGAACTGAAATCAATCAATTTCAAGCTTCTTGAAGCTCCCTTCGACGCCGAAGATGTCTGTCAAGGACTTTGCTTTTCCGGGCCTCAACGCCTCGTTCACTCTTTTATTTTGTTCTTCGTATACGTAGAAGTCCCGGTTCTCTTCAAGTAGCTTCACGCTTTCCTCGTGCAGCTTCATCACGGGTCCTGCTTTTCCACCTGCTTCGTTTGGCAATGCTTCTACGGGCAGGAATTTCGCCAGTGTGTCCAAGTTTGTGTGTGTATGAAGCTAATTTCAAAACGGAGAACATAATTCAGTTATTTTTCATTTAATTTCGTCTTTCTTGAAATTCTATCAAAATGATGATAAAAGAAGCGATAAACAGTATTTGAAAATATAAATTTTTAACGAGTTCCAATACGTTACCATGTCTAATAGCTCCTTCTTCATGAACGGCTTCATCATGTTCAAGATCACATCCATCACGGCCGTGATATTCATAAAATGGAATCCCTTCAGGCGAACCGGAAGTGCTTCCTGCAGGTAATACAGATACTTCTTCAGTCCCATGGGATTCAATCTAGCAGCATGTCCAAGAACAACGTTTTTCATGTCGAATAAAATTATGTGACCAGGCATTGTGCCTTCTTTGTAGAGCCATAGGTCAACCACCATGCTCAGAAACTTCATGCCATCGTTGTAGACGTAGTGCGACGGCTCAATATCGATCAACGTGCCGTAGAGGATCGCGTATCCTTCGGGAGTCCTCATATCCAACACCTGGATCGTTCTGCCAGAACACAATTTGCGCAAATCGCGTAATTTCGGTTCGTTCAGCTGCAATGTTCCAGTCATTGAAATTGCTTGCAGCAAAAACACGTGACCTTCGATTGCAGAATTATGGGACTAGAATTTGTTGTATGTTCTTATTAAAGAATGGCACAGTTGTTTTAGATTACCACATTTTCAAAATGTGTGTAAATTGTGTTGAAATAGAAGATTTGGTTGATTAATAAATTGTTGTTGTAAAGTTTAGTGGTAGACCGCGATGATTGTATTCGGCTGGCCGAGAGATGGGAATTATTTCACGAAGAATGCATAGCAACTGAGGAGTTATGTTCATTCGTGCATGCAGTTGTAGCCGGAGCAACGTACAACGAGGATAATTGAGGCATAAGAACGCGGAACGATGACTATAAAAGAAAATGAAAACGAGAATTACGTTCGTCAACGTTTGTCAGCGACTTATGTGCTTGCAGTGGTGTTCAATGAATTCAGGGAACAATTCTCATGCAACCATAAATCTAACAAATTACAGACACATTTTCTGCAGAAAGAACTCTATTAAACAATAATAAATTGTCTCTTTGAAAATTCCAGTTAATACGCGAGTACTTACAATGTGTTAAAGGCTTTCCGCAGCTCCTTACAGCCCAGAGGGTCCGTATTCGAGAAAAACTCCGGAACGTGCGACCTCACAGTATAATAAGTGTCAATAGTTGCCTTGGTAGGTTCCATTCGATAGTAATTACTATGATAGAACAACGCCAGCTCGGCGTCACTAACTTTTGGCAAATGGGGCTGCTTTTTCAACCACTCCCTCAACACCTGTATCTCCTCTTCCTTCAATTCTGGATTCCTCTTCAACTCCTCCTCGTACGTCACTGGCTGCATCTTCATTTCCTTTGGTTTTAAACAATTTTCTATAACTTGTTACAATGCGGACGAGATCGTCTTTCAATCGCGCAGCGTCTTCTGCGATCTTTAAATTTTTATATCGTAAAATTAACACTGTGAGCCTTCTACAATTATTGAAATTGTTAAAATTCATTCATGGAAAATAATCGAAAATAATTTCCGTGTGCAGAAAATGACGGACAATTTCAATAAACTTAACGCTGCCATTTTTTTCAGACAATATTTACCAGATACTTTTGGTAGGTTTAGTGTTCAGAATCGAAAGAGCAAATCGCAGAAGAGGCAGCTGAGTCCAGTTGAGTACCGAAAGAAGATTGATTTCGTGATGATCTAGTCGGCGGTTTGAATGATACTGACTCCCGTAGACATTCAATCGCAATCGTCCTCTTAAAATGTGATGGGACAAGCTAATATCATGTAATCACGTATTGCGTGACTAGTTGGGTCGTCAGACCAACAGCCATCAAATTACATATTGCAAGATGATATGAAAATCGCAAAATAGCCACAAAAAAAACCAATCGTAATACCGTTTTTGCAGATTTCCGCACGGGAAACCATTCCTTCCACCCTAATTCTTAACCCTTAGCACTCGAATGGCGACTCTGAGGCGCCGCTAAATATTTAGGTATTGTATGAGGTGTTTATACCAATTTCATGTGCATAAAATTTTAAAAAATCTTAGGAAATGGAAATATTCTAGGTTGGAAGAATTGTTTAATTTTCGTAATTCATACTTTGAAAATGAAATTGAACGAACATTTTCATATCGAACATTTTATTTATCGTATCGGTAGAAAAATCAGAAGCAAGGGACTCGAAGGAGGAAAATAAAATTGGCGAAACGAGTTCTGTGCAGCAATAGCTACGTTTTTCAAACGGATTTCTTCGAATCATCCTGAGCCAGCGGAAACTCACGTAAGTATTACACCAGTTATAAATAGCGGCTTCCGCAAAGGACAAAAACAAGTCACATGTTCTTGCCTTCGCAAACCCGTAATTAGGTCGGGTTATTTGTTTGCGCGAGTGTTAATCATTTTTCTGAATTTTTTCGTTTGGAAAAAGTGAACATGTTCCGAGCTACTTGCATAGAAATTCTGTGGACCATGCCGTACATACTATAATTTTAAAGGAATCATACATATTAATGTGAAAAGCAATTAGCACGCGAAGTTCGGATTAATTAAGCTCAATCATATTCAATTAAATACTCTTTTACCGCTCTATTTCAGTTCGGATTGCGTGGAACGAGTCGAGAAAACCTTCCATGCCAATTTTTACATTTTAATAATCGAGGGAACGTGATAACTAGACAGCGGATCTTTAGGCAAAATAAAAATTTTCGGCTTGAATTGCAATAAACTGGAACGACATAGAAATTTCTTTCCCCTTCTAATATGTTTAATGGGTTGAAAATAATACAGCAGTATTTTGAAATTTTTCTAACGGTCTTGCTGTTTTAAATTATACCTACTTATTTCTGCCATAAATGCATAAAATCCGCTGTCTAGTGATAACAAACAAAAAATCAAAGTACACTTCAGGCGCTGAAAAATTCTGTCGCGAATATTTTTCAAAATGATCAAACTCTTTATCATTTTATTGTCTGCTAGATGCACTTAACAATTCTTTAAATCTCTGTACGTTCAGCTACAGTTAAATAGATTCTGTTTCTACCGTTTTGGAAACAGAATAGAAATTTCTGTTTCTTTTTACGGAATTCAAGTGGAATTACTTAACTACGATTAAAGTCCTGCCATTGGTAGGAAATCAGTCAGACTTTGGTGAAGCTAGACTTAATAAATACGTCGCGTAAAATTAACCCGTTTACTAAATGAAATGTAGAATGGGGTAATTAATTATTTATCAATCGATCTCGAGTTTCTTGAACGTTCCTTCGACACCGAACAAATCGTTCGCAGTCTTGCTTTTCCCGACGCGCTTAGACTCGTCCACTCGAGCCACTGTTTCCTCTTCTATGAACCACTCGCGGTTGTCATCCAACTTTTTTATTTGATCCTCGTGAAATTTGGACAATGGCCCCGCTTTTCCACCGATATCGTTCGGTAGAATGTCGAGAGATACGTACTCCTCCAATGATTCCAACGAGGAATGCAAATGTATCTGGAAAAGTTATGCACAATTATGCGTCGTTACATTGTTAAGTGATGCGTTTGTGATGCGACGATTTAAAAGCGATACTATATAATTGCAAGCTCATTACAGATTTGTTAGGCAACAAATTGCAATCAGTAGACCTCGGATCTTTATGCGTTTATAGAAAAACTTAAAAGATGAAATTGAAAAATGTTGAATAATTTGAACAATTGAGGATATTAGTATATGATTTCTCCTCTATTACAATCATTAACACTAAACCTACCACCACCGGTCAAAATGACTGGTTCCAGATTTTTTGTCTCACAATTATTGAAATAATACAAATGATTTCATAAGAAATGGTTGTATATTGTATAGATATCTTTAGTAGAGCACGTACCGTAAATCCGCATTTACTCCACCTAACTCGATTAAAAATCAAAGAACTTTCGATAGAAATGAGGTAGAGCAATGAAATATTTTTTAAATTAAAGCTGAAACTTTGCAGAATATGGGAAAATAGGGAGATTATGGTACGAACGTTTTTTAACGTTGAGAAAATTCGTTAAACATGTAGAATTTCAAGAAAACGTGGTTTCTCCAGTACCACGCAAGGAAAAAATTTTTTTAGCATGCTGTATATCATTTCTCCTAGATTTTTTCACGCTGATTTCAAATCTGGTCTCAAAATTTGTGTACGACCTCAGGATTTTGCAAGAAATCGATTTTTGTGAACAGAACAAATGTAATCATTTTTTCGTTGAAATGATTTGATAACCCAATAATTTGAAGGTACATTGTATTCTCATATATGAAACACAATAAAATTAAACATAATAAAGTATTCGAACATTTATTTGACGTATATCACCCGACGTATCGCTGCGATTGTCGCTGGCACTCCTTGTAGGCTATATGTGACTGTAATGTAATTTAAATTACATATCTATTTTCCATGATTATATTTTTATTTACACAGGAAGTAAGGTAAGTATTTAATCTTTTTAACTTACTTCTCATCAACGAATTCTTTAACTTCTGGTGATAAAAATAAGAATATAAGGTATAAGAATCTATTTAACCGCAGCTGAACCACAATTTTCTTGAAATTATACAAGTTTAACGAATTTTATCAAAGTTAAAAACGGTTCGTACCATAATCTTCCTAATTTCCCATATTCTGTAAGGTTTCAGCTTTAATTTAAAAAACATTTCATCGCTCTACCTCATTTCTATCAAAAGTTCTTTGATTTTGAATCGAGTTAGGTCGAAAGTTCCCACTGTGCACCGTAGACGCAGTCATAAAAATATAGCGTCCCTAAGTGATCATTGTCCGTGCAGAACACGGCTGTTTTACAGTAAATTCGGATTTACTGTATTACCATAGGGACCGCACAAAGTCTAAATAAAATCAATTTTGTCATTTTTATAAGGGAAATGTACCAGTTACCTTTAAGGCTCGGTAGGTTTAGTGTTAAGAGAAGAAATAACATTCGATTTAGTTTCTATTTCTTGCAATCGATACAGACAATTTTTATTCTGCATAAAGATCCGCAGTCTAGTAATCAATGATTTTACTATGAATAACCGTGTTTTTTCCTCGGGGTAATTTGTGGATCGTGTAAATAGAATGATTCTCACCAAGCTCCATAGATCTCTCGTCATAAAAGGCTTCGCCATGTTCATGATTACATCCATTACCGGCGGCGTGTTGATAAAGTGAACCTGCTTCAATCGCACCGGTATAGCGTCTTGAACATACGTTACTAATTTCTTCATCCCCATTGGACTAATTCTGCCAACATGACCTAGAGATACGTTCGATGCGTCGCCAATAAAAATATATCCCTCAACAGTTTGAGCTTGCAAGGCCACCAGGTCGGACACCATGAAGAAATACTTGGTAGAATCGTCGAATGAATAATGAGATGGATCGGGATCGATCAGCTTCCCGAAGAGCACTTTGTAGCCTTGCTTCGACAACTGTGGCAGTCCAATGGCGGCCCTGTATCACAAATTTATAAAATCATTCATTCACCGATTTTTTTAATATAAAACTAAACAGCGGTCCTACACGATCATTATTCTCCAATATTAAAGTCTGAAGGGAGTAGACTCGTTTTTCCAGGATTGCAAGGGTGCGGGATTCGCGTTCTCATTTCTCGATAATACAAAAATGGGGGTTTTCAGTAGTCAAAAACGATAGATAAAAGATCGATCTATAGCGGTATCGCCCTCAAAAGTCCTATTTTTTCGTTTACGAGGCGTAATTTTCATTATTCAGAAGCATACAACTGCACATGTAGCTATTTTCATAGCTACAGTGACTCCCACTAATATTCGTACGCTCTAAAAAAGACGATAACCTTTTAAATAATGTACTATACGATTTGAACTTTTCTGGGAAGCTAGAGCAATTATCCAGCAAAAATCCAGTGTTCTATTTCCCTTTTCTTGGGAGGGGGGACTTGGACCCCTGTCCAACCACCTGGGTGCGCCTTTGAATTGGTTTACTATACGACGTGTAAAGAAATTTTTCCAAAAATTGCAATTGATCGGAATTGTAGAAAAAATACTAAAAGTTGTATTTTACAACTTTTTTATATGGGCCTATATTGAAAATTTAAAAAGTATGTTTTGTAGATCTGTGTCAATTAAACGTATCCCAAAAATTTCGTCAAGTTCGGTCGACGTTGCAATGAGCTACAAACGTTTAAAGATGGCAAAAATGGCAGATTTTCACGATTTTCGGCCCCTAACTGCAACAAATCTAAGGATTCTTACATCTTTCAATGTTTGTCGTTTTTTCCGCATAAACCGATTTCGGTGAAACTTTCACAATGCATATAATTCACACAGATTTACAAAACATATTTCTTAAATTTTCAATATAGGCCCACATAAAAAAGTTGTAAAGTGCAACTTTTAGTATTTTTTCTACTATTCCGACCAATTGCAATTTTTGGAAAAATTTCTTTACACGTCGTATAGTAAACCAATTCAAAGGCGCACCCAGGTGGTTGGACAGGGGTCCAAGTCCCCCCTCCCAAGAAAAGGGAAATAGAACACTGGAAAATTGGTCAAACTGTAGAACAGCTACTTTCTCTCCGATTTCGATCATTTTTGGATATGTTACATATAAAACTCGACATTATGTACTTACATATGTAAGTACATATGTACATTGGCAATGACGCGTTACTGTATGGGCAGCTTGGGCAAATGCCCGGGGTCCCGAACGCAAACCAAGATCTAAATTCCACGTTTTCCCTCGGAGGGCAGGGCTGAATTAAACTGAATTAATAGCAGAAGTAGCAAATGCGGGGGGCCACGCGCCATGGAGCAGAGACGGTTTAGCCTCTAAAATCTAGGGACAGCCCTGGGTACCATTAACAGATACTTTGGCTAAAAAAAAGATCATTCTTTGTTTTATTCCATTATCATACTAAACCTAAAGCCTCCTGGTAACATCTGATACAGGCCTCGCGCTGGCTTTATCCGGCCCTGTTCGGGGCCCCAACTAGTTACAACGCGCTACTGTACATTATCCGTTCAACTCGGCTCCCCCCTCCCCCCCTATCGATTAAATCCTGGGTGCGCCATTGAACCAGTTGCTTTAACTGTTCAAAAAAGTCATAATCGTATAGTCCAATATTAAAATAGTTATCGTCTTTTTGAGTGTGTCCGAATATTAGTGGGAGTCACAGTACATGCTGCCGAATAATGCAAATTATGCCTCGTAAACGAAAAAATAGAACTTTTGAGGGCGATAGCGCTCCAGATTGATCTGTTATCTATAGTTTTTGACAACTAAAAACCCCCATTTTTGTATTATCAAGAAATGAGAACGTGAATCCCGGATCCGTGCAATCCTGGAAACGAGTCTACCGCCTTAACTTTTAGCACTCACTGGATTATTAAAATTGTTATCCTGCTCTTTTTTAAGTAAAAGTATGTCCCAGTTCCCAGAATCGCCCTGTACACTTAAAAATTCCTCGTGGTTAAAGCGAAATAAAGATATTGTCAATTTTCAATCATTATCGTGTGATGACGTTGTTGTTTTCAAGACCATCCCCCTATTTCCGTCTAAAGGAAATTAGAAACTCATTATTCCTCTTCTCGACAACAGGTTTTAATCTCGTGTTCAATCGATAACAACGTATTTCTATCATCGTCGACTACGCTAAACAATTACTCCGTAAAAACATTGTTCTTCCGCAAGGAATAGTCGGACTCTAAAGCAATTAAAAATAACGCAGTAGTGGATGAGACTAGATTATTATGTGTCACGACACACAAGCTTTGAAATCGGCGATTTGCAACTTCATCTCAAAATCAGTGAAAAAATATTTGTTTAAAATTATGTAACGGACAAACTTACACAACATTGAAAGCTTGTCGAAGTTCTTTCGATCCCAGAGGGTCTCTGCTCGAAAAGAACTCGGGCACGTGTGATCTAAGTGTGTAAAAGTTCTCGACAGTGTGCTTCGCCGCCTCGATGCTATAGTAATTGCTGTGCAGAAACAGCACTAGAAGGAGATCAACAATTTTCGGCAAATGTGGCTGTTTCTCGCACCATTCCCTCAACACTTCGATATCCGACTTCTTGATCTCTGGATTGTTCTTCAGGATCTCCTCCAAACAGTATGGATAAGGTATCGACAGCTTCTTCGTAGCCATGACGGAAGCAAGCACTCACAACTGCGAGGAAAATACACAGAAATTATCGAGGCACGCTATTATTCGTAACGGTCGAAGTAGATCAGGTCTCTAATGATCGGACTGCGGTTTCTGGCTCACTTAGGTTACTTCTTCTGAACAAACTCCTACGAAATAGCTTTTATAGTCATTTTTCCAGTTCATAGAGAGTCTATAAAGAACACGCTGTTTCCATTGAATGTATTCCGAAAAAGTGGATTTACATAGATGATCACCGTGTAGGTCTTATGAATCATTCAAGAATGACAGGATGGACACATTGTGCATGTGAGTCGATAAAGTAAATTCAGTTTTTTGTGGACCTGTTGACGCACATGTTTGCTACTTATGATTTAGGCGTGACTCTATCTTGGCGATGAAAAAGTAAATGACAGAAATTTTAAAACAGGACGATCTCGACAAAGACGTTTGAAATAAGACGTCTTTTTAGGACGTAAGACTTTCAGACCTAAAAAATGGACGTAAAAAGATGTCTTTAAAACGTGGCGTGCTATCTAGATTAATTGCTTATAAATACCATTACTCACAGACAGCTTATTTATCAAGAGTCAACACCTGTCAAGCTAGTCTTGATCTACCACACGAACAGTGTCACTGTCAAAAAGTTGCCAATACTCCAAACAGGTCTCACACAGATTGTTACGCACTTGAAACAAAATCTGAAGCGTCGATCTTCGAAGTATAAGACAGAAATGATCGAACGGTCGATGAAAGGTTTCAGGCGGCGATCAACGGTGTAAGTGAAGATCGATCCGTGACGATCGAAGGCGAACTGTGTGATCTACGTAACGTCACCTGGTCGCACGGAAATCACGCTGTCCACAGGATGTCCGATCCACCTGTCCAACAATCGTTGGCGATCGGTTAAAGCCTCGGTGCAGACTGAAAGCACCGTTCAACGTCTTCATTTTAATTCATATCACAAATTATAACGCCATGCAGGTGCTCATGTGTGCGTGCATGTACGGAGTTACGCTTCGATTAGAATGCAAGGAGAACGTGTCTCTCGGATCCAGGATTATCGCACTTTTCCTCCGAGCGGATTCGCGGAACCCGGGGATAATTGGTGTGGTTCGGCCTCATTACGATGACCCGAACTCGTGATTAAAGGTAGGCATACTTATTTGGCAAAGTCTTGCGCGAATCATCATTACGCAATCGCGAGACGACTCTGCTCTCGGATCGCGGAATCGCAGAGCGTGCTCGTTCGCCGTAAAAAGAATTTCGAGCGTCAAACGACTGAGAAAGAGTAAAGAGAATTTCAAATGACCAAGAAAGAAGAAAGAGAATTTCAAATGTCCAAAAGCAAAAAGAATTTTACATGACCAAGAAAGAATAAAAACGACTATATGGAAAATAAAAATTAAGAGACGTTTTTCAAGTTTACTAATGAAGTTTCAATGGGCTAGTTTGTCGTGGTTGGTTATCGAACTTGTGTTCCTGATTCGGAGGAATCCTCGCGTTAATCATTGATACCAGGCGTTCGTTAGCGTTAATTAATTTTCATAGGAGAGCATCGAAATTACGGAAGCATCCGCTGTACGAAATAAAGGAGGCGTTCACCGATACGAACGCCTCGCGACGCTTTCTAATTTAATCATTTTCTGATCCAATTCCTCCGCTGCTTCCGTTTTACCTGTGCATTGTTCCCCTTTTTTTATCTGTGCATAGAACGTACAAGTATGTATTGAATAAATTGAATTCATAATTCCTAGAAGTCACGACGGTTTATCATCATTTTTAAGAAGTTTAAAACCTGCTAATTAAGTTGAAGATTAATTAATTAGACTCTCTCACTCTCTCTCTATCTCTCTCTATCTCTCTATCCCTCTATCTCTCTATCTCTCTATCTCTCTAGCTCTCTAGCTCTCTATCCCTCTATCTCTCTATCTCTCTCTATCTCTCCATCTCTCTATCTCTCTATCTCTCTATCTCAATCAGGAACGCACCACCAACGCATCAGCAACGCACCACCAACGCATCAGCACCGCACCACCACCGCATCACCAACGCATCACCACCGCATCAGCAACGCACCACCAACGCATCAGCACCGCATCACAAACGCATCAGCACCGCATCAGCAACGCATCAGCACCGCATCACCAACGCATCACCACCGCATCAGCAACGCATCAGCCACGCACCACCAACGCATCAGCACCGCATCACCAACGCATCAGCACCGCATCAGCACCGCACCACCACCGCATCACCACCATCACCTCCCTCATTTCCAGCAATGGGGGGGGGGGGTGGGTATCCATAAAGGATTTCCCCGACGTGAAAAAAAAATAGATTAGGTTAGATTAGGTGAACGAACAAGTCGCAGTCATTGGTCTAGCGCGAAACGATAAAAACGTAGTTCGGGATCGGAAACGGGAAATAGTGAATGTTCATTAGATACAGGACGCCAAACAAAGAGGGAAATTGCTGCTGATTGCCAGCTAAGGTAGGACCACAAACGTTATTAAAAAATAGTTGCATGATAAATAAATTAAAAAGTGTATAGGCAATGTTAAAGATTTTATTTAGAAACTTTAAAACAAGGCAAATAGGAAGTCGCTAAGACAATGAAAAGTAGTAGAAATAAAAGCTTTATTAATCATGAAAGATAACATTGAAATGGGCAATCGAGGTTTTGACGGGATAAGTATACATTACGCAGGCGTGGCCAGTTAATTATCCGCGAAATTCTTACAATCATACGGCACCTGAAACATAAAAAGTAAACAAATATAAACAATTAACGCAAACAAGCTACGGGGCAAAGCAAGTAATGAATTAGAAAGTGCTACGTACTCCAGATAAATTTCAAAATGTAACTGAGTTTCGAGGGGTCGGTTAGTCAAAATGGCGGACGTACTGTTGAAGTGTAAGCGCGGAGAATTCAAATCATACGACCTCTGAAACATTCAAAGAGAAGATACATTATAGGTTAATGAATCAAATAGCTGTTAAATATAACAATTAATTGAACAAAGTGTATTACGTACCAAAGATAAAATTTCAACAACGTAGCTGGGCTGGACGGGCTATTATTTATAATCCAGGTGTCCATCGAATTACCTACGTGGATATCTCAATTGTATGGTGTCTGAAACATATAGAAAATGTTTAATTGTAGTTGGCAGTGTTAAATAGCTATTCTTTATAATCAATTATTTCACTAGAAAGCGGTACGTACCAAAGATATAAATTTCAATAATGTAAGCCGGGCTCAATGGGTTGTTTATTTACAATTCAGGTGTGTCGTTAAACTATCCAAGTAGATTCTTCGACTGTACGGTATCTGAAACATATAGGAAATGCTTAAGTGTAGTTGGCAGTGTTAAATAGCTGTTCTTTATAACAAATTATGTCACTAGAAAGCGGTACGTACCGAAGATATAAATTTCAATAATGTAGCTGGGCTCGATGGGTTGTTTACTTACTATTCAGGCGTATCGTTGAACTATCCATGTAGATTCTTTGACTGTACAGCATCTGAAACACATAGAAATGCTTGATTGCAGTTGACAGTGTTGAAAGAGATGCAGTATAGGTATAATGAATAAAATAACTATCATCTATACTAATTGATTGAAGAAAGAGTGTTACATACCAAAATAAAACTTTCTGTAGCGCAGCGTAGGCTCAATGGATAGTTATTTACCACTGAGACGTATCTTGAATCATTTGTGTAGACATTCTAAATCATACGGCTTCTGAAACTGTTAAAAGAGATGCAGTATGGGTATAATGAATAAAATAATTATCATCTATACTAATTGATGAAAGAAAGAGTGTTACATACCAAAATAAAACTTTCTATAGCGCAGCGTAGGCTCAATGGATAGCTGTTCACCACTGAGACGTATCTATCGTACATGCTTATGGGCATCAAGGTCAATTCAGTGACTCTATCCCCAGCATGTATCCTGTACTCCGCGAGATGTATCGCATACTTGATCAGCATGTCTGACAAGTACTATCCGCCACCTACCAGCACGGGCGTGGATAGTTTAAACCACACGGCTCCTGAAACAAGCAACAATTAAGCAAATACAGTCAACTAAGACTAAATAGCTACTTGTCGTAAAGTCACAATATGCATAGATGCACATAAACTCAGACAAGCAAAACAAACCCACGAGTCTCAAAGCAACTTGACCTGCATCGCAGGCAAATCCCTCATCTCCCATCAAACCTATTTGCCTATTTTAACCGTAATCTAGCTAACAAACTATCTGCCTTGTGACAAATCATACACATATATATCAGAGTCGGCAAGTGAATAATCAATTAACGTACCTCGTGGTCAAAGGTGCTGCATGAAGCTCGCAATCGGTCAGCAAAGCGCGGGGCACCAATTATTGTTAATTAGGTGGTTCTGCTATGAACGAAATAGCAACGAACGATGTTCGGAAAGTCGCGAGGTTAGGTAGAAACTGACAGGCGGTCGACGAAGGCGTCCATATTTAGGGCGCGAAGCTCGAACGGCTCGAACGCGGACTGCGGCAGACTGCGGACGTGGACGGCCGGAACGATAGGAAAATATTCGCGAGCTCTGTAACTAAATAGTAAAGCATAGGGCCAAAAAATATATTATTACTTATTTTTTGTCAACTAAGCAATATCGTACAGGGGAGCAGCGATAACGGAAGGAAACGAAAAAAAAAGATTTTTTCCCGGACTAGGGCGTGGTCCGAGGACCTCGGGTTGCCGAGGCTGGTACATATTTATTTCACTAATTTTTTCCTTCCCTTATTTGTTGATTACTGGTGGAAGCAAAAAGCGACCTGCCCCACGGCTTTTCGGTGGTGATGCTGCAGGCCGATTTTCCTCTTGGCACTCCTTGGCTCCCTATCCCTTGGAAATTTTTTTTTCCTAGATGTGCCTGCGCAGTTTCTTATTAGGTTAGACTACCTTTTTTTTTTTAGATGTGCCTGCGCAGTTTTATAAGGGGCGTTCAAACATTTATTTATTTGTTAACAGTATATTTGAATATATTGTAAGGGGCGTTCAAACATTTATTGAACCGAACCGACTAAAGACTAAGATTTATCGAACCGACTAATGACTAACGGCTCTCACGCGTACATCCACACAGCGCCTCAAGCGGCACATATCACACTTAAGCAGATAAAGGCTGTTTACATCATGCATAAAGGCTGCTTACAGTTTCTTGTTAGGTTAGACTACCTTTTTTTTGTTAGATGTGCCTGCGCAGTTTCTTGTTAGGTTAGTCTACCCTTTTTGTTTTCCTAACTTTTTTTTCCTAAACATTTCTTTCTCCTAACTTTTTTTTCTAAATTTTTTCACTGACCTAACCTAACTTTTTTTCCCCTAACTTTTTTTTTTAATTTTCAATCTGTCAGTTTGATCTGGTTTGATCATTGGTCATCATTGGTACTCCATTGGTACTCCTAGTATCTAGGGATATTTCCATGATTTATCTTGGTAACATAAATTGACGATCAACTCCCGGAGTGTGCGCCGTAGCTTCATTCGTTCGGCGACAATGGCGGCAGACCTTGATCAGTTTCAAGAGCTTTTAAACACACTTCTTAGCACAGATAACGATGCCAGAACACAAGCAGAGGTGCGTACATGTTTTCTAATTTTTACATATATATTTTTCGTGTATTAATGTTTCTAACAACATATGTATCACGAAATGAAATACTCTAATCCCCGAGCACGTTGCCAACGTGTTGTCAGCGCTTGCATGTGAGTGGCATTCACGGATTAATCATGCTGAATTCTATTTGTAACTTACAGTGGCTTGTACAATATCGGTGTGCACTGTTACACAACCGAATGTACGGCGAAAATAATGCGGAAAAAAGAAGAATACTGACAAGTGTTTAGAACAACTTAATAAAATCCAAAATGGTGTCTTGCAGAAGCATGCACCCCGCCAATCTTTTACTAAAGCTCCATTTCAGCTCCAATTCAACTTTCGTATAAATTCCTTGATAATCTAATGTATAAATCATGTTTTTTCAATCTTTTCGTTAATGTTGAAGACAGGCAATTTTCATTTGCGCTGCACACTATTTGAAACAACACGAGTTCTTGCTATATAAGATTGATAATTTGTGTATTCGCTTTCCCGCCTACACGCAACCGTTTTCGGCTCGATTTCCGGCATTCCTGAACGTGCTTTGGATGCTATAGGAAGTACATTCATTCACACGGACGTTAATGCGCAATTATAATGACTTTCATGCTGATTCACAATTAATGTCTTTTTATCTCTCGCATATATTTTGCAATCATGACATGATTTAAAATAAAATATCTATGAAACTCAGCATTGTCTTACATATAGCATAATCATGTTTTAAATGCTTCGAAATTTTCGAGATTAATAATTTGAATAATCGTTAATTGTTAATATAAGATTGATTTATTTGTGTAAGTAATTAATGTTTGTCCTATTCATAAGAAATATTGTATGAAATGATTATGAATATAAAATATTCTAGGAGGCATATAACAATCTACCCGTGGAAAGTAAGGTGACATTTCTCTTAACATCATTGTGCAATGCTATCCTTATGGAAGAAATGCGTGCTATGGCTGCTGTCTTATTACGTCGACTGTTTTCATCAGAGTTCATGGAGTTTTATCCAAAAGTAATTATGCAATACTTTTCTTTTCTCTACACAAATTTGTATATATTAAGAATATGGAAATGAAATTTAAGGTACCATTCGTCGAACTCGGATTTTAATTGAATTCATTTACTTTTTATGCTCTTATAAAATAGATGTATGGCGATGATCATTACTTTTAAATAGATATAGAAGACCAAAGACTAAAATAATTTTAAATCGCATAATACATTCTGAAGTTTATGCCAACAAGTATTGCCAATGAGAAGCTGGGCTTTCTAACTTATGAATGACAAATCATTATCAAGTTTTATTATGCGTTATCAATTTTCTATGAAGTTCAGATATGCCATATTAACCATAAATAAGTCGCATAAGTTATTTCAACATTACATTTGATGCAACTATATTAACCCATTTGCGTCATAAGGAAAACTGGAGAATAATACTCTTATCACCAATTTTTTAATTATATGTAAATAGAACAATTTCAAACAGTAAAATGATATTTCATTATATTTGAGTAATTTGTATATATTTGTTATACATACTGTTGTGTACGAAATTGCACAGGTGAAAATAGTGCATATATATATGTTAATAATGCAAATGGATTAATAATTGTGTTAAATATGTGTTTTACGAATAGAAGATAAAATAAAAAATGTCTAAACTAAATGCATGTTTTCACAACAGCCATACTGAGTTTAGTATAATTCTGCTTTAGATTCCACCAGAAGCACAAGTTCAGTTGAAAGAACAAATTCTATTATCCGTTCAAAATGAACAAACAGAGACTATTCGACGTAAAGTTTGCGAGGTTGCGGCTGAAGTTGCACGAAACTTAATTGATGAAGATGGTAATAATCAGTGGCCAGAATTTCTGCAGTTCCTATTCCAATGTGCTAATAGTCCTTCGCCAGCACTAAAAGAAAGTGCTCTTCGAATGTTCATGTAAGTTTGCAATAGAAGCATATTTTCAAAACAATATTTGTGTATTTTTACATTATATTTTCATTCAGATCCGTCCCAGGCGTTTTTGGAAATCAGCAAGCAAATTATTTGGATCTTATTAAGCAAATGTTACAGCAATCTGTCATGGATTCTGCAAATTACGAGGTAATTCTAATAAAAACACATTCATATTACTTCATATGGGAGACTGATACACGAGACTTGATTAGTTAGGCGTCTCGTTACTTTGTCTTCCTATAAAAATAGTTGCCTTCTGATGACTGTAACTTGTGAAGATCTAATTTGCAGACAGATACGGGGCATACAAGATTGTTTCATGTATCTGTCAGACTTTTAGCATTTGTTCATATGGGATAATACAATGTTTTCAAAGACCAATGTAAACAAGATTATGAAAATAATGAATTTTATTATTTAGGTCAGATTTCAAGCTGTAAGAGCAATTGGAGCGTTTATCATTTTGCACGATAAAGAAGACAATATACAAAAACATTTCTCAGAACTACTACCTGCAGTTGTACAAGTAACTGCTCAATCAGTAGAAAAACAATCAGATGATGCTCTCTTAAAAGTTCTAATCGATTTGGCAGGATCAACGCCAAAATTTCTCAGATTACAGTTAGAAAATATAATGGAAATGTGTATGAAAATATTTTCTAATGAAGAAATGCCAGACTCCTGGAGACAACTGGCATTAGAAGTATTAGTAACATTATCAGAAACCGCTCCCGCAATGGTACGCAAAGTTGGTGGGAAGTATATAATATCTTTAGTACCATTAGTACTAAAAATGATGACGGATATAGAAGAAGACGAAAAATGGAGTTTCGCTGATGAAATCGTTGACGATGATAATGACAGCAACACCGTTGTTGCGGAAAGTTCTTTGGACAGATTAGCGTGTGGTTTAGGTGGTAAAACAATGCTACCACAAATTGTACAGAATATTCCTTCAATGTTGAATAACAGTGACTGGAGATACAGGTAAATTTCGTAATATTTTCGTTATTTTATAGTTTTATAGCCATCACAGATATGTCAGCGTTTATATGCATTTTGCAAATAATTGCGTTACATCTGTGATAGAGTAACCTATAAGCATAGCCTCTGTTTTTATCTATCGTTCTGATAGATAAATATTAGAGGTTCTTGTAGGATGTTCTTCCCAGAGAGTTGACAATAATTTAATAATGTTATTGTCATAGTTTTAGAACAAACATTACATTTTTACTGAAGATACGCGAGAACCCGAAAAATAATTGATGAAACCGTACAATAACACCAAACGTTTGTTTTTAGGCATGCAGCTCTTATGGCAATTTCTGCGGTAGGAGAAGGTTGTCATAAACAAATGGAAGCAATATTACCTCAAATTATGGACGGAGTCATTCAATATTTACAAGATCCTGTAAGCAGAGCCATAATTATAAATAAAATTTTAAGTCCATGAATAGAGTCAGCAGTTACGTTTCGTGTGCAAACATAATAGCGTTACATTCATGGCAGAGTAAAACATAAGTTCGATATTTGTCTTACATTGTCGTTCTGACAATGTTTGTATTAAAATATTGGCTTATGAGTTCCCGAGAGTTGATTGTTTTTAAATAGTCATAGTTGTGGAACATACAGATTTCATATTAAAATATTACATGCTATTAAAACTTTTGATTTGTTACATCAATTTTCTTTACAGCATCCTCGTGTAAGATACGCTGCTTGTAATGCAGTAGGTCAAATGTCGGCCGATTTTGCACCCATATTTGAAAAAAAATTCCACAATAAAGTTATTCCCGGATTATTAATGGTTTTGGATGATAATGCCAATCCGAGGGTTCAAGCTCATGCGGGTGCAGCTCTTGTGAATTTCAGTGAAGATTGTCCGAAACATATATTGACGCCGTATTTGGATGCTATTATGGGTAAACTGGAATCAATACTCACGGCGAAATTCCAGGAATTAGTCCTAAAAGGAACAAAACTTGTTCTTGAACAAGTACGTATATCAATTCGATTTAACGAATTGCGTAGTAATGTAGTAATCCCTTTAATTGAATTTTTTTAAAGGTTGTTACTACCATTGCGTCGGTAGCCGACACTTGTGAAGAACAGTTTGTAACATATTATGATAGATTAATGCCATGCTTAAAGTACATCATACAAAATGCAAATCAGCCCGAACATAAAATGCTTCGGGGCAAAACTATCGAATGTGTAAGTCTTATAGGACTTGCAGTTGGACCTGAAAAGGTAATTGTATAGCAATGATTTAACGCTGCGAAATTACCGATTCATTTAAACATTCGAAAACATTTTAATATTTGTGCGATTGTGTAGTTTATTGCAGATGCCAGTGAAGTTATGGACATGTTATTAAAAACACATTCAGAAGGAGATCTTCCAGATGACGATCCACAAACAAGTTATCTTATATCTGCTTGGGCTCGAATTTGCAAAATTCTTGGTAATTTATTTTGTTTCAATTATGTGAGGTTTCAAATTGTGAAATAAAAATATAAAATAACATCTATCTCTCTAGGTAAACAGTTTGAACAATACTTACCACTTGTAATGGGTCCAGTTTTGCGTACAGCGGCAATGAAACCCGAAGTTGCTTTACTCGATAATGAAGACATGGAAGGCATAGAAGATCTGGATTGGGAATTTGTTTCTCTTGGAGAACAACAAAATTTCGGAATCAAAACAGCTGGACTGGAAGACAAAGCCTCTGCCTGCGAAATGTTAGTTTGTTACGCGCGAGAATTGAAAGAAGGTTTTGCAGAGTACGCAGAAACAGTAGTACGACTAATGGTTCCTATGTTGAAGTTCTACTTCCATGACGGTGTTAGATCAGCAGCCGCTGCAAGTTTACCGTACCTTCTTGATTGTGCCAAGATAAAAGGTTACAGAAGTTACATGACAACATTTTTGAACCTTAATATATTAACCGTTTGAATGCTACGCAACGCGGTCGAACTTCTATCGATCGATAGTTGATGTCTTGCGATAAAATCTCAGATTCTAATGTTAATGGTATACATTATTTTAAGAGGTTTTTATTAAATTAAAACTTGGACTCTCATTGTCTTCACGGCAGCTAAGTGTTACTCATCGAAACTGTAACTCCTGCTGGAAACAATTGCCATTTTTCGACAAGATTTTTGCAATGAACGAATTCTCGTTTTTATTCAAACGGTTAAGTTGAAAACAATAGGTTGATACGCTTGAACACCTGTAACAACTGCATTACAGGTCCACAATATCTTGAAGGAATGTGGGCGTATATATGCCCAGACTTATTGAAAGCGATCGACACGGAACCAGAATCTGAAGTCCTATTGGAATTATTATATTCTTTAGCTAAATGTATCGAAACCCTTGGTACAGGCTGTTTAGGAACGGAACCCATGGCTGAACTCTTACGTATATTAGATAAGTTACTTAATAAACATTTTGAAAGAGCAGTAGCCAGATTGGAAAAACGTAAAGATGAAGATTATGACGAGGTAAGATTATACAATGTATGTACTTTTTCTTAAATGTTTTCTGAAAATGTCGGGTCGGGTCCTCACACATCTTTAGATAGAATTTTACATATAATTTAATATAATATATAATTAATATATAATTTTATATATAATCGTGAATAAATATCAATTTTCATGTTTGTGTTAGGTGGTCGAAGAACAGCTGGCCGATGAAGATGACGAAGATATATATACACTCAGTAAAATAGCAGATATTTTGCATGCTTTATTTATGACATACAAATCAGCATTCTTCCCATATTTCGATCAAATCTGTGGACATTTTGTAAAATTATTAAGTCCCGATAGACCTTGGTCGGATCATCAATGGGCTTTGTGCGTTTTTGACGATGTGATCGAATTTGGTGGACCCGAATGTGCAAAATATCAAGAATATTTCCTCCGACCAATGATACAATACGTGTCGGACAAATCAGCAGAGGTCAGACAAGCAGCTGCTTATGGTTGCGGGGTTTTGGGCCAACATGGAGGAGAGGCATTTGCTCAAGCATGTGCAGAAGCTCTACCTAGGTTAATGGAAGTTATAAATGATCCAGAATCGAGATCTCCAGAAAATGTTAACCCTACTGAAAATGCTATTTCCGCAGTCACAAAAATTCTTAAGTATAACAACAAAGCAATTAACGTTGATGAAATACTTCCACATTGGTAAGTTCATATTACAGTGTTTTTGAAAAATTTCCAAAACTTCTATCGAGTTTAATCGAGAAATTTATAGGCAATAAATACAAATTTATAGTGTAGTTCTTTTTTGGGAGAGAGAGAAGATAAGTTAGAATAATTTGTTCAACTATTACCAAGCACTCTGTGCATCTGACTGGTTTCTGACCAATTGGTCAGAAGCAATTGCTAGAAGTTGTACTTAGAAGATTCTAGAACATTTTAGAATTAAACAGTTAATCATTATCGGAAAATTACTATGTAATATTATAGTAGCAATAATTTCAATGAATATTGTATTTGTATTCTTTAAATATAGGCTCTCTTGGTTACCAGTAGTTGAAGACGAAGACGAAGCTCCCTACGTATATGGATATCTTTGCGATTTGATCGAATCAAATCATGTAGCAGTTTTAGGTCTAAATAATGCAAATCTACCTCGGCTAATAAGTTTCTTTGCTGAAGCACTCCACAGAGATGCGGTACCTACAGACAATCCTGTCAACGGCAGAATTCTTAGTATCGTTAGACAAATACAGGTACGTTGCATTAAGATTCATAGAATTCTTGATATCAATCATTGTCGTATTATAAATTATAATTTTTACTACATGACACATGTACAAACCTATTCTTTATTTGTTTTAGAACAACGAGTCTATGTTCCAAGCATGCATAAGTGCATTAACAGCAGATCAGCAACAAGCATTATACAAAGCACTTAGTGCACAGCCTACTAATTAGCCATTTGTTTTTTTATCCCCGAACTTAAACGCCTTAATATAAAACAAAAAACACATTTGCTTTAATAAAGCTTATCGTGAAAATCACAAGACTTTAGGTAGCTACATTATACCTATGGAACATTTACTCCAGCCTAATTACTAAAAGAGACACTACCGTATGTAACTATTTGACACGACGCGCATATTTGTTAATTGTATTTCACTAATAGGTACAATAATTTTCCCAGTTTTACTATTCGGAATTGCAAATTAATGCCACGAAACTTACGTTCATCACCCCTCAGTGAGGTATGATACGTCGCGTATAAGTCTAGGAGTGTAAACGTAATTAAAACGTATAAGCGAGCTCGCATTGACGAAAAATTTCGACACCCGTTTCTCAGTTTGCATCACTCATAAGAGCAATACAATTACCGGATGTACATATGTGAATTTGTTTTCAACGCTGCAAAATTAACACGTTATACTTCCCGCCATTGACAGCCGAACGACGCTAAATTTTTCTTTAATACAGCTTTGTAAATTGCATAGTATTTTTAAATATAAATGATAGCTTTGTTCCGCGAACATTTGAATTTTGTTCTTTTGTCACTGCGATCTCTAATTCGTCCCAATTATTTGCATTCTGAAACTGTTTATTCAGCAGAATAACGAAACTGCAAAAAAAATGAAAAATAGATTGGAAAGACACCAACTCATTGCCACCGGATAATGGCAGAACATATTGTGATTTAGGTATTTTATTATTAAATTTAGGTACAGTAAATGTTATTTAATAATAATATCGATAATATTACAGCGTTGAAGTTAGATGGAGCCGTATACGAATGCCTTTTAAATGAAACGTAATGAACTTCGAAAGATTTTGTCTCTGATAATATCATCATACGTGGTATATTATATTATACCGTCTCTTAAACACTTTCCCGATTTCAAATTACAGGAAACTAAAGTATATTTTCAGTTTAATGAAATTTTATTTGATTTTGTAATTTTACAGCTACTTTATATTAACTTATTACGCTTATTATTTAGCTGCAATTGTGCACCCGTTTTATTATCGCGACGTCTACAAATGAAAAGAAAAAAAATGATAATGCTGGGCATTACGTTTCTTCAACATTATTGTATAACAACCAATATAAATTGTAAGGACATCAATGTTACAAATGAAATGACTGAGAGGAATAGCGATATTACAACTTCCTGTTCTTGTTGCTATTTATTTATACAAAATATTTACTATTGCATGCTAACTTGCAATAGAAAATATACATCATAAAATTTGCGGCTAGTTGCAACATAAAATCCCTCAAAAAAATTTTTTATTGCGACATATGTAAGGGAATAGAAATAATGCTCGGACATTTATTTGTATATATATATCAAAGTATATAAATATTAAATAAATACATAACGTTGAATTACATGAATGTAATCATCATTGATGAATGATAGATACTGTCTCAATTATTTCATAAAGATCAACATACAATATGTGAAAAATACAATGTATGGGTGTAAACAACTTAGTAATCAATGAAGGACTTTTTATGCTAAAGGCAGTAACAAAACATGTCAACGCAAAATCATAAAGTTACTAATAATTAAAATAAACCTCAGCTTTTTAACTGATTGTTTTATTCCACCTTTAATTATGAAATTTGTTTATAAGTTATATAGGATTAAAACATTTTCAGGTTAAACAGTCCAAGAATATGTATGTACTATTTATGCATGCTGCTACTAAAATTCAAGACAGTGTTTCACTGATACAGTGAAGTCGTCAAGTGTCTGGACTCCAGACTTTCAACGTTGCTTCCTTTTCCGCCGTTACATTACAAATGGAAACTTGTGTAATTACCTAATTACGAAATATTGAATAATGCATGGTTTAAGTAATTTCTTTAGATCACTTAAATGTCAAGTCATTTCTTAAGAGGCAAGAAAATAATTAATGGTTAAGAAAAAGAAAGGTTCCCTCGTGAATCAAATTAATTTGAAAGTACACAACGGTATTTTCCATTTAAAATTGAGGTTATGAAACGGAATTGATTTTGAATACTATTCATTATGCTTATTGTATATTTGTAAAAGGAGACTACAAATAATGAACAGACACGTTTAAGAATAAGTTCTACTTTATGAATTATATGCTTGTTCAAAAAAACAAGTTTATATAAATATACGTATAATAATATATAAGTATAATAAATAACATTTGCTCAAAAATTGAACTTGAACGGAAAAATTTGTGATACATTTTTTATGAATTCCTATGTATATGAACAATCATCCATTTTACACTTATGACATTATTCCCGCTGCACCCTGTAATCTACAAGTATATGTATATGTATGCAGGTTGGAAAGATTGTATCACTTTCACACAACTCACGATTTACATATTTATTATTTTTATGACGATATAGCGTGTGTCATATATATATATATATATATATATATATATATATATATATATATATATATATACTAAGTAATTTTGCTTCCTGCGTATCGTTTTATGAGTAATAGGTCAGTCGACTACTATGGCAACTTGTATATATACAACGTTTCTTTTATTATTCACACTTCCTTATCAAGTAGACATAACATAGATTGCAACGTCTCAGCACCGCAATTCCTGAATTATGTCATAAAATAATAATTAATATATTAGATTTTTGGCAACTTATAAATACTATATAGGTGTGTCCATATAACCACATATAACAATGAGGATAAGTTATATCGACATTTTTTTAATCGTTGGTAATTCTTATGAATTTTATATAGTCACAAAAAATGTCTTTTCAATTGTATACTTGTGCTCTAAACTTGCAATAATTAATTTCAAAATAGAAAAACAATATACGTATTATACATGCGTATATTGCTTTTTCTATTTTGAAATAGATTATTGTAAGTTTAGAGCACGCAGGTATAATTGACAAGACATTTTCTATGACTGTATAAAATTCATAGAATACATTACGTTGCATTGTAAATATACATTTATACATGAATCTAATTGAATCTATATAGATTGAATATTTTTAACAATGTATCGATAATGCAACAGCAATAGATGAGATTATAGATAATAAATAACACGAATTTATGAAAATTTCCTGGAATTTATTTCATACAGTTTACATAATTCGAAGCATTTCGTGACGCGATTTTAATAGTGTTATTACTGAAAGAAATTTTAATTAACTTTATTTATAAAATCTATTCGAACGAAATCTCAAATTTTTAATAATTGAACGTTTTAGAACAAAGAACATATATATATTTATGATTTTATATTTTCTTATGTAATAGCAAGTTAAAGAAAGTATTATTATCATTTTTCTTGCTAATTAAATGTATATGTACATATATATAGTTATGCGCATGTGATATTACAAATATGTGACGCTTCAGATCATCCGATATTACGTCATCGTTCTCCCCCTCTTTCATAACTGACGGTCATTTTATCGTGAAACTCCTTTGTACCTACATGTCGGTGCACTTCAAGCTTATTTCATAGAATCAAGTGACATTGTGAAAAATTGAATATTGGTCATAATTGAACAGTTAGAAAGCATACATAGTGTACCTCTTATGTACAAAGCATACGTTGCTTCAAATTGTGAGAAAGTTCAAATTGTATTAATTCTTTTCCTTGCAGCGCCTTTTAGGCGGCAATTTTCAAATTGATTTTTCGTGTTGTGTTCTGAAAACCTTATTGTCACATATTTCATAGTTTTAATTGAATAATCTGGATATAAAGTATGTATATGTATACAGCCACTCACATATTAATTGACGGCACACACTTTAAAAATCACAATAACTAATTATATAAATGGACCAAACAACTTCATTTCTGTCAAACTAGACGGCTTAGTTTACTAAATGGTACGTAATAAGAATTTTTGGAAAAATTACATTTAGTCTGAATTACGAAACAAATTGCTAACTCATAAACAAATTCAATTTCGACGAAATCTTCAGCATGTGTATAACTTATATGAATTATCTACAAAACGTATATGTGTTTTGAATTTTCGTTACAAGCCCAAATAAAAAAGTTGCAAAAAGCAACTTTCACTAGTTTTTTCGTAATCTGGACTAAATGCAGTTTTATCAAAATGTCCATTATATACTTGTCGACTATAGTCAGTTCTGCAGAAAAATTAAAGCCGTTTGGTCCATTTATAAAAAAAGTTATTCTAACATTTGATACTACTAGTAATTCTGATAAAAAGAAATTATTTAAATTAGTTCCTAATTTAGACTGACATATTACCATTAATATAATTAACTTGTGTATTTTAATAAATTTGTTGCATGACTGAAAAAGATGAAAAACGAAGATTTCTGTTTGCATGCTTGTTTTCATGCTTTTATTTTCGGCACTTGTGAAAACAGAACTAGATTTAAATAAAGCTGTACGGCTTCTTGTCCTCAATCGTAATTCCCATATTCTTTTAGCGCAGAATACTCACACACGTATACTTCAGACTTTATTACCTGGGATTCACAGTGCTGTTATTCGGCCCTGGTTGTGTATTGAAGCGCGTGCAGTGTGCAGAATATCCACGACAAGAGTCGTGGCGGGCGTCTGCTGGCTCAGCTGTTAAATAGTATGTAATATTTAGCAATATTAAATGTGAAATACCTGGTGGACTTCGTACGAACTTTCACCAGAATTTACACCGTCAATGTGTTTCGCAAAAATTCATCAAAGTTAGAGTTCAATAAACTTCTAACGGGAACACTTCGATTTTTCGTCATATCCTATTACTTGTCCGTGTAGTAGTTGCACGTAACAAAATAAGGGCGTTAAAGGTTCGTGTCGTTCAACTGATTTTTGAAAAAATGACAAGGAAATTCTTTTAATGACAGACAGCACATACAACGACGGACTATCGAAAGCCGGGTCATCGAGTCATTTATTTAGTTCTTCACGTTTCCCGTATCGTTAAATTATTATTACGTTGTACATATTTAAGACATTTGTATTTGTATGTATTTAGTCACGCGTTTTTGGTTACGTTTTGATTCGTGTGTATACTTGAATATGTATGTATTCGTCTTTTATCAAATTTCTAATGTATATTCCTAACATCTGAATTATTTGTGCAGGATGGATGAATATTTGTAAATTCGTTAAAAGAAACAATGCATAATAACGCTAAATATAATTGATTCACAAAAATTTTGGCATTCCCATAAATGGTTCTAGCAGATTAAACATCTATATTCACAAACAGTTTATAAAAATTACAATGATTTATAAATTTAAAGCTGTACGATGAAATTTATTCATAATTTTGAAATAATCTATGATAATCAGGTAAACTTTCAGTTTCTGTACATATTATTAGATATAGTTCATTAAATAAATGTTTAGAAATATTTAAGTAGAAATCATATTTTTGAACGTTTACTGAATTTTATTCTGTTAATATCTGTGTTCAATATTATTTATAGATTTCTGTTCGCTATGCTTATGTTATGTTTTCTGTGATAATACTATAAATCTAATTGGTTTTTACTTTGAGACATTTATGGCTTTATATTTCAGCGTATACACTCAAAGATATTTGATCGCTTGTTCAATGACCAATGAAATTGACTTCTTTATCTAAAAAAGCGTGAACGAATGATTGAAGTTTTATCTAGTTAAAGTTAATCATACAGCTAAAAGATACAGAAATGGTAGGACTATACACATTAAAATAGATTTTATTTTTTATTTTAATTTCTCTTGTAAATTATAAATGCTATGAGCAATCAAACATTTTTGAGCAGTAGTGTATTGTAATTGTTATATGTACATTATTTTCCACGTCTTATTAAAATTATTTATCTTGCATTACACATAATTTAATTTTAAATGATTGACATTAATAATATCTATTTCTATTGTTTAATAGGATTTATATGGCCAGAGATTGAAACGGTAGAAAATGTCTAGAAAACGTGCTAGAGAAGAAACTATGTTAAATTCTACGTCATACTCGAATATTCAAAACGGAGAAAGTGCATCTTGTTCTACAGAAGACTCGCAAATTTATCCTGTAAGTATATTCCAATATTTTAACAAATATTTCTGTTTTTTAATTGCAATTTAATTTCAAAAATAACTTGATCACATGTTACTACATTTGTATTGTTGCTTGCTATGTATAGTGTTATTTTGTTTTGTAATTAACATATGGTCCCACGTTATACTATTTACATAAAGTTCGTAATTAAATACCTCAGTTCTTTTCTTTTTTTTCTTTTGATAATGCTAACCTGTATCAGTTAATATATTTATAATCTAAATCTGTATCGTCATAATACCTTGTTTCCTAATGTATTCGTATCAATCAATGTTAAGTTTATATACAGGTCAGAATTTATCTATAATCATTCAGAGATAATTTTCTCTTTAATGTCAAAGTCAAAATATGGGAGCAAGTACTTTTAATGATAATAGCATGATATGATGCAAGATCATCAGCGCATCTAGTTGATATAATACCACAGACACCTCATTGTGCAAATAATCTAGATTGAATGTCTAACACAAATAACTATGTTAATAAAGCACGTAATAAACCTGTGATATATCTTGCAATGTATTTTAAACGAAAGTGTTTCGAAAGGAAATTTCATCATCTCCATAGCTAGGAAAATTATCCTTCACTCTAAAAAAAGAAAGCTTTTCTGAAAAATCAAAGGAATTTACTATAGAAACAGTTTGATATAACAAAAAAAATATAATTGTTGATAAAGTACTTCTTTTTTTTTTAATCACCTTAACAGTTGGTGACAATGACTTGGGGGACCAACAGGACATCAAATAATGAATCAGATCAAATTTCACTGAAAAAACATAATAGTGAAATTTCAGTTTGCTACAAAGAACTTCCAGTGAGTTTAATATTTTTTTTTTTAATAATTTTAATAATTTTTAATGTAACTTATGATTCAATTTATATTCGTTAATTTTCTTTTTAAACATGAATGAATTGTTTCTATTGTACTGTGTTCGATATATAGTAAAACAAAATATATAAATGAATTATTAATTATTTATTAAATGAGTCAATATATTGGACACTGATTCTCTTTAAACATTAGTAATCGCAGCAATGATTTCAATCAAATATTTATTTTTACTAACGCATTCATTGTCATTACAAATTTTAGGCTTCCATAGTAATATAAGAATTAATGTAAAGTTAAATTTAAATATTGAATTACATGTGCATGTTTTTTTACTCTTTTTTATTTGTAATATCGAATCAATGAAAAGGGTTGTTGAGTTAGTTAAAACTTTACTTTCACATGAGCATAATGGATCGCTAGTAGGTCAGGTGATTTTATTTTGTTTACATAATTTAAGAAATCATGTCTTCAATATTTTGTGTAGTGTATATTATTTAGTTATTGCAGTAATAATATTTTATTCCAGTCTATATGCAAGGAAGCCCCTTTCAGCGATGATGCTGAAGCAATCGCTGAAAGAAGTGTATGTGATTATAATATTCGTATTACATTGAAAATGGCAAAAAGTGGTAAAGGTTAGTTTAACTGGTTGTCAGATGAGCAAAAGCTTCAGAATTTTATTTGAAACATCGGTAAGTAACATAGTCTTTATTTTAGCTCCTAGGAAAGTCAGGGTTTATGCAGATGGTATTTATGATCTATTTCATCAAGGACATGCACGGCAGCTCCTACAAGCAAAAAACATTTTCCCAAATGTGTACCTTATTGTTGGAGGTGAGTGTGACAAATATAATTTCATTATAATGTACTCAATTTTGTTATAAATGCATAAAATCTGTAGTCTAAATATCAATTACATGCTCTAAATGAAGTATCTTGCGAAATGCAAAGAATTGTAGAATATGCGTGCGTTTGGTTCTGCAATGAAAATGAAAATAAAAATAAATGAATAGTACAAATATGCCATCAATTTTATTGTTTTACAGTTTGTAATGATGAGCTTACTCACAGTAAGAAAGGTAGAACAGTGATGACTGATGGTGAAAGATATGATGCAGTAAGGCATTGTCGATATGTAGATGAAGTAGTCAAAGATGCTCCATGGGAGTTGGATGATGAGTTTATCACAAAACATAAGGTATAATTGACCATATAACTAATTCTCATTTTCTTAAAAATACAAATATGAATTGTTAGTAGCGTGATGAATGAATATTGTAGATTGATTTTGTTGCGCATGATGATATACCTTACATGACGGATGATAGTACAGACGTGTATGCTGCTTTGAAAGCAAAAGGTATGTTTGTAGCTACACAAAGAACAGAAGGAGTATCGACATCAGATATTGTAGCCAGAATAGTTAAGGATTATGATATTTACGTAAGAAGAAATCTTGCTCGAGGTTACAGTGCCAAAGAACTTAATGTTTCTTTCCTCAATGTACGTAATAATTTCTGCAGTTGTGTAACATAATGATATCATTTTATACTAAATAGTTTCTAATTGCAGGAAAAGAAATTTCGGTTGCAGAATAAATTTGATGATTTGAAAGATAAAGGGAAACGTGTTATGGAAAACATTGGTGAAAAACGTATGGATATGATTAGCAAATGGGAAGAAAAATCTCGAGATTTTATTGATGCTTTTTTGTTACTGTTTGGCAGAGAGGGCAGATTGGTGGGTATTTTGTACTCATTATTAAAGTATTATATATATTTTACAAACTAAATCGATAATTATTAGAGGTGTGCAAGAACCCGAAAATGTTGGATACCCGATGGTTACGATGGGTCGAAACGAGTCGGGTTCTCGAGAATATTTGAGAAATGCTTGGGAATCCCCATATGAGAACTCGACTTGAGTTGAGTCGACTGACCCGACATTTTCGGGTTCTTGCACATTTTTAATAATTATGAACTAAAATTTGAAAAATGTATACATTACAGTACGATTTTATTATTGCGAATTAATATACATTTTTCTATTTTTCGTTATTCACAGTCAACAATCTGGAATGAAAGTAAAGGTCGTTTGATGCAAGCACTATCTCCTCCTGCAAGTCCAAAAAGGGATGGCAGTCCAAATAGCAGTAATAGCAGCAATAATGAGGAAGATCAAACAAGGTACATCTCAGCATTCAAGTCAATTGATTAATATGCAACACCATATTATGTACCGCTTCCATACGAAAACCTTCAATACTTCACATCACCCACTTGCAGCATGTTATGTTAGTATACTATCCTACATTGTAAAATCAATTAAATTAATAGTAAGTAATAATGTGTAATTTCTTTAATGCTTGTTACTAACACTGCCATAATCGTCGAAGGAAACTTGAACAAAACTTTTTCATCCTGTATATCAAGGCCATTAAGGTTTTTTCATTTTTATTAATGAAAAAAAAATTAACTTTTTATAGTTGAGCACACATTTTTATATTGCACATTTTGAAAAGCTGACAATTATGCAATTGAGAAAAACGTGTTCAAAGTTTCTTTATCTTTCTGCTTTAATCTAATCATTTATATGTTACGAAACTTTGATGTGAATGCAGTGTAAATATAAAATATGTTAATATATGTATATCTGTTACCTATAAATATAAATGTGCCTAATTAATATACTTATTTTACTTTACAGTCCACCACCAAAAAAGACTGGCCGTTTTGAGTTTTCAGGAGATAATTATTATTTAAGCGACGACTACAGCGACGATGAAGAGGCAAATTTACAATCCAAATGATAATATACTTTCTCACATTAGTCTTCTGACCAAAAAATAATATGCAATTTCTTTAAAAATGTTTAGAGATATTTTCATATAGCTAAGTGAACTGTTGATATGGATTACAATGCCAGGCTTCATAGGCTTTTGTATAGCATGATTTCATACTGTTCACACCATACAACTACCTGTTAGGGCATAGAAATTTAACCAGATAATGAATTATAATATACAGATTAGAATATGTATTTCAGATTTACACTATTACGTTTAGACATTATAAATTATTTAAATCTTCTGTTGCAACTATCTAAAAAAATGTCCAGTATCGTAACTTGCATTCTTAACTCGTAAGTTCCTATCTTTAAATCAGTTTTATTATATATTTTGAATTTCATACTCTATTAAGAAGTCAAACAGTATATTATTTTATACAGAGGACTACGTTCATAGTTTAAATGTCCAGTTAATAATTTTTAATCATTTTCAATTACTTCATTATTAATTTTATAACATTTTTTTTACAAATTACCTCGTAATTTATTACTTACATAATGTTACGTACTTACAGTCAATATTTTTACTGTAACATGTATTCAATTACATTTCGATTTTCAAGTAAATGACGACATATTTATTTTACAATCGTCTAACAAGCGCAAGATGTTCAACATGTTCGATGTTGTTTACACGAAGATAGTATCAATGAAATCATTTATTTCATGTAAAAATTTTCATTTGTAACTTATTGATACCATTAAAATACAAAAATATGGATGAAACAAAAAGTTGAACAAATGTCAAATGAATTTTATTTCAACATATGAAAGTAATTACACAGAATATACAGTAGAAAAAGTCAAACATTATTTTAGAAGTAATTGTCTTTATTTAATCAGGTATTAAATATGTGGAAAGCTTATTCAATTCTATTATTTAATATTTTGTAATTTAGAAATATTTTTTACGATATGTATGGAGATTGTGTTTGTATTATTACGTTATTTATATGTAGTAGAATTCGTATAAACTGAAGTTGATGAAATTTAGGATACGTGAAATTACATTGTTTAATGTATAATGTAAATGTTGTCAACGTATGGATCGCGTTTTGATAATGGTGCTTTTATTTGAAGATACTTGAATACAACAACCCTGGAATGGTGCAACCATTTTTGTACATTTAAATCGTGCAATAGATTTCTAAAATTTTTGTATCAGTAGCAAATATGTTTTAAATGCATGATCAAAATATTACTTGTTTTTACGTTTCGACGTGTAATGTACAGAATAATAATGTATGTATTTCTCACGCGAATTAGTTGCTTTGTTAATAGTGTATAATTCCAGGGCTAATGTATAAAGTTATGTACTTTAGCGTAAAACTGAAATTGAGCAAATGTGAAAAATTTATAATGCAAAATAGATATACAATTGTAAAAATTTATGCGCTTCTGTTTCGTAATACGTACCAATGGTGCCCGCATTCGACACTTTTCATTTATGTTCAGCATGCATTTCTTTAAAGCATGCAGAGAAAACTTTAATATGTTAATATTTTTTTATTAAAATAATTAGTATTGAATAAATTCGTAGCGTATAGATAATAATGTTCTGTGGGAATAGTATTTTCGACATTCTTTTTAACATCTCTCCATTTAATAATGATTACATACGCACATTTTTACCAAACGGCGAATACAATTTATTTGATTGAGATTTTTCTGTAAAATACCAAGTTTGAAACAAAGCATAATTAAATTTTAAAGTATTCATATGTACATACTATGTATAGATACAAGTCATATTTGGTTTAACATATAGACACATAATTTAAGCAATAGCTATATATTGTCTGTTATTTATGTGTGAAAGAATAAAAGGCAATAGAATTTATATTTCAATAAGATATTACGAATTGTTTGCAACTTGTTTTGGACAGTACCAATCTGTTGCATATTCAATATAACAAAGATAAATTGATGTATTTATGAATCACACATGTAAATCATAGTTTATATATTTATATCCTTTAAATATACATTTAAGTAAATGGATGTTTCTTTTATTGTAAGTGTTCAGTAATATTTTCATTCAGAAAAAGTCATTGTATTGTCAACTACATATATATTTATAATGTAAACATATTTGTTTTTAGCAATATAATAAACCACAAATGAAGTTTTAATATTTCAGTTTGTACAGAAAGTTATACTTTACGTAATTTTCGTAAAAATCAATAAAAACGATGTATGTTTTTCAATTTCGATTTCAATTATTCAAATAATTGAATAAAGGGACATTATGAAAAGTTACAATGTTGCCAAATGTTTCAATAGAGATCCATTTATGTTCTCGTTTCAGCTATATTTTTATATTTAATATATTAATGAATATCGACGTGTACGACATATTTAGTAATACATTAGTGTATCACACGACTGTGAAAATATTATTAAAAATGTATAATAAGATATACATAACAAAAAAAAATAAAGTAATTGGTAGTATGCGACACAAGTGGCATCATGTTTCTGACGGCGATAACTTCATATTTATGTGGGTAGTAACAGAATAGCATAACATATTTAGTAACGGCGCGTAGAAGTTCCACGAATCGTTTGTTCTTCGTTCCATTATTTGCAGTCATTTAATAATAATAAAATACAGTCTTTCGTCTTAGACTGTTGCGCATTTGCATGCGCCTTCGAGTCTTATTGCAAAATGTATTTAGCTGGTGTTACGATCTATGAGTCTCTTTGTGAACGGTAAAGTGAGTTGTTCACACTAATCTGAAGTGAGTAGAATTTATTTAGTGCGCGCGTTATATTTACGAGAAAGGCAACAACATTTCAGTAATCTGTGAACAATGGCAAGTGGCTAAAGAAGTATGTATATATACTAAGGAAGAACAACGGAGATAAATAGAGAAAAATGCGGTGCTGCTGCCACTGATAATTGCGTGGTCGTGCAACTCTATGACACTTGTGTCAAGCAGGAAAACAGAACGGACCACAAGGCTGTCATATTCATGATGGATTTTAAATAAACATTAACGGTACAAAGTGTTGTTTAGTGCCAATATTCGAGCATATATACAGTCGCATTATTATTAATGTACGCTCGAGTTTTCTACTTTTTTAAGAACGAATAATGCTAGCAAAAATGAACGTGACAATTGTTTACAATATTAGACGTTACTTTTCAATGAACGAGTATTGGATATCATGCTGTAGTTGTACATTGCGATACATTCGAAATTAATTAATATTTTTTACTAATCAACAGAATATATATTTCTGGATTTTGTTTTCACTTTTCACCTTAGAAATATTTGTAAATGATTTTGTAGTGTGATCGAGTAAAAGTATGTTTGTTCTGAACACTACTTAAAACGTTAAACATTATATTACTTTGTTAACAAGTTATTCATTGTTTCATTTAATCTTTTGTGTGCCATTGTACAAATATGGAACGATTACTCGTAATTTCAATGCATAAGATTCAAAATAAAAAGTCTCCAACAAAATATGTATGAGTATACATATTAAATGTTGTGAATTTTGATCACGTCACATATAAATACTAATGCGACTGTGAACACATGGGCGCACAAGTGTTGGTATGCATCTGTTCCAGAGGTTTGCGGGTAACGGGTACCCGCTACGGGTTCGGATCGGGCCATGAAAATTCGGACGGTTAACCGTGACATACGAATACTCGAGTAACCCGCTGTACACATAGTTTAAAATAAATAGGATTATTTATTATTTACTATTTAAAATACTGTTTCCCCAGCTCTGAATGTAAAAAACATAATTCAGATTCAAATGTACTTTACAATGTTTCAAATATAAAAGAAAATCCTATTTTTCAAAAATACATGCAACTTTTATTCACTAATTATGTACATGAATTTCGATACATTCGGACTTCGGACTGATTCGGACGTCCCGAAACAGTCGAGTTACCTGAAACAATCGGGTTACCCGAGTATATCATCCGGTCCGACTCGGAACAATCAGAATACCAGACGCATTGGACAGCCCGCACACTCGTAATTGTGTTCAGATTGTTCAGATATGTGCGAATATATAAACAACTTTTCCTCTCCAACGTCTCGCAATTGAAAAGACGCGGTGTGATATTAGGGAGGTTAGAGAAAGATTGTCTTTGCTTCAATTGGTTAATAAGTTGGTCCTGCAACAGTGCTGCCCTCGCAGTCGTAGACAAAGAGAGATAGCTGTGAGTGAGCAAGAGAGCACAATGTGAGCAGAAAACATACACTGTGTGATAAAAAGATAGCATCTTACATTTTGTAAAGTTTTGTAGTCAAAAGAGGTAACATACATTTTTCATATTATTAATAGTTTTTGGCATGCGTGTATGTATGACATGCATACATTATGACTGCAAATGTAAATTTTGTAGTACGCCCATGGGATAAAATGATAGCACAAGCAAAAAATCTACGCTTCTCAGTTGTACATAAGCTACTGAATAACTGAATAACATGGAATGTAGTTAATGAAAATGAGCCATGAAAAGTAACTAAGTGTTCGTGAAATATATACCATATTAAATCTAGAGAATGAGCAACATTCAGTGGTACAACTTGGCAAGAAGTCATTCCAGTATTCTAAGGTGAAATAGAACCCAATTTTTTTTATTCAAGCAGTGAACTTTAATAAACAAGATATTTTCCCTTTTGTTCGATGATCTTTTGCAAAAAGAATAAATAAGAAAATATTTTATTGATTAAAGTTCATCATTTGAATAAAGAAATTCGGTTTTATTTCACGTTAAAATACCGGAATTACTTTCTTGCCAACCCAATATTATGGGAGAATGAGCATAAAATTTGTTGCTGGAAAAATGAATAGCATATGTGTTGCTGAAGATAAATTCACTTTCCGACAGGAAAACGCTGTTTCATACCACGAAGTATACACTCTTCCTAAAGAAAATTCAAATTTTAGATTGGCCAACAAGATCTGATTTCAACATTATTAAAAATAATTAGAGTAATCTTGTCAGGGTAGTATCCAAAAATAGGAGTCTTCAATAGAAGTATTCAAGAGAAGTGGGAAAAAATTGACTCGGAAGAGTATTGAAAAATTATATTGGGTTGGAGCGAAAGTACGTAGCATTTTTAAATTAAAACTCAATGATATAATTAGGATATTTATACATAGATTTTTGTTCAATAACATATTTTCCATTCTCTTCTATTACTTTTTGCCATTTTTTAGGCGACTTATCATGTTATTCAATAAACCTATGAATAAATATCTTAATTTTATCTTTGAATTTTTATTTAAAAGCGCTACAAACTTTCATTCCAACCTGATATAAACCTTCACATAACAGAATCACTGAATATAAAGATTCATTCGTTAATATTTTATATTTCTATACACGTGTGCCATCATTTTGTCTCTTGCTAGAGTTTGGCAAAAATGTAATATTTATCAAACCAAGCTGAACAGGTGGGTAAAATCCAATTTGATTTTACTGATGTTCTTAAACGTCTCCTGAACTAGTGTATAGAAACGAGTTTCAGTTTCAATGTGAAAATCAGTAAAAATCATGCAAGTCAATCATAATGTGTGCTGTCATTCTGTCACACAGTGTATAACGTCTAATCGTCTAATGCAGGGAGTTCCAACTTATTCCCCTCCAACAACCGCAAGTTCCCCACCATTCGAACATTTTCCGACTAAATACTACGTACAGCCGTAGCGTTAGTGAGTGGAGGGAACAGGGACGAAGTTCGACGGTTACAATGTGTGCGTGTTCTACTATACATATAACGATAAAGTCTAAGAGTGGGGGAAGAACCTAAGCGGGGAAGATGCCGCGTATGACTCGCGAGCTACAAGTTGGAAGTGTTGGAACTGCCTGGTCTAATGTATGTAGACATACGGACGAGCGGCATAGCTTGTCTCACTCTATCGTGTGTGCATGGATGATCTTCTGCGCATACGCTGGGCTGGTGAGCCCCAGCTCTACTACAAGCACGCAGTACGAAACGGAAACATCGTCGGAGGCGCGTGTTAAGTTTTGTTCGGCTAAAGATACGTGTGCGAAAAAGGGAATGCGCACAGACAAAACGGTAGAGTGAGACAAGCTGCATTGTCTGTCCACAGTCCATGTGGACATTCGCGCATAAAAGCTTGCTTTGTTTCTGTCTTGCTCGTTGATCGGTTTCTCCCTGTCTCGAAGGCCTGCGCGTGATTGTATGCGCAATGGAATGGTGGGGCTAAAAAACGTGATCCCAGAGAGATCGCCGAGCGCGATGTTGCAGAGGCAATGCTGTATTTGAGAGGTATCTCGCGTGCTGTAGGATCTATGAAAAAGATTCACGTGGGGGACCTGTTCGGGACTCGAACTCTGATATCGTTTGTACAAAGCAAAGGTGTCATATAGAGCGCCTTCGGAACCAACATCGTTTTCCTTATTTTTTCTGGGTCCTTTCTCTGGCTGGATATTCGCCCATAGGAGGCGCTCTGAATAATCAGTGCGAAGAAGAGTGTATCTAGATACAAGTGAAACGATGTTGTAACTAACGGCCAAAATGGAAGAGCAAAGCGTTCACAGCAGTATCAGTGATATAAATAGTGAAGAGGCAGTTAGAAGTGAGCGTAAGTTCGTTAACATTGTAGTTTTTAATGTTAACTTGTGGAGTGGTGTGCATTGTATTAGTCGATATGTATAAGTTAGCCAGCAGGATGAACTAACCCTACCTCACTCTTTATCAAAACTCACGCGACAATACTCGTGTCTTATATCTGTCACCTATCCTGATCCATATATAAATTCAGATTTGATATCCGTTACCTTCGCCATGTATTCTCGTATTATGTTTTGAAGTTTACGCGGGAGGAATGTCAACGGTTCCTTATAAATACGGCCTTGACTTATTCTCCAAAATTACGTCAGAATTGAATAATTTGTCACTTTCTGTCCACATTGATTTGACTTTTTCGTAAACGACAGTATTCTCGTTTTGTCTTTATCAGTATTTTTAACATTTATATTGTAGCGTTATTTGAAGATTAATGAATTACCACCATAGGGAAGATATTGTGTAAAATATTGTTTCTTATTTAGTTTCATTACCCATAATCGATTCATCAACGAAAACAGTAAATAAAACGTCACTTTAGGTATTTAGGGCTTAGATATTTTTGTGTTTTGTTTGGCTTAGTCATCTTTTGAAAGGTATTTCAAATATAGAAGTAAAAGGTACAAGGGGGTTGTTTGGTGTCCATTGTGTCAGATAAGATTAGATGTACCACAATAGCTGTTTATTGCAGTCATTGTTCCCGAATTTGAAAAGCTTGCTTTTACTGTCATAGCAAAATTAGTCACTCTTCATTCTAATAATCATTTAGATTTCAAGAATGTCATTCAAGGATATTATTAATACTACAAAATATTAGTTTATAGACAATTTGTATAATACCATCTTTTTTCAAACATTTGAAATACTTCATGGTAACTAGATACAATTAAACTCATCTTTTTGAGTAAAGCTAATTAATTAAGATCCAGTTAATGTAATGAGATAATTTTTAAAATGGATAAAAATAGCTAGTTTAATCCCTTATTGGCAAATAATAGCTTGTTATTTAAAAAGAAAGTTTTATTTAAAAGCCCATGGTTGTCACGAGTTAGTTATTTAAGCAGTTAATAATAAGTTTATTAAAATAATAAAAGTCGCTTGTAATAGTATTGTACTAAGCAAATATTTTTTAATTTACAGCTGTGATTATTCCACGGAAAAAGCGAATATGCTTAATCGGTGCAGCTGGGGATGATCCTGCACTTGGTGCTGCTGCTCTGCAGTTTAGTGTACCTGTCCTCACATCGGAAACTGGTTTAGAATATGTAGAAGATACAACATATTGCACGTATTTTATATTAAAAGAGTTCGAGGGACTTGAATACGATGCTCTCCATAAAACTGCTCATAGGTTTGTCATAATTTTCTTCACGTATTTTTTAATTCATCAAAAGAACCTGACTTTTGGTCATTTTAATTAAACAAATTATAGAATATTGGGACCGACGGCGCTTCTGCAATTGGCAGAAAGAAAGGACACACTACCTAGTATTAACAGACCAATGTATACACAAGCTATGGTAGGAACGGTGGTAGTATTTACTGGATTTAGGAAGAAGGATGAATTGGTTAGTATTAAACTATGGATTTATATTCATTAGTGGACTGTGGATCTTTATGCATAGATTTATATGCGTGGATTTATAGCAAAATTGAGTAGATGAAATTGAAAATTGTTGGAAAATTTTTAAAATTAACGATGTCAACATATGATTTCTCCTCTATTAAAATCATTAAGGGGAGAAATAACATTCAAATTAGTTTCTATATCTTGCAATCGATGCAGATAATTTTTATTTTTCATAAAGATCCGCAGTCTATTCATTAGATTGCTGCATATGTAATGTCTGATTTTAGATTGCAAATATTACAGTGTTTTAAAAAACTAGCTACTAACACTCGGACATTTCATATGCAACCATCTAATTTCTGATTATGTCATCAAGTCCAACACACAAGGCATTTTTATGATACTTACCTTTACAGACCAAATTGATCAACATGATTCATAACATGGGTGGAAGTATTAGAAAAGAAATGGGTGCAAAAGTGACACATCTTATCGCTAATTGTTGCGGTGGAGATAAGTATAGATATGCGGTCACATTTCGGGTACCAGTAATGTCGATGGATTGGGTGACAGCCTTATGGAATGCCAAAAACGATATTTCTATTTATGGAAACAATGAAGAACTGGTAATAATACCATCTACGATATTTATTACATTTTTGTTTTGTTTATTTTTAGAGGTGCGCGAGAACCCGGAAACGTCGGGACGGGTCTCGACTTGTCTCGACTATCACGTACTCGACAGTTTCGGGTTCTCGCACGCGCCCATTTATTTGATGCTATAAAGAGGAAAAGTACTGTATTATGAAGATAAAATTTGTTTAATAAGCAAACTTCATCTTCATATGTTATTTTAAACTAATATTTTCTTAAGCAGATCACTGCTTATAAGTTGAAGCCATTTTTTGGTGCAAAAGTATGTTTCTTTGGTTTCCCTGAAGAAGAGAAACGTCACATGTGTGAAGTTCTGCAACAGCAGGGCGGCGAACCTACCGAAATTGACGATCCAAACTGTACGCATGTGGTGAGTGCGAAGATAAAATATTTTTCGTTTAACGTATATTACTTTTCAGTGTATAACACGAGCATTATACGTTTAATGTACAAAAACATAATGAATCGGTTATTGCATTCTTTAGGTAACAGATGTAGGAAGTGGTGAATACAAGAAACGCAACAATGCTTTTAATACGCTACCATACACTAAAAATCCTCATTACATTCCGCACCAATACACAACACCAAAACCATTTACCTTTACTTATTACAATCCATATACTAATACTATCCCTAACGCAAAAACAGCGAGTCTATCACGTGCCTGCAGTATTCATTACGCGAAAATGAAAGCCAAATTGAATAATAAATGTTTCTCGCATGGTTTGTCTTCTTCTTTGCTACAATATTTAGACTATAAAGAAAACAGATTTAATCATTCCAATTCAGATAACATTAGTCAGGACTCGGCTATTTGTATGGATGATAATTTGCCAGATGAGTCTTATATGTCAGAATTTTCTATTCCACGAGCTGATTCGGGCATTGATATGTCTTCACTAAAGTATAACATAATGCAAACAAACAGTTTAATTCTATCCGGACAAACTAATTTTCCTGTAACGCCTACAACATTGGACATGCATTCTGTATTTTCATTTCCATTAGCTAAGAATGAGAATAAGATAGAAGATAATATGTCCGATGTTTCGAGTAATAATACTGGTCATGAAAATGTAGAGGATGAATCAAGATCATATTACTTTAAATCTTCTACACTCTGTAAAAAACGAATCACTTCACATGTAAACAAACATTACTTCGAAACCAAAGCACAGTTGTTGAATTCTTGTAAAAGTCCACAGTATTCGCAAAGTTCTCTTTTTCTTAATAGGAAAATCATAACTCCTAGACGGTATATTAAATGGCGAAAGGTGAAGTCTTGCGTTGCAATTCACAAGCTTGATTCTCCAGAAAAATGTAAATTTAAGAAAGTGTATTCTCAGCCTAATCTATTAAAACGATTCGACGCGGAACTTAATGATTCCCTTTTGCATAATCCCTATACACCGATGACAAAGAAAAAAAGCTTTTTGAGTACATGTAGATTGAGTTCACCTATGTTGTCGAAGCTTAGTCACATCAATTTACCAATATTTAAGCAGTATGTACTTGTTAGTCCATCGAAAAAGACGCCAGAAACTCATCCAAGACAGAAGTATACTCCTTTGCCTAGTCCTCTCCCTGTACTTGCGAAGGTAGCAAAGTTATCAAGTACTGAATGTGATTTGAAAAGTACGTTTACATCATGCGGAAAATATTCGTTTCTTCCTTCGAAAACTTGCGATTCGCAAGATGATTATGCGAAACATGAGAAACCAGAGGGCAAACAATTATTCTCGGTACTTTTATTTTTCTTTTTAATGGGATTCGTAGTTATGGAGAAAATATAAAACGTAGGATTGGGAAAGGAAATATGTTTTTGTTGTATGTAGGTTTACGTATTCACTGGTTAGACATAGTAGACTATTATCCTGTCTTTGTGATGTCATCCCCTGTGTCGTGTTAAACTGCATATTTGCAGACGTGTTACCGTCGTCAGTAATTTGATATCCACATATTTGCACTCCTAACATCTCGTCCTCCAAATATTGCTGCTCCACTTTATAATACATTTTGTGTTATTCTAATATTCCTGTTGCACTAATGGTATAAACAAGATTAAAAAATAGAGGTGTGCAAGAACCCGAAAACGGGTTGGGACGGGTTCTCGAAAATTTGGTGATTCTAGAATATATCGAAATTTTTGGGTTCCGCACAGCTCTATTAAAAAGTTATTGTCAAATGTACTATTGTCTGAAAAATGTAAGATATTGTAAAATTACAAGTTACTCTTATTTTAGGTTGTGGATGAATCAAATGTAAGTTCATTACCGGATTTGGCGTCTGTAAGAGCCCATATCGTGAAAGCTGAATGGTTTTGGACGTCTGTGCAAAATGAGGGAGCGGCTGACGAAAAGGAGTATTTATTTGAAGATGTACGTGTATTAAGATTGTTGTATCAATATAGCGTTTAATAGTTGATTTTATGTCCAGTATTTGGAATCTGTTCTATCGCCAACGATATCAGCTAGACGTGATAGTCAGCAAACAACCACTCCAAGCACAGCGTCCACAAGACGAAAACGTAAACGACTAGCAGAAACTTTGTCTAGTTTAGTTCAAAACGGCGCGGATTCACCAGCTCTGCATAAAAGGCGATCCAGCATCAGCGACGCCGGTCTTTTGAGTGTTAGTGGAAGCTTTCTTGACTGTACAGCAAGCCCAGATAAGCCATTACTTGACGGTTAGTTACTCGATTTTTTAAGTAGATTTTTGAGCTTCTTATATTATTTTATTTTTTCAAGTATAACATTCCTCAACTATCATCTCTTAGAATTAATCATCGTCATACACAAACTTATTTAACATAGCCGACTTAATCTTTTTAACTGTCCAAGGTACATCTTCCCTTCTTTTGTGGTTCATTTATTTTGCTCAGTGGATTGGTATATTTGATTTAATTATTTTTCTTTAATATTATCTTACTAACAACGCATATAATCCTAATTTTTGAATTTAATCCTGATCCGTCCCTCGTGTTAATTTGACATAATTTTGATGGCTTGATGGCTTCAAATAACTTGTGAGTTATTTGTTGGACCATTGTTTCATCATGTTTTACCACAGTGTCAATTTGACATACGAGGGACACATTAATTTGCGAAAATAAAGGACGGATGAGGGTTAATATACTGCTAACAATAAGTAAACATTTACATGAACCATGTAAAGGGGAAGATAATATAAAATTGAATTATTGATAACTATCAGATATTCCAGAAGTGGAAGCTGTGAGTACAGACAGTTCGAGGAAAAATTTATCGCCGCGTCATCAAGTTTTCTTAGAATTAGTGCAAACCGAGTCAAATTATGTTGGGATTCTCAGTACAATTATGACGGTAGGTGTATCTTCGTCCTGGTTCATAATTAGAAACACAGTAAATTGATATACTCAATTCGTTTCAGTTGTTTAAATCACCATTGGAAGATCTCATAGATACAAGTGACGAGCTATTAAATGGCACAGAAGCTAAAATTATATTTGGTAATTTTCCACCCATTTATGAAGTCCATAAAAAGATGTTAGAAGAATTAAGATATAGTGCAACACACTGGATGGAGGAAATTAGTATAGGCAATATATTTCTAAAGTTTGCACCGGACCTAGTCAAGGCATACCCGCCGTATGTCAACTTTTTCGAAAATACAAAGGAAATGCTCGACCAATGTGATCAAAATAAACCGCGATTTCACGCCTTTCTAAAGGTTTGTCAGACAAAACCTGAATGTGGCCGACAAAGCTTAAAGGAATTGTTAATCAAACCAGTACAAAGGTTACCCAGTATTAGTTTACTATTAAATGGTGAGTGGTTTAATTGTTATTAGAAAAATATTATTAATTGTTATAGTTATTAGTTATGTAGACTGCAGATTTTTATGCATTTATGGCAAAAAATGCTGGAGTATTAAATTCAACAGAATTACTACGATTTTTATTTATTTTGGATCTACAAATGCTATTACCAATGAAAATAGAATTTTATTTGGTGCCAATTACTTAAAATTTGTCTACAAAAATTGAAAATTGCATAAACATCCGCAGTCTGGATATTAGATACCTAATTATAACCGTACCTCGAAACTCATTATTTATTACAGATATCCTGAAACATACGAATAAAAATAATCCAGATCATAGCGCATTGGAATTGTCGATTAGCAGTATTAAAGAAGTCATGACGTATATAAACGAAGATAAAAGGAAAACCGAAGGCCAATTAGTTATGTTCGACATTTTCAATGAGATTGATAATTGTCCGCCGCATTTAGTTTCTTCACATCGATCATTTATTGGCAAATGTGATGTGATGGAACTCAGCGAAGGTTTGAGCGGGCGTGGTGATCACTTAGTCTTGTTCCTCTTTACTGATACACTTGAGATTTGTAAAAAGAGATCTAAAGCCTTCAATTCACTAAAAAGCCCTAATACAGCAAATGGATTGCATGCGACCAAATTAAGTCAAGGGAAACCATATAAACATATTAAAATGGTATCCCTCAGTACAATAAAAAAAGTTGTGGACATACGAGAAACTGACGGTAAGCTAATAATACAATATACAGAGTGTTTCGCTCAAAACAAGTAACCTAACTATCTCCTCTTTCTCTGAAAACACAAAAAAATGTTTCTGATGTAATTTAAATTGTTTCAAAAGACGAATCAGAGGGAAGAATCGTTTTTTATAAATTGTAATTTTTTAATCTTTTTTTTTCAAAGTCGCTCGTGTTTTTTACGCATATACACACATTTTTTGTTTTTATATGTTATAGCAAACATTATTGTGCATTCATCCATGTTTAATAGCACGACCTTGAAATGACCATGGACTCTAAAATTTTGCTAATTAATGCACAACTTACTTCCAGCGACATATTTGATTTCAACGTAATAGAAATTCGACCATGAACGAATGAAATGAACGAACCTATAAACATGATTAGCTGTTTTAAGCGAAACACCCTGTATTGTATTACTAAATAATAAATATTTCAGGCTTTTTCCTTTAAATGATATAATCGCAAAATATTTCTACTTTAACACTTTATCTACCGGAACCCTATAGGCCTAATTGACTTTTAAATAATTGTGCTGTGCCAAATGGAAGCTTAAAAATATTTTACACAAAAATTTTTGTTGCTGTGGAAGGATCTATTAAAAAATCCTCAGCCATGAGCCATAGACGTCCAAAAATTATGGATTAATCGCCGGTAGATAATGTATTAAGATCAACTGAAATTGTGATGCTTCTTTTCACATTTAACTATTATGTTATGTAATAAATATTTCTATTTGCAGAATGCCATAAAGTATTTGCCTTAATGGTAAGAAGTAATCAAGAGTTGAAAGAAAAATTATTTTCATTTACGATTACTGACGAAGAAGTAAATAAAACGAATTATTTACGGACGTTATGCAGGCAAATGGCCAATACAGTATGCAAAGCTGATGCGGTAAGTTGTAACTCATTTTCGCAAGCACTTCGATTTTATTTCATTTTTTTATCATTGCAGCAATATTGTTCCGTTACAGATGTTGGTTGTAACATTTTTATCTTTTTTTTATGCATAGGACACGTTCCTGATATGTCTTGATTCGCATCAACTTGAAATTGACACAAGTGATGTAGCATTAGGAACTTTAAGTAAAGCATTTAAGTAAGTAGTAAAAATTAATTCTGAATTTGCTGTACAGTTTTATTTTTGTAAGTGATTCTACTCCTCACAAAACTGTAAGTAACATTTTTACAAATTGCTTGCAACATTTATAAAAAAAATATTTCTGAATTTTGCATAACAGGTAATTCATTGTTAAAATTACATTGATAATACATACTTACAGTTTTGTAGGGACACGTTTCAAGAAAGTATATATCCGTCTCTAGTTAGAAATTTCGTTAAACGCAACAAAAATAAATAGCATAATTGCATTATTACTAAGTTCTACTAAACTATACTTTTCATATTCTTCAGTTATACTCCTTTTCGATTATGTATGTTACTCTGACTCCGGTTAGCGTATTATTTCACAAAACTTTCTCAAATTATTTAGCGTTAGTTTAGCGTTAGTTACATTTTTAATATAGATAGTACATACTGTTGCATAATTATCGATGAAAACACATTAAATAGAACATATATTTTTATAAACAGTATACAGAAATTAAGAAGGGAAAAGTTATTTGGTGCTCTAAACTGTTTTTCTCCTGTATTGCATGTTAACAAAAAATAATGGGGCGACGACTCGTTTGGTTGCAGGAGCCTATTTCATAATTTTTACCTGGAGTATATGGACCCGTATGTGTTCCTACTCAATAGCATGTGTGAAACCACGTTACATGTCCCACTACCGTCAGTTTTCGCACCAGGCTGATTATCTTTTTTTTATTCGCTTTGATCCTTTGTTCCTTGCTTATACAAACAAATCGGTTACATTTCGAACATTTAGAATTATATTTTTATAATTTGTATAAATATAATTTGACCAGTTCAAGCGCAATATAGATATTATATCAGCCTGTTACAGATTATTAACATTTTACGATCAAAATAGTTAACGTCATTTTGATTCAGACATCCACACAACTTACAAATTTACTTACACGCTTTTGGTTTACAGACAATGAAATTTGTATCTAAAAATGTTGTCCAGTTGAACCCTGTTTACACACTTTTAATGTAGATTGGCACTTCTATAAATCTATTTGATAGTTCAGCATGCGAACATTTACATGTCTATGATTTGGCTTTTGCAAGTATGTTAATATTAACAATTAGAACGTAATATTTACTTGAACTGGTTTGTTAAGGTTTGGGGTTTTTTTATTTTTACGTTTGCTAATTCCTTCAGTGACTAGAAAGTTTATTTCCCTCTACTTAGTGTACAAAGTCATGAAGTCAGTACATCATGAAGAACTATTAATATTTTATTTATGAAACTACGAACGTAACGAAGTGGGGAATAAAGTTTCAGTCAAGCATTACTTTTTTTCTCGTTGATTAGATTAAGTAAATTTGTAACGAACATTTTTCTTCAGATTTGCGTCTCGTACAAGGATGAAAGTCGGCCGAGCGTTTAGTTTTAATAAAACCCCAAGTAAATTGAAAAGAGCGATGTCAACGATGATGTCACCGTTTGGATCAACGAATAGCCTGACGCCAGCAAGCCAACAGCTTGCACAGATGCGGCTAGCTAGTTGCAACAATATTAATGTTAGTTGACTTGTTTATTATCGCATGTGTTTTGCTTACCTATATGCTTATGCTTTCTTTGAAATTTCTCCTTGTTTACTTTCGTTTCACGACAGGAGAATGTTATTTCTTGAATATGATCTTTCAACAAGAGCTTCCGTAGTGAAAACTGCTTGAACGCATGGCTGCAAAACTATTAGTGCTTTTAATTAATATCTTTTTTCTTGTATATGTTGGCAGTATAATAATATATAAATATTTGATATATTGTATTTCTGCATATTTCCCAATGCTTAAACGGAGTAACAATATCTCTTTCTTTTTATCGCGTAAATGCATCCCACGAATGGTAATAAAAAATTAATTTATTGTATATACGCATATATGATTTTCTTATCATCATTTTAATACTATGCTGAATTCTTTTTATTTCGTGAGTTTACATTCATTAAACATTCATCCATAGTGTATGTATGTCTCTTTTTGCCACCATTTGTTTCGGTACAAGAACAATTGTAAATCTCATGTTTATGACGATTTAATGTTAATGGATAAATTTTAATTCTCCACCACGTAAGTATGCTGTAGTGCTTCATTTTATGGGATTAGTATTAAATCATGAAATGACGAACGAATCGAAAACAAATTGGAAATGTTAGACTTTTAACGTCTTCTCTCGTGAAAGGGAGTAGAGGGGAAGATTACTAGACATCTACTTTTCAACAGGCAAAATTCGTTTTAGGAACGTGACGACACGCAGTGTTTCGACTGGATCAAAATACTTCGCGTCACAAATTAGATTGAAAAATTCCGTATTTATCTCGTTAATGAAACAAAGCAATATCTCTAGAATGGATTCTACAAGTGTTGAAAATGTATATTTTTACAAAGTTAACTTTGCTTTTATAGAGACATTTATAGCAGCAGATATTTACTTTCTCTTTCTTACTTTTGTTTTTGTTATAGCTCTGAGTAGCAAAAAGCTTAAATAGGCTGGATCCCATTTTTTGTTGTTTTTCGTTTCTTTTTCTTTTTTTTTTGTAAAATATATTTGCACTGAAAAAAATTACATGTACAGCATTTTTTTTATTACACCTTTTTAATTGCATGTTCTATTAGTTATTTTTTGGAATTAGTTATATTTAAATGTGAATTGAATCTTGTTTGTTTGTCATACATTTTTTTGCTTTGATAAGTGTGGTTTTGTTCTCTTTTTTTGTTCTCAAACGCTGTAGGTATTTTTTCCAAAATTGTGTATATGATAATAGGATAAATAGATATTCATATATCTTTCCAGGAGCTGGGTAATGGTGGTTCAGGCTCGCCATCTAGAGATGATGTTCTAGTAGCACCCATGTCGGTTCAGCCGACACGAAAGGCCAAATGCAGTTCCCTCAGTATGGCTTCGTTAAGAAGGTTGTAATTAGTATGTCAAAAAGCAATGCAATTTTTCCTCTTGCTGCTATTGCATAACCACATTTGGTCATCTTGCCCATTGTTATTGTGCCTTAAATTTCTTTCATTTTGTGTTTATTCGTCTTCTAAAACACAATAGTTAAGAGATCCATATACGTAAATATTGTTTGCACATTGATATAAGCATATCAGTACACAGATGCATAAAGTCATTTGATTTTGAATAATTGTAAAGACTGGATTGAAATTTTTAATTGTATGTATATTTATAACAGTGTAAAGTAATTATTACTAAGTAGAATGTAAATGTGTTGTACAAGTTTATTCATTCATTTGGACACAGACTCAAATGGAGGTTTACAAGTAACTTGTTGTAATTTATGTTATGGATTAAAATACTCATGTTGGTCAGGAAAGCCTACCATAACACATTGTGCAACGTGCATATTTTGCAAGTACAGTGAATTCACTGTTTACGTTTCTTGCGGTTCATATTTATTCTTGGGATCATGATAATTCTTAAGGGCCTAATTACTGTCTTAAACCGTTGTGGAAACGACACTAACAATGGTGCCCATTAGCATTACTTTCGAGGTCACAATAACTAATTTAATATGTAGCTTAACTAATGCATATTATTTAACAATTTTAGTTTTTCATCTTTCGTAGTTTCATATAATAATAAATTAAACGTCCTCGCTTATTCTTTCGGTTTGACGCAATACAATACTTGTATTTAGTGTTTTCTGTCAATATTTGTTATATATATGAATCTCTTCACCAACTCGATCTATATTTTTAGACGAACTTTCATTTCAGAATGCTAAACGAAACATGCAATCAAATTGAAATATGTTTAGCGTTTGCTTACGATAAGAAGAGTTGGTGTAGTTTTCTTTTGTGTTCGATATACGTCCATAGTCTTTTTGACGTTTGCTTTGTTTATCCTCCAGAAATTGTTCAGAGGAAGTCATGCAGGACAAATCCGATCTTTGAAGTACAGGGCATGAGTAATACGCAAGTATGTTGTACCTATTTCTTTGATGTCAGTGAATGGTTTGTGTAAGACGGTAGAGAGGCTTCGAGACGCGGATGGGAAGATGAGAAACATTTCTTCAAACGACAGATAAACGATAAAAGACGTCTGCAAATTTTCTTAAAAAAAAAAGAAGTTCAATTTTCTACTTGCCTTGTGCCAACAGAACCATGTGTGTTTTATAAAGAAAATGTACATTGCCATTTATGCTTTAAGAAGCCACAATTATACATTATATATATTAACGACCTACTGTATGTAATACATTACCAGTCGTTAATTTTTATATGTAATATTCGAATAATTCAAGTTCTTGTCTCAGAGAGACAAACGGAATTGGTTTTACAATAAGGCAAAGAACATTACATTTCCAGTGCTGTAATACATACGCCTGTAATACATATATAGACACTTGGTGCATATATATAGGTATGCAAGGTTAGTACCGAAGATTTGTGTTGAGACATCAAGCCACCAAGCGCGTTCAAGCTCGACAGAGCTTGTACACTGCTTTCAATAGGACTTTATTTGTAAATGTAATTATAATAGGAACGATCGACGGCATTGTAATGAGTAGACTGCGGGTATTTACGCATTTATACGAAAATTGAGTAGATGGAATTCAAAATTGTTGTTAAATTTTGAAAATTGAAGATGTCAATATATGATATCTCCTCTATTAAAATGATTAATAACATTCAATTTGGTTTCTACCTCTTGCAATCGATGTAGACAATTTTTATTTTGCATAAAGATCCGCAGTTTAGTAATGAGTGAACATCTTCTACATAAATTTGTTCCTCACGCTTCTATGTTATACGAGTTGAATCTTCTTACGTATCGATTAACGGGGTTGGCTTGAATTGCTTGAAGCAAGCTTGAATTCGTCTTCGGCTTGAATTCGTTATGGGTTGGAAGGGTTCAACCTATATTTAGACACCGGGAGCAGTGTGCGAATGCGCACCATGTTCATTCCTGTATGTTCAGTATAGCGTTCATAATCCGGCGTGGAGTAATCTCGTCTCCAACGAAGGACTTTGATTACGTGCCTTTATATCGTGAGGGTTGAATGTTGATATCATAGCCAATACCATATCCAAAGCCGAGCTAAACATGATCCCCTATCAGATAGCTACTTCATGTATGTAGAGAAATGTGTATACGGCGCGGGCCATGTTCGTGTGACTTAACGTGGTCCTTCTACATTCTAGAAGAAAGCACAGGGATAACTGTATACATTCGTTTTCAACATGATCAGAACGATCAGAGTTCAGATCATAGTCTGACACTCTTCTTAGGATTTAGCGACTGTACAACCTTCACGACTACGCGGTATTAGCGCTTGTAGCTAGAATATGACACTGGCTTCAGTGAGTCGCTTTATGGGCACAACTTGCTAGGAACAGGAAAAGCAACATACTCCTTCCACCCGTTAGAAGGTAAATCGTTAAGTTGCTCAGCAATCTCGTATACTTCTAGACTGCTTCCCTGCGAACTCCTAAGAGATAGCTCCGGACAGGTTCTTATTCCGAAGCACAGTCTGTAGGAATCATCCTCTTGTAGTCTGGCTCAGAACTGGCCTTTCGCTGTTTGGAGCCTGAGGGAGTTGTCACGGTATAGATCTTGAGAAGTATATCTGCTGGTGTCAGCAATTCGCTCACTTTTTCCCCGGGGTTTTTTCTTCTGGACTGTATCCTGATACTCGTCAAGAAGATCGCCCATTGTTCATTTTTTCTAAGAACTTAACGCCTCGTCTTCATGGTGGGCGGTTCTTCCTCAATCTTGTACCCCAGAAGGGCTAGATTTTATTTAGTCTGCTCTTCTATTGTAACCTTGGCCCTTGTATATTTACTTACTTGTCGTTCCTTGATTAGGGATGCGTCAGTCCGCTTTGGCGAGTTCCTTTACTTGTCGACTTTGATCGTTTCTTCCCAACGTCGTCGGTACTAACCTCGTCAGCAATCGCAGCATTCGATTCGCTTGCGTTGAGCATAATGTCTGGGTTACGGCTCAGTCGTAGAATCGTATATACAGTCTGTTTATTAAGAGCGTTAGAACGATATCTGAGAAAGTAATAGTTTACTTTCGATATAAGAGGACTATGTATCTCTCACAACAAGAAAATCTCTATGCTTTCTTCTACTTTTGAAGTTGTTCACTATTGTTTTCCAACGAAAGACATCGCGAACAACGAGAACAAAGTGAAGCATAGGTACCCTCAGACTTGTAGCGAAAGAAAACTGTACATAAACGAAGAAATCGTTCCAACGCTTTTACCGAGCAGACTAATTAATAAACATACACACACACATAATATATGTATACGTATACATATATACACTTTTGTGCCATTGTATCTAATTTGATAGATGTATTTAGAGTTTATTACAGTGCCTGAAGACAATTCATGGTTTTTTGAAGTGAAGAAAATAAAATGTGTGAGGTTAACTTATTAAATTAACAGTAATTGTATATTTCTTGTCTAAAATTTAACATAGTTGCCATGTTTGCCACAGTCTCGATTTCTCAATGTGAACCTGAACTATATTATGAAACTATAGCTGAGTCATCTTTCTACGTTCGTATTATAACAGATGATTATATTTCGAAATCGTTCAGAATATAATATGTCATAGAAAATAATTGCTCCATTGGAAATAGCTCATACAAGTTGCAGTATGCTCATTTCTTTTACGTATATAATGCGTAAGAATAAGATTTGTCAAAAGATGATTACAAGAAGACACAAGAGGAAGATAGATTCTGAACATGCGAATGTTAATAGTTGTTTCTTCTACATACTAATAAGCTATTAAATATCCAATAATTGTAAAAGGTCATAGTTCACTAGCGTTACATTATTGTTACATTTTCTAGGTGTCCAATTATACGCTTATAGTAATTGCTGATTTTTTAAAGATATATACATTAAGATATACGTAATTCGTCATTTAGATTACAAGATATTTTGATGTCCACTCTTCGAAGATGTACATATTTCTATCCATGTGTTACATTAATCTGACTGTCCGTCTGAAATGTTTATATGACCATTTATACGTCGTTTGAATCGTATTAAAAGTACACGTGATGTATGTTTTAAAGTTTCTTCGAGCATTCGGGCGTCGAACATCGTGAACGTTCTGTGAAATTTATACTACAAGAATAGGGTATTGATATAAAGGAAGATCGCTATTTTCGATGTTGTAATCTTTTCGATGTACAATAATTGTTTCTGAGAAACAAATATTACTTTACGTAGAGTTACATATTATCTATAGTACACAAAATATATTTGTATATATTCCAGCTCAGTGAGCAGCCTGTTAAACAAACATATCACAACATTTCAGTGGTTGAGGAAGAAATGAAAGAATATCAGTGCTTAGTGTACTTTCAATGTCAATTACAAAATGCCTACACAGTTTCCTATCTCGGTTGTAAATACAATCTCTTAGAACACATTAGGTTTCCCTACATTGTACATCATTTATTAGTGATAATAGCGATAATTGTAGTATCACATTATTCCTTTTTATTTTCCCGTTATCTTTCACGAAGTTTGAATTTCTAATCAATTAAGAACACGATAGAATTTATTTTTGCCAGAATGAATAGATCGTAGGTTCCCAACGTGGACATTGAGAAAATCTAGTAGCTGTTCAAATTGAAATTTGGAATTATATCTTATTTTCTTTATCTTCAATGTAATCTTTTACAAATCAAAAATTGGTGGTTGTGAGTCAAGAAAGGTTGGGGAATTATGAACTGTACAAATTCAAACAAACAATTCTGAGAAGCTTTATAGACACGTATCATCTTCCGAACAAAGAAGTGGAAAACGTAAAATATAATTTCTGTAGAAATGTCGATCAATAATATTTCATGATGATTAAGCCTTATCGAGGATATACATGTAACATATTTTAATTTCCTACAGACTTGAAACAATTTTTATAAAACATAAACCTCAATTATAGTATAAGTCCTTGTGGATATAACAGAGAACTGCGTTCCTTGCAATTTTCATGTCTTAACAGCTTCGACAACGAAACAATTGTTGAAGCATTTAGAATAATATCCACATTTGATCTAGATGGTGCATATTATCTGAAGTAGAAGATTGCAAGGAAAGCAAACGATAATTTGTTAGTTCTTTACAAGGACTGACCACCTAACGTTCTTGCCTTTTTTAATATTTACGCACAAAATCGATTTAAAGTAATGTGCCTTTACACGGAAAGGACCACTGAGAAACTAAAATCTTCGAAATATACTGGCGTGAATGGAAAAGAATCACTTGAAGTGCGTTCTTGCGTGAAACCACGAAGGCTCTGGCAGCACTTCGTACTTCAACTTTTAACTTATATTAGATTTTTAAGGGCGCGATGTCGTACAATTTCCATGAAACGTTTTTCTGACGGAGCGAACACCAATATCTCTAGCACGATGTGTGGACATATTCAAAATAAAAAAGAAATATATTACAGTACAAAAAGAATTTTCTAATCGTTCAAAATATTTGCGCAACGTGTTTAAATTCTTTTTTTTTTAATCTTACATTTTTAAAAGCTATTATAAATGCTGTTATAAATGTTATTATAAATGTTGATTGCTGACCCAAGAGAGATGCAAGTTCGAGTTGGATCTCATCTCTGAAATATTGATATATTTTCTTACGTCTACTACGTCGTGGTAGAAACAGTGACGATTAAAAACGAATGTCTAAAAGGGTACGGGTCATGGAACCTTCCGCACAAACATTGTTGGACTTGAGTTTTATAATCGCGGTGGCCGACATTTTCCCCTCTAACGATAAGTCTGGGGGAAATTCCGTTTAGTGCAGAACACTGTATATATTGCCGATAAATAACATGTAAGTGTAGTATAGCGTAGATAATGTTTTTTACTACACGCGCAAGGATATTGTAATACTTGTAATTCGCATATAGTCGTTACTATTTATATGATGCTGTAACTGATTGTATAAATTTACTCTTTATTATGTAAACGGATGATCAGTGCTTTCTTTCTCCCCGAAATCTCTCGACTCTCGTGATCTTTACCTAATTAAAAAAAAATAGCATTTAAACAAAATATGCCGACAGCACAACGATTTAAATGTATCCTTCTGTATTAAAATTATTTGATTCGAACTAAGCATTTGATTTCCCTGAGAATTTGATAACACTAAACCTACCGAGTCTCAAAAGTAACTGGTACATATTCCCTTATAAAAATGACAAGATTGATTTTATTTAGACTTTGTGCGCCTCCTATTGTAATACGTACATTACTAAAGATATCTATACAATCGTTTCTTGTGAAATCGGTTTAATTACTTTCCTAATTGCAAAATAAAAAACCTGGAATCGGTCATTTTTACCGATGTTGGTAGGTTTAGTGTTAATATCGTTGTTTGCAGAGATTTCAGTGTTGTTTCAGTGGTCATATAACCCACGTATGTCCTATTCTTATGTCCAAAAGATTATCTGTTTTGTAAATTTTTGGACTCGCATCAGGAAATTTATTTTTCCGTATTTCGATAGATTGATACCGAAACTGTGTTTATTATTATTCACAAATGTATAATCATGAAGTACAATTTTCTGAATTAATTTTTTTTATCGACCCCATCTTGGCTTGCTCTCCCCTACATTACTCTGTCCTAATATCTACTAAAGTATAATGTTGGTAGCAAATCAGCCAACGAATGGGAGAACTGGGTAACTAATGGCAGGGATTATGCGATTCTTGGCAAAGAGGATCGTCTCCTGTGCGTTAAAATATTTTATAGGGTAGGGAGGGTCGGATCGAATATAAAAAATGTTCCATGATATCATATTGTACATAAAAATATTTATTTTCGCTTTACTGGCATATTGGCAATCTCATGATAAAGAAAAGTTGGTTTTATTTGTCACGGCTGCGTAACCAACATTGTACGAGATACTAATTACGAAATTCAATATAATTCAAAAGTTTCGGGCCAAATAGATGTTTCTGACATATTTTGTATTCTGACAGTGATGTTTAAATAAACTTCAATAAACATGCAACGAACGCAGCAAGCAATGTAGAACGATATATGTAACAAATAATTGGAACTTTATTATAAAATTTTGTTCACCCGTAAGTATAGATATTGGAGCGTCACAGACCCGTCTGAATGTAATAATGATTTGATGTATATTAATCTATATGAAAATTCCTCTTATGTGCTCACTGGACCGCGGATTTTATTTGGTCCTAGTAATTTGCAGGTGATGCAGTAAATATTTATTCATTGATAGGACTGCGGATTTTATGCATTTACGCTAAAAATACACTCGCGTGTAATGTAAAACGGCAGAAGAATTGTTAAAAATTAAAGAAATGTACGAATCCAAAAGAATTTAAGAATTTAAAAGAAAAGATCTACCTGTTTCTTATAATCAGCGTAGAAAATTTTTATTTTGCAATTACTGTAGGACCTGGATTAACCGGCTTATCGGGAGACAAACAGCCCGGGTAAATTAAGGCTCGATAGATAATTGAGATCCGAGGGGAATAATTAAAATGTACATTATATTCTAAAATAAATTTTTAAGAATTTATTTCCCTTCATACTATAAACATATTTAAACGCATATTTGTTTATAATCAAGATCCGGTTAATCAAGGTCCTACTGTAGTTGATATAATGGAGGAATCATTATACAATTTCGCACAGAAGTATGCATTGGCGTGATCTGTGTCATGCATACAATGTACCGCGGCGAAATTTGCATCCGAAATTTCTGAGAAACTCTTCGTCCATTTTATTGCATTTTTGGGTTTGAAGCCAGATGGTGTCGTGCCGGTGCGATGGGATTCTGCATGGTGCAGTTGCAATAACCGAGACAACCATCAACGAAATGTCGACGGTTCGTCAACCGCAATACGCATCAACCTCGTTACCACTGTGCGGGACATTCTTGGCGTCGCGACAGCGGCCGCGTTTCCGGTGACTAAATCAGTTACTCTCGCTGTCCGCGTTTCCTGCTCGGATATTCCTGTTCGATACGGACGTATGTACGAATATCTCTGCACATTTGCAGCGAGTTTGATTCGCGAGATTGGTTTCTCAATTTCCGCTATTTGCCCCTCTGCTCCCGTTCACTTTCATAATTTAATTCAGCGGCGCCGCCTTTAGCTCGTTAAGTTCCAAGAAATTATATAAGACAATTTTTACATAAACTGTATTATGCTTGTACAACAAAATTGAGTTGCTGTAATTTGAAGTAGTCTAAAGATTTGTAAATATCAATACTGTATAATTTTCCACATATTATATTAACCCTCCGCGAACCAAGTGGGGTTACATTAACCCCAGCGGTTTTAAAACTGCTATTTTAACATATACTAGTAACTTATAAGATGTTTGTATTATTTGGATTTTGTTTGTTTTATTCGGATCTAATCCTAAAATATAAAATCTACGGAACACAATTTTAACCCAGTTGTTACATTAGAAACAACAGAAAGAAATACGTTTTAGAAAATTGGTAAATGTATACAGCAGTGAATAGTTCTAATTAATATCAATTAGTCCGACGTCCGACGTCTGAGGGTTAAAAAATGTAACGCATATAGAATACATATATTACCTTTCAAGGGTTAAATAATGTATACAGTGGCTGTAGAAAGTATTCGTACGCCTTTTAAAACAGAGTAACTTTTTTATAATTGCACCAAACGACCTGATTTTCTATAATCAATTAGAAGTCACATGCAAAAATAAAAAAGGCATTTTTTAAAACTTTTTTGTTTGGGCCATAATGAAAATTTAAAACATGTGTTTTGTAGATCTATGTTAGTTATACACATGCTGAAAATTTCATCGAATGCGTCGGTTGATACAGGAAAAAACGATACACACCGAAAGATGTACGATTCTGTGGATTTTAAGCAGAAACTGATCAAAACTCGTGTAAAACTGCGATTTTCACCATTTTTAACCGCTTGTAGTTCGTGTGTATGTTAATCGATTTCGATGAAATTTTCAGCATGTGTGTAATTACTATAAATCTACAAAAGAAATATTTTAAATTTTCATTCAGGGCCCAAATAAAAATGTTTTAAAAAATGCCTTTTTTATTTTTGCATTTAAGCTTGTATATTATAAGTTTTGGAAAATCTTTTTTACACATAATTTTGTAAACCAATGCTTCTGATTGATTATAAAAAATCAGGTCGTTTGGTACAATTATAAAAAAGTTATTCTATTTTAAAGGGCGTACGAATACTTTTTACACCCACTGTAAGTTTCTCCTTCAGCGCTTATCTATCGGAATGATAAGCAATGTAAACATGATACAAGCGGATCCGATAATAAAGAAAACAGACGTTGAACAATTTTTCCTCGAGAGATTAATGTGGACCAGGTAAATGCATGATAAATTTTGAGGTCGTGGACATTTCACGCAAAAGTTCTCCCGCTTTCCCCCCAAGGACCAAGGAAACAATTTTCCTCTCTTTCGTTCGATGAAATGGGCACGTATCTGTATCGATCAAACGTGAGAACTTGTAATTGGTTCGTGCTACGACGAAAAAAGAATTTGAAAGAAAAAGAAACTGGGGAAGGAGAAAGCCTGCAAGTAACGCGATAAAAAGAAGTTGGTACGGATAAAAAGATGGACAGTGCGGAATAAAGGAACGCGTCTCAAATTGAATCCTTAATTAAAGTCGCTGTCTGCCGTGTCGAGGCAATGTGCTCCGGTGAAATTTTAATAAATGTTCCTGTTATCGGAAGAAGTTGTACCCTTGTAATTCTCACGATCGGCCATCTTGATCCTCATCGCTCAATTTATATGCGTTAATTTAGATAAAAATACCATCGAAATCAGAGACGAGGAAACTATCTTTTTAAATTTATTAACGATACTTATATTTTTATAGAAGCAATTTACAAAGTTGTTAATCGTTTATTTTCTATTACATTGATTTTTGCTATTGTTATGTTATATATTACCTATATGAGTGCTAAGTTCTGCTAAATGGGAATTCACAATTATCGAGAAAACAATTAGAGAAACGATAGAAAACGTAGACAAGAACATTTTCAGTGGAAGTTTGATTTACAGCAGCTTGTTCTCTGCTAGCAACAAATATTTTGCGTTAATCGTTTCTGTTGTGCGATAGATTTAATTAATTTCTGAACCAAGTTGAACCAGCTTCCAGCGTATTGTGTACATTTCGGATCCCAGGTGATGAAGTTCTGGAGTTATGCGGTCGCTGCCACGAAAACTAACAATGTTTGTGGTGACATTTATTAACTGTAGTCTGGCTATAAATTGTGTAGAATTTGTTGGTAAACAAACGCAACAATGCAACACGATCGAAAGTTAAGATTGTGCAATTTACAGGATCCTGGTGCATCGTTGTGCATCTACCGGTACCGATCTACCGACGCGTAATTATCTATTGCCGCCGTTTCGAGGATCAACTTAATTACGCGAAGGCGAGGCGAATAATTATTCCAGCGAAAAATAAGGCAATACCAGTTGTTCCACTTTCCGCGTGTAACGGATCCTCAACTCGTTAATTCACGGCCGGTTGGGAGTCGCGCATCAATGTAGCGAAACAAATACCCATTACTTAATCAGTAGACCCATCTCATAAATTGTCGGCGAAACTCGTGTTTTGGAATTATTACTGTAAGGAATGCGTTGGTCTCACATATTAGCAGAGCAACGAAAATGTTGCAAGAGTAATCCGTCGAATTACTCGTAAACACGACGTAAACCAACATGGAACGAATGAAACTAACGTCACACAAAATGTCTTTTGTCTATTCTCTGTTGGTTACTATCACACATAGAATGAAGATAACGACGAATTGTCTGAAGTGTATAAATTGCGATGAAAATAATACAATAGTTCGAAAATCATAAAATGTGCAGTATAAAAAGTGAACAAATAGTTTCCAATACACCCAAGTTTCTTTACACGATTAAATGAAGAAACTAATTTTTATTCATCTCCGGTTCCTTGCAATTAACGTAGAAAATTTTTATTTTGTATAAATTGTAGCTCTCATAATTGCGCTCTGGATTTTATGCATCTACGACAAAAACGAGTAGGTGCAATGTAGACAGCGAACAGATTAGAGGAGTTTAAGAGTGTGTGTGTGTATTAATATATTATTTCCTCTACATTAAAATTATCAGTGAAAAATCTAGAGGCTCCTGCGTCTTGCAATCGATGCACAAACTTTTGCATAAAGACCGGGAGTCTATTTATAATAAATGTAGAAAATTTTTATTTTGCAGCAAGATCCACAGTCTAGTTAAAATCATTATAATTAGAAGTGATCGTGCATGAACGATTGGAGAAGACTGAAACTATTGCATAGATCTAATAAACCTGCCGCAGCTCTTCGATTGACTTCGATGCACGCCTATCGTTGTCATCCCGCATAGGTCACGGAGTGTTTTGGCCTTACGTAACCGCGTAAAGATGAAAGGGAAGGAAACACGTTATCAGAATGGTTAGTAGCGAAACCGTGGTAACTGACATCGATTTTCGCCGGGGTTAGAGTTTTGAAGGCCATGGCTGCGATGGAGGCTGCGGTATTCAATTCTCTCTCATTCATTCCTTTCGATTCTTTCCATTCTCATCCCGCATTCTATCCCCCCGCAGTTTCTCTTGCGTTTCTTCCTTTGCCCACTTCCATTTCCCTTTCCCCGGGCTGTCGAAGTGTGTCAACATAAAGTCTCATTCAATCTTTCCTCCTTTCTTCTCGGCGATCTGCTCTATTGTCACAGAGATGATGAAAAGGTTCGTTTTTTAATGAAAGCGTGGAATGGCCTATTATTGAAGAAATATTGGGCGAGCGTAAAACTTCTGTTTGTTCGGATTACAGAGGCACGGGCTCAAATTATTCCCAGATTGAAAGTTCTCATCTTTGGGCCAAATGATCTCTGACCCATGCGGATGTAGAATGCTTCTATTAGCTCGGCGACGGTATTTCAGTTGGGCTTCTCTGCTCCGACAAATTGACCGCTGACCTTTCACTCTTTTACATTACTTGCACGGTTTGAAAGAACAAATTCTTTGTCATTGACTGATTCTCCAACATAACTAACTAGATAACTACGGATTTTTGTGTGTAATGACGACAATTAAGAGTGAAAAAGTATACCAGTGAAAAAAGTGCCCGTGGGTTAAGTGAAGAAATAATTTTTCATGCAGCTCCTATGTATAGTAATGGGTGCACACAATAATTTTTGTGCTGATATCTTCATGTTCAAGAAATAAGAAGAATATTCAGGAAATTCGTCGTACGACACAACAAGAAAGAAATCAGACTCAACAGTATCCAGAAATAAAAATTTAGTGAGTTTTGGTTATATTATTCAGATGTTATACCGTAATTTTTGTAACGAACCGACGCGAGTCTCTTTTAATCAAGGTTTTCATAAATTTCTATTTTTTTTTTCAAGCAAGTTTACTTTGCTTTTCATTCCCGCGGTTGTTTTCGAAAACCAACGTGAAACATTACGTTCATTAATACCTTCCCTTTGCGAAAGCTGCGCTGATATTACGGGTCGCAAAATGACTAAGTTAGTACCTTTAGAGATGCAGTAGACCTTCCATTATATAAATTAATTTTTTAAATAAATTTAGATAATAAAACATAATGGATCTTATTTCAGCTGGAGGGTAAGATAGATCATTCTATCATCGTTTATTATAAAAAAAATAATAAATAAACGAGCCCCTACGAAATATTGAGTATTAAACAAAAACTGGTCAATCCTTTTTGTACGGGGTGTATAAAAAGTAATGGTCATCCGTTCTAGGGGTAACAACAATTTAGTTTGATCAGCTAAGCCAAATGAACAGAAACAGTGTAAAGGTATGTATCATTTATCAAATCAATTAATATCATTTATGTCGTCTATTGGTTAAAAAAGATCACATTGATAGGGTGTAATAAATTTGTAAGGTTAAATAAAGTATGGCAGCAGTCACATTTGGTTCTTCAGTAGGGAACAAGTGCGTGTTCGTTGCCTTCGAGCCAATACCCATTACTCTGTTAATACGGGGCGCAAATTGTCTTTCCTGCCGGGCCATGTACTTCCACGTAACCTCGCCATAACAACATTACAGCTATAATCGTCGACAGCATTATTGCTGCAACGTTCTAATTCAGGCGGCGACTTTCACATAATTATGCAGGCATCCCTTTCAACGGTGGATCGGTGGCGGCCTTTATCGACAAGATATTTACCGTTGTATTTACTATGAGCACGCGTCAACAGCAACATCCGCGCGCGTCGTCACGGCACAAAGGTGGCCGGACCGACTTTAATGAAGTTTGCAATAACATTCATGGCCAAAGGATTGCGATCCGAAACTTGCCCGTACACCAGCTGGTCGACCTCTGTTTAATCCTAAATCAGTTCGAGAACCGGGTAATTCTTGCTGACGAACTTCTTCTATTTCCGGGCCGACTCGAGTTCCTTTTGCTCGCGGACACGGTCGGCCATTAATTCGTCGCCGCGTCGCCGACCGACACTGAATTTTTCAATTACCGTTGCCCGTATTATCGGTAATCGAAACTGCTGCTCTTAATTAAGGACCACCGGATTATCGAGCGCGACAGGGAACCGGTCCGGTATGGACGAATATTTAAATGTGGCAACTGAGACGTCTTTACCATGAATTAACCCTTTGCACTCGAATGGCGACTCTGAGGCGCCACTAATAGTTGCTGTACTATTATTCAGAATACTGTTTACGTTCGTAAACAACAAGTTCGTTCGGTTTTTCGGATTTATTCCACTCGAAAAAAACCGAACGAACTTATTTGCCAACCCAATATTAATAATTACTAAACATCTAGGTATTGTGTGGAGCATTCACCAATTTCATATCCATACAATTTAAAAAATCGTAGAGAATGGGAGTATTATTATGGAAATATTCTTGGTTGGAAGAAATGTTTCATTTTCGAGTTAAAATATCTTCGACTGCAAAGGGTTAAGAATGAATTGTGAGTCTGTAAAGAAAACTTCACTTGCGAAATATTATTGTTTAGGTGACACATTTCCCACCGTCTTTTGTGTCGCTACCTACCTTCTTCTTCATGGACAACTAAACGCGTTGTACGTACTTGTACGTATTGTACGTACAAAATAAAGTTACAGTTGTTTAATACACAAGCAGTTACATTTCAAAATAGCAGTTTTATTAATCATTACTCATCTGCATATCTTAAACATTTTTGTAAATGTCCTCGTTTCTCTACAATGTAATATTTTATTGAAAAAAATTGTGGGTGAATACACACGAATCCTGTTTATTTTGTTGTCGGTTGCGTTGTTGCAACGAAAATGTGGAGGATATTTTAAATTTCAAATTTTTCTAGCACACACACACACACACACTCGATCTTGGTTACAGTCTATCTCGTCTTTTCTTCCTGATCATGCGTATAAATAAGGAATGCTACGGTTTCACGCTGTCGACTGTTATTTATTACAAGCCGAAACTTATTACGACCCCTCACGTTCACCCATTCTGGGAATAATGTATCGGTTGTAAATGCCTTAAGGGAATATTTCCATTCTCCGGGGGTCGAAAAATCGATCTTCTCATGGCATCCTTAAAATGCATGTATATTCCAATTCATCTGCATACAAAACGCGCGTGCATGTCGCAACTCCATGAAAATGCGATATTTCGAAAAATGCCCTTTCCTCGAAATCGTATTTTCCAAATTGGCTGCCACGATCTCTCGACGTATTGAGCGAATCAATTTCATTGAAAATTTGCGCCCATATAAAATGGACTTCGTTTTATCTTCGATACTAAAATTATGCCAATATCCGAAATTATTTTTTTTCCATTGCCTGATAAAATTTTCATCGACGCTTTTTCTTTCGACGACTGCCATTTGACTGAAATAGATTTTTCATGTAATTTTCGCGAGGAAAGCAACCGTGTCCATCTGGATTAGGGTTACCTGGAGTGGATTAAACGGGTAAATGTGGTCCAAATTGCGTCGTGTTTGGTATCGTTTCGGTCAGAAAAATGTCACAAATATGGTCACACATAATAGGGTACAATTATCTATTAGCTCCTCGACGCAGAGTTTCACTATAATATTAGGTTAGCAACTTTTATTGTATCATTATAATCTTATTCAGTGACCGTTCCTTTTGTATATCATTGGAAAGATCTGAATTTTGCGATTAATTTCATATAAAATACTCGTGCTTAAAAAATATCTATAAATGATTTTGTTTGGGAAAATGTGGAGGTCGCGAACTTAGTTGCCAACCTAATATATAATCTTTCTTTTAGAGTTGGACGACCCGAAGAGACTTCAACGAGATTTGCAGGGAATCGACAACTATTCCAATTTGATATACAAACTGATGGCTACGAACTAGTTGATAGATCGAGTTTTTGACTCCTGAGACCCCTCTAGATTCCGTCTTAGAGGAACTGAATGAGAATATAGTCGAGTCTTAATTTATTCCGTTAGGAGCAGGAGTTTGAAGCAACTAGAACGACATGTCAAATTTGTAACGTGACAGTTTATACGGTGTATACACTGTCCCGGCAAGTTTCGTTGATGGGGTCAGGTAATCCATTTAGTCAAGAAACGCCCAAGAGAAGAACCCTTTGCGGTCAGATCCGTCAAGCTAATTTTCAAACACCTTCACCCTCATTCATGCTCCGTGTCAATTTGACACATCTGTCACCAAAATTCAGAATGAATAGTGTTTCACATTATTTATTGGCGCTGTGAGTCGTAAGTAATCTTATTTGAAACTTATTTCACTTTACTTGAATCTGTTATTCTTGAAATGGGAATCGGTGCTATTTCTTCACCATGTTAAAACTTTTTATGATTCTTCGGATTTATCAGTTTGAACGATGTTAAAAAAATTTTATAGAAGATTTTAACGCGACCGGGTAAATGGGAAGACGTGCCTTATGGCTTTCAAAGTTTTAATGAAATTATCCATTTGCTTAACAACTTTATTTTCCCTCTCGTTTACTGGCGTGTAATGGATCGTTCAAGACTTCGTCTTGTAAAGATGGTACCTTAAGTTACAATAACTCTTGTAGCGGTTTTACTCGACAATGCGAGACTTCATTTCACGTTCAAATTTCGCGCCAGCCTCGGAAACTTAATCTAAAGTGTGAGATTTGATCTTATGGATAATTAACACTGAACCTACCGAGCCTTATGTTCCGTTATAAAGATGACAAAGATTGATTTTATTTAGACTTTGTGCGGCTCCTATTATAATACGCGCTCTACTAAAGATATTTATACAATCAATTCTTATAAAATCATTTTTATTATTTCAATAATTGTGAAATAATAAATATGGAACTGGTCATTTTGACCGGCGGTAGTAGGTTTAGTGTCAAAGCGAATATACATGCAGAATTTAACAGAATTTCTTCGAGATCTAAATCCTGTTGGATCTATATCCACAGGTGCAACAATATTATTATCAGAATTAGTTAAAATTTCTTTTTCTACAATATTCTACAGTATTTTTACTTTAAAAATGATTCTAATTAACTACGCAAGTCTTTATTCTAGAATTAAAATACGGGAGTCATGGAAAGTTAATTGAACGAATGACATTGCATTTTTCAAGTAAGATATATAAGCAGACATGTATAAATTAATATACAGAATCTCTTATCAATTATTATTTGTTTAATGTCTTCTCTACCACCCATGGACATTTTATTTGCAGCATTTTTGTTTTCAGAAACGTAGGAAATTGTCACGCCACCAATTTTGTCCATAAAAATAATTAAAAAAAACTATTCTGTGTTAGTATCTGCCTGTAGTGGTGTCTATAGTGGTGTCTGTAGTTTGATGAAAGTATTGCAGGGTTGCATTCAGGACGCAAAAACAATAAAAACAGTCGTATACCGGTATGTCCAATATGATCGCGTGTTCGAGTTACCTGCAATACCTGTAATCTGCCAGTGCAATATTTTTCACACATCTCGAAACAATCTGCATATCTTATTGTTTCTGGATAGATGGAGACGCAAAAAATAATTCTAACCGATAATTTCTCCATCGGGCTTGCACACTTGAAAAAAATTGTTCGTCTAACAGGATCACACATTTATTTATATTATAAATATCATTAAAGTCTTTGCACAGTGTAACAAATACCGATTACCATTTGATAAACAGAATGGCAATAATATAAAATGATTATTCTGGTAAAATTTTGAATCGTTTATGTGTGTTTAAATGTTCCGTGTCAAAACGATAAATTAGCCTCGATTATTTTTGAAAAATAGGAGCCCCCGTAGAATTTTGTAAAAATGGAACGTAACTTTATGTCGAACCATGGCTGGATACAATAACTACTTACGTAAGTAGTGATACTGCTCTAACCTAGATAATATTTAGGACTTAGTTTTTAGAGTTATCGTTTTAGAATTACAGTGTCGCCAGATCAGGGTAATTGACTCGAATTGAGGGGAAAAATTGTGGGGGACAAGTTTTAATCTGGCGACTCCAGCTAAATCACTTACACAGAATCGCCACAACCTAACAGTTCTAAAAAAACTATCGTCTTCAAAAGTGTTTATAAACTTGTAAGATTCCGTGCACCAAGTTTAGTCGAATAAAGTTATCGTTTCATAAAATACTACACATTGGAGTCTAACAGTACTGAGACCAAACGCGCGTACGGTACCATCGTTAAATGTTTTCTACATTTATTAATCCGCACGGTGTGCGAACAAGAAATGCGAAAATTCTGAACGTTCCCCGAAAAACACATTTTACTGGTAATTCACGCGACACAAAAATAAAACTTGCATCGTTCTCGTCACAGATATACGGAAACAATATCTGTCCACACACGCCCTTCTGGAATCGAGCTGTGCAACCACCTACGAGCACCATGGAATACGAGTAAAAAGAGAACAGGGCATTTTCTGCACAGTACAATCGCAATTGTCAAGGAAAAAATGTATTGCATCAATTTCGTACGAATAATAAACACATTGGATTGGCAAGTATAAGTAATTTTTTCGGTATTTTAAGGTATCTTTCTGGTAGCTTCACAATTCCGCGCTTATAAAGCTTCTGGTCCTTATCGAGAAAAAACTGATCCAAGTGCGATTTTAAGTCATCAGAAAGTTCATTGCAGAGTAGGGCAATAATCAACTAATATTTAAAAATGACTAATAGTCTTTCTGAATGTTAGTCATAGCAAAACAGTCATTAGTCAAAACTTTTTGATTAGTTAGTGATAACTAATTAATAATATTAATGTATGTTAATCGCACAATAGTGACTGACGTCTAAAGATTGATGCCTGATCATCAACTACTAATTCACTAATAAGGAATAGTTAACGATTACTTAAAGCTGTGACTAACTATTTACCATTTAGTTATCACTAGACTGCGGATCTTTATGCAAAATAAAAAATGTTTGGATTGGTTGCAAGACACAGGAGCCAAATAACAATTTCACTCGTCTTTTAATTATCTTATTAAGGTGAAACTAATACACTGGTGGCGTTAAATCTTTTTAATACCTCCATTGTTTTAAATTGTGTGTACCCATTTTTGTCATAAATGCATAAAATCCGCACTCTAGTTATCACTAACTAATCAAAAAGTTTTGCCTGATGACTATTTTGCTGTGACTAACATTCAGAAAGACTATTAGTCATTTTTAAATATTAGTTGATTATTGCCCTACTCTGGTTGATTGATGGAATCAAAAAATTGGGTTTCATTTCACCTCAAAATACCGAAATAACTTTCTTGCCAATGCAATGATTTTGTCCACTTTCCCAATTTTCGTTGGCACACAGTCTCTTTTCCAAATTTTCTCTTTAATTGGTGACTTTATGGCATATCGATTATTTGATAATAATGATTACGGTATATAAATAACTGTAATAAATTTTTACATGGCTCAGCTGAGTGGGTGGGCGAGATATTTGCACGCACTGATCAATTGCAACAGGTATATCATAGAATCAGAATGTGAATGTATTATTTATGCTCATGGAGAATAAACTTTACAATTATCTACATATAAAACACAGATATTTACAGAATAGTTGCACACCGTAGCTAATGTACGTCACGTATGCAACATTTTGATCTCCGTTAAAAATCATGATCTCTGATATGCTTCAATTTGTATACAATTCTGCTGATAGTATTTTATAAAAACCTGTAGAAAATCAAACAATTTATCTTACAGAATTGTAACTGTCAATAGAAGTCATAGAATTTTATATATCACATTTAGATTTCACAGAATAGCAGTGCAAATAAATTTTCTAATAGGTGTTACCAGACAGTAAATAAAACATAGTTCATTACCAAGAAAAGATGTCAGAAAATAACAATTAATTGTGTAAATATTATTATATACCGGAAGCCTATTAATAGGATTTTCAATAATTGTGCTGTACCAAAAGAGAGCATAGAAATTTTCTGTTACATTGCAATCTTAAATGAAACTATTAGATGACGCTATTGAGGGTGACTCGTTTGTTCACAATGAAAATAACTGTTGCCATTGAAGGTTCTATTAAAAAGTGTTTAGCCATGTATTGTAGATTTTTCAAAATTATGCAATAATCACCGGTCGGTAATGTGTTAAAATAAATGAATTTCGTGTGCGTTTGCAAATAGAAATTTTCATTTGCTAGATAGACAAACAAATGAAAATCGTTTAGGTATCTTGACCACTGCTATAGTCGCTGGCAGAAACACGTAGGAGACATTTAGCGTGGGAAGGTTTATTTTTGACCCTAAATGCGTACCGTATACGGCGGGGTTCGAGTGGAGGCAATAAAATTGACGATTGCCAGAACCTCTCTTCAGTCGTCAAGGACAGGGTCCTCGATATCTACGCGTTTCACGGATGGGACTTTTCCTCCATGCCCTTGAATGTATACAACTGTTCTTTATCCCTTCTTTTCCCTTCCGCTCGCCCACGCAAACGTAACACCAGAAACCATCTGACCGTCGTCGTAGACACCTCGGAGAGTTACTGTTTCGTGACTGTCGCAGCTTGCAATTGTGATCAGAATATCGTTTTACCGTTTTTATTCAGTGTGTTATTAGACTGCGGACTTTATGCAAAGTAAAAAATGTTTGCATTGATTGCTAGACACAGGAGTCAAATAAAAATTTCATTCTTCTTTTAATTATCTTATTAAGGTGAAACTAATACACTGGTGGCCTTAAATCTTTATAATACCTCCACTGTTTTAAATTGTACGTGCCCATTTTTGTCACACAAATGCATAAAATCCGCAGTCTAGTTATTATAGACAGTGTTGTTATTATTATCTGGTTATATCGTTGCTATTAGTTATCGGTTTTTGTTGTTACTAGTGAAACGTTGTTACGCATTGTTGTTACATTAATGCTGCGATTTACTAATTTAATTAGAATCACACATCACACGCGAGTTATTTATTCGACCATAATCACCTCACACGAGTTAGTAATTCTATTATAGTCATACTTTTGTTGTAAATAAATTAAAATACTTTTCTGTTAGCAACAAATTACGATCACATTATATACTATTAAAATAAAACATCATGTTACGAATGAAATGCAAAAATAAATCCTCCCCGACGGGGAATCGAACCCCGGTCTCCCGCGTGACAGGCGGGGATACTGACCACTTTTTTTTTTTTAACAGAGCGTTTATTGTGCCAAACAAAAAAAATATAATATTTACAAGTAGGTACAACAAACTTAAACGCACAAAAGTATAACAATAAATAAATTAATAACTAGACTAAAGGCTCCGTTTTCGGAGCACGCACGGTCTTACAATTAAATTCTATTTACACTTATTGCTACTATTTACACTTATACTAGATAGTTTATCTACTTATGGATACAACATATATACAGCATAGCACAGGAACAGCATAATCAGTCTTACATTTCGGAGTAAAAACAAATTTAGATTTAGTACTTACTTACTAAACTTATACTAATGATGTCCTTAATATTAATTTTATTTATTTACATTGTTATTTTTAACGTAATCTATCGTTGATTGTATAAAATTAATATAAATATAGTACATTTTCAGTTATTATTCGTATATCTATTAAATACTTACAGTTAGGTAAAAGAACAATAGCGGAACAATAACCTAATACTAATAACAAATAATATTATCAAATAACACTAATACTAATAACAAAATAATGGAGTAATTGAGTAACACATTATTAACATATCTTAAGTTGGATTGTTATATACATTAGGTGGGATAAAATAAAAATATATTACTCCCCGACGGGGAATCGAACCCCGGTCTCCCGCGTGACAGGCGGGGATACTGACCACTATACTATCGAGGAGGGAGTGATATTCCAAATTTTGGAGTAACTATATAACATTGCGATTATTATTTACTACTTTTCGGGTCCTTTTTTCGTATAGTGTCTCTGTCGTATTCTGTTATTTGTATTTATAACGAATTTCGGGATTGTTGAAGCTGATTCCATATTTTGGAGTAACTATATGTATAACATTGCGATTATTATTTAGTACTTTTTGGGTCCTTTTTTAGTATAGTGTCTCTGTCGTATTCTGTTATTTGTATTTATAACGAATTTCGGGATTGTTGAAGCTGATTGCATATTTTGGAGTAACTATACAGGGTGTCTCACGCAACTAGAACAGGCTGTACCTCCACTTTTAGAACGTTTCGTGCCACCAGTATTTCTTCGGGGGGATACTGACCACTATACTATCGAGGATTTTGGTGACTACTTTTTTTTATAAAACGTAGAAATATTTCATTATCAGATTGTGTATAATAATTTGGTTTGTCGTGATCCATATGTCCATTATTGATTTTAAAATTAAAGTGGGGGTTCAAATATGGAATATAGGAAACTTAAGAACTAATTATCAATAATATGTGAGCTAAATATCGCTATAATTGGATGTAGCTATGTTATATAATTATATTATACAGCTGTATTACACTTTGTATTGTGTAACAAGATATAGTATAATTGTTTATAACTAATTTTAATCTACACAGAATTTTTCTGAGGCATTGTTCAATTTAAGTGTTCTTGTAAAATAAGAAATAATGATATGATAAAATTTAAAATAAATTTACCATGTTATATAAACCACTTTGCAGTCAACTCTTTTTTCATAAACAATTTACAGATTTTTGTATCACATTTTATAGTCTAATAAAAATTAACCGCATTAGTCGCAAGATACAGGAGCTGCATAGACATTTACTGGGTTTTTAAATAATTCTAATTAGTTGAAAGTAGTGCAATAATATTTTTAAATTCTTCTACAGAACGAGTATCTAGGTTGGACTTAATCTTCAATTCGGCTACTCTCCCTTAATCTTATTTAATCGAAAACTTCCTGGCAAGAATAACACAAAGGCGCATTTAATACTTTTAGCTACAGCGAAATTCCATTTGGAAATCGTAAAGAAATTGAGATCTTGATTGTTACATGACCCATTCCTTCTTCCAAACACGCGTTAAGTAATCTAATGTACGAGTAAATCGTCCAACTGATAATGAGAGAAACGTTTCTCCGACAGTTTCCCGATAACCGACTGATTCGTTGGAAAACTCTGATAAAAAGATTCGGAAATCTCACTTTCACGTGAAGTAATCTGCTGTCAGATCTATTTCTCTTGGTTCAGCAGCCAGATGCTTTTTATCATGGCAAACGTCTTCGATCAAGAAGATAATACCGTACTATTGAATGCACAAATAGATTTGAATCTTTTATCGAGATATCAGTTATGAAATCCGAACTTTTACAAGTATAATAAATCACTGTGACGCCACACTGTGATGCACTGAATTTCGAGGAATTTTTCGAACCACTCCAGTTTTAGTTCTGACGAAGGGAACAACTCTTCCCACCTGTGCACCAATTGGTAGATCCCTTTAAACAATCGTCCTCGGCTCGTCCACAGTTCCCCTAGAAAACGTTAATTCATGATCTGCATTGCACGTTGCTTATGGTGCCTAGCGGTTTGTCTTAGGCTCTAGCAAGTACTTATGTGAAAGAATCATTTTTTTTCAGAGATACGAGAGGTTCCATGTGACGATAATTTACATCACAACATACACCGCAATTATTATTTTGTGATTTGTTAAGCTATTTACATTTCTCATATTAAGGTATGATTATTACAGGGAGCAGATAAAATGTGGTACATGACAAAACTGCGAGTCGGCAAAATCAGATAAATAGAAAGGGCGACGCCAATGTGAAAAGCATATAGGAAAATGCTAGCAACGCGTTAATATGTCTGCGAATACATGAAATAAATGCTTCATAACTGTCTGCGAGTTCCAGGAACACAGAAAGCTGTCTGGGATAAAGTTTTAATTCGTTGTTCCAACAAATGTTTTTTATTTTCATTTCTAAAAATGACCAGTTACAAATTAAAGTACCCCATTAACTGTCTCAGCGCAGCATAGGTGTGCCACGCTCGCAGTAATTGTCGCATCTCGTACATGTGTTTTGTAGGCCATGTGGCCTACAAAAAACAAGCTGAAATTTTCTAACAGCACACGTCACATGTAATTAAGTCGGAACTGTAGCATGTTATCTATACCCGCCACGTTATAATGTCACTGACATATGCGCGAAGGAGGGTAAACGTGTTGGTACACACAGATGGAGTTTATTCAATTCAGTTAATTTTCTGTTTGTGTAATTAATTTCAGTTTGCATTTTCCTGCAAATTATTCCTGTGTACATCAATACGATCACTACTGTGAAGCATAATCGCCAGATTAAGTGTCCCCACTCTACCTTTCCATTCCCCTCTGGCGACTCTGCTGTGAGGTATTAGTAAAAAATGAGAACATTTAGGTGCACGCCCTTTTTATAGATTGCAGATTTTTATGTGAAATAAAAATTGTCTCCATCAATGGCAAGATACTGGAGCTACATGGACATTTTGTTTCTTAATAATTCTCTGTTGAAAATAATACAACACTAATTTTCAATTCTGTGAATGCGCTCACTGTTTTGCATTTGTAAGATAATACTTGCAAGTATTATTTACGTTTACCACAGTATTTATAAAGGGTTCGGAACTGTCTGGCAAAGGTTCGAGTATACTTGGGAGTACTATTTTTTTTTTCAAGTCCTTATAGAGAGTTTGAATTCCATCAATCAAGGTTCGTACCTGTTTGCGAGATACTTGAACCCATCCCTAGTTGTTAGGCTCTGATACAATGCAACCGAGATAATTTAGCAACTTCTGCGGCGTTTGCCTAACTTAACTTTATTGAACATGCGACTAGCCTTGTATGTGTGTGTGTCTTGTCCTGACACTTCGAGCCTTCTCTTGCGCGTTGTTCCTTTAACTTGATCCTCATGTGTTGTTTAAGTCGAATCAACGTTGACATTGATTTAAAGAAACACATTTATTTTTAAATACATTTTGAGAGTACACATTGTGCTATCAACTTTTGTATTCGAGAATGAAATCTCTGGATCATGTTGGAAATTATTTTTGAAACGAAGTGTCATTAATGCTAGATACATGGAGTACCAAAAGTAAATGATGCTAATTTAGACAATTTATAAGCGCTCATTTTCATTGACGGTTCATTATCTTCTTATTTGAACAAATATTTCATTTGATAGTATTATAATATCTATATCCGTATAAACTGTATTATATCAGGCCGATTAATTTTCATTTCTAGTTTACAAATTGTAGTTTATTAATTGATCGCATTTATCATTCTACATATAAGTTGATTATCCTCGAGTTATTTGATAAATGGCTGCAAGTCACGGCAAATAATGGCGAGTACATAATTGATTAAGATAATTGATTAATTAATTAATAAATAAATTGATCTGTTAAAACGAAAATTATTTATGACTCCTCCTAATAACTAACACTTGATCGTGACAAAAGTTGTGTTATTTAAATTTTACTCGTCCTGTATTCCATTCCTGGAAATAATAATTAGGATCGACGTGACTAAAATTTACGAGTAGCTTCTTTTGTACAATATTTGTGTTTTCTAATAGTGCATTAAAATTACGAAGAAATTACACACGGAACTAATTTCGCGGTCCTCTATTTTGGACGCAAGCACAGGTCCATTCTCTTCAGGGAAAAGCTGAAAAGCTTTATCAGCCTTGCTCGAATTCCGAAATGTTGTTGAATTTTCGAGTGACCGATCTTCCACAGTTAGTCATAAAAATACCGATATTGTGCAGCCACGTGGGGAACGTGGAATCGATTTTATGTGGTAATGATGCCCTGATAGAATCACCTGCTCTGCCGCCGGGAAACGATTTGAATTACAAATACGTCGTCGATAATAGAATAAATGTTATTTGGTCGAAAGCCCGATTAATCTGGAAGTTCGGAAGTGCCGCATGCCTTCGCTTCATTGTGCACCACAAAATTCGTTTCCTACTTTGTTAATAGCGCCGATAGGAATGACGGGATGAGGATACTACTCGGGAATTCGATTGTGTCTCGCCACCAGGACAATAGCCTCGCCACACAATTCTACGAAATTCCAGCAAGCCGTTCGATAAAACGTTCCCTCCGACGCGTCCCTGTCTTCGTAAAAATTTCTCATTTTTGACGTTCGCATTTTGTAGCATTGGTAAGCATGCGAGGCGCAACCCTTTTCGTTCTTTTCGCAGTTTGACTTTCGAACGGTAGCACAGGTTGGAAAACTATAGCGTGGATACCTTCGCTAATATTTCCCGGCAGCATTAATAGAGGCGCATTCTAACTGCTGAATAAACGCGCACTCGATCATTGTCACACGTGTCAACCTCGAAGCGCATTCTCCGCTAAAGATATTGGCACTCGGTCAGAGTGCCAATCTCAAAACTTCTCTGGTTCGCTTTCCGTATTTTTTTCCCCGCATAGAGCACAGGATCGCCTCGATGAATAAGTTGAGGACCCAAAGACGTCACGGAACAGCACCGAGAGTCTAATAAGACGACATCGCATTGTATATTTATGACTCGGGGACTTTCCGCGAGATGGAAAGTTCGTCACGAAAAGATTTCATGAAAAATTTAGATTCCCCGTGCGTGCGTTGTAAATTTTCAGATTTTTCAAGGTGTTTACGAAAGCTTCGAATCGGAAACGGCAAATAAATATTTGCATGTTCTACGGCGGAAGCGTTCGAAATATTACGTGGTTCGAGGGAAGCCTTTGATCCCGGTGTATAGATCGAATCGATCGTTGTTCCATCGCATCTTGGTCAAATAACCATCGACCATACACCGCAGAAATTTGAATCGTATATTCCTTAAATATTTTCGTTGAGTGAATACTTCTGTGTTCGGCTATGGTGAAACGTGTCGAAGGCGACATCCCATTTATTTTGTAAAGCTTCGTAAGAGATACATCGTGCTGCGATATTCTTTGTGAATATATTTCCATATTTTTCAATCTCTCATACATTTTGTCACCAACTTCTTCGAGATCAATGATTAGACTCCGGATGTTTATGCCAAATAACACCTTTGTGCAACGACTGCAAGACGCAGGAGCTAAATATAAATTTACATTGTTCATTAATATAATTTTAATTCTTTTAATATTTTCACTGTTTTAAATTGCACTCCCCCGTGTTTTAAATGCATAAAATCCGGAGTCTATCAACGACATTGAACTTAATATAAATACAGTAATGCCTCGATACACGTGAAAGAGATGTGCATGATATTTAAGAAAAATGTATCGCCACTACTTAATTATTTCCTTTTTAAACATTTACCAACATGTTGGCTATAATTTCCTGCTTATACAGTGAGACCAAACACGATACAATTAGGATGATTTTAACTTATTTAATTCATGATAAAGTAGTACCTCGATTATCCGAACCGATGATACCTGAATTCTCCATTATTTGTTATGATGATGTAAACAGTCCAATCTAAAGCGATCCATATACAACACGTTAATCTAACACTCTATTATCCGAACGGTTCCATTCGAAGTGTTCCATTGATTGTGTTTGGATAATATCAAGGTTCTTCTGCATCGCGAATTAAGCAAGTAAATTGCACCGTCTTTGGTGTTATTTTAATCAGAAAAATGTCGCGAATATGTTGGTGAAAGTCCCATGATTTTAAAGATTTGTGCAAAATTAATTTAGCGCATAATACCGAGAATCAGACGTGGATCATGAAGATCGAACCTGAGATATGGAACATGTTCGAGACAAATAGTTATAGACCAAGCTTACGATACGGGCGTGATTCCTTTGTTATTTTTAAGATTAGGATTTCGCACAACACGCACTTTGTTGTTTATCAGATCCTGCAGAGAAATAAAGATTGAAGTATTTTTACGTTCGACCGTATTTCTTTCATATATCTTCGTAAAAGTATTTTTTCAGATTCTGCCAATGAAAATCAGTTTGTAACAACATTGTTAAAAGCACTTTCAATATAAAAATGGATTAGTCTTACTCATGGTGTACTGTTCGAAGCAGTTTATTTTTCATTCTACATATGTAAAATTAGTGTGACTCATTGCACGTTGTTCAACGTAAATTATTTAGAATTCTATTGAATTCTACATTGCCAAAAGTAGTTCAAGTAACATTAAAAAATTACAATCCAATATAAAGATTTTTCATTGTTCTGTATCGATTTATTCGCAAAGCTTTTGTAAAGGCGTGACAGAAACAGAACATTTCTACTTTGCGTTAGTGGTGTATACCCATGCAGCGTGTATTTGCAGCATTACCTACGGTTCACGCGATCAATGATCCGTCGAAGTAATTTATCTTGCTTAATTTCGACATCCCCCGCCTATATTCGCATCAGAGTGAAAGGTAGGAGATCTTCATTCATGATTGCGAATACTTGTTTAAAAGCTCCGCAGTTGAGGGGTTAATCGAATTCAGGCGTCACAAAGTTACAGCAGATATCAACTACAATTTCCATGAAATTATTTTTCTTTCGACGTTTTATCGAGACCATCATAAAATAATGCACAGATACAGTTAGGAGCAAAACCAATCACACACACTTTAAATCAGAATAACTTTTTTATGAATGGATCAAGCGACTTCAATTTTCCTGTAAGGCTAGAAGAATTAGTTTAGTAAATGACGTCTAAAAAGAATGTTGAAAAAATTCACTTAGTCGGAATTGTGAAAAACAATAGTAAAAATTGATTTTTACGACTTTACGACTAACATACATCTACAAAACATATATTTTAAATTTTCATTATGGGCTCTAATAAAAAAGTTATAAATGGTGCCTCTTTTACTTATGTAATTCTTAGCAATTGCGATTTTTCCAAAATCTTTTTTGCATGTCTTACTTTCGTGATTTACCGTATGTTCGATTAATTTTCTGAAGCAGATGTTGCAAATTCACGTTTATTTTTGCGTCTGCGTGTCCGAATATTTCCGAGCCACCACAATTCTTCGATTCTGATGGCACATTGCGTATCGTGTTTGAGTGCGATGGTTTCGTTGTTATGCCAGGTAAAGCATGTAGGACAATACCGAAGTGAATTTAACGCGCGCACCTAACGGAAGTCTAGATACCGGATTATTCGAGCTTCTGAATAAACAAAGGCATAGTTGAGGATTGTTGCTGATAACATTAATGTCACGTACCACTCCTAGTATTAACGGATGGACAGCATGAAAGGATTACCGCCGGTTCACAGAGATGAAGCGCTCCGTAGACTGAAGGAACGCTTTCCCACTTGCACGACGTACCGATAAATAAACTGCGGCTTTCAAGCATTTACAGTTACGATTCTTGCAAACACACAAAACCCGAGAGACTGCTCTTCGAAACCCGAAAAACTGCAACCGACCTCGCTTTCTTAACACTAACCCGACCACGAGGGCTCAAATGACCTATTTTAGATTTTTTATTTCACAATTATTGAGATTGTAAAGGTGTTTTCATGGGAATTGATTAAATACATTTTCACAAAATATAAATAAATTTAATCTTGTTTTTTTTATAATACCATACACATTAGTCACTTTTGATGATCGGTAGGTTTAGTGTTCAAGGTTCAATATTTTATATTAGGTTTAACATTTTCGAATATAAGAATTTTTCTACCGAAATTAGACCAAATTTAATTTAAATATGATTTTTGAAATCACGTAGGTAACTGATGAGTCGAAAAAAGTTTAGATTCCCTTTATTTTTATTCGGACTGTAATCAAATTTGTCATCAGAATACGCAGAACTATCTTTACTTGATTTCAGTGTTCCAAAATTAGACTAAACTAACTTTTTAAAGCACGTAGGTCCTCAAAACTCGAAAAAGCCTCATCTAATAATTTCAATTTAATGTTGTTGAACTTACTTGTAAACAATGTAAACAGGAAAACCTTTCCGACCAAGCCGATATACTATGTGAGCCGTTTATTTTGAAAGTGGCCTGAGTCCATTTTCGAGAAAAATCAAGCTGGCAATTTAAATATTTACATTTCTACGTTATCTTTTCATTCTGAAGGAAAAATTGTAACTAATATATTTAAAATCGCGAAGATTTTGTAAAAAGGAAATTAGCTGGCTAATAGAATGATAAAAATTTTTATTTTGAAAGTGGTTTTACTGAAACAAGAAGATTTCATAGCAACAAGTTTTTCGGAGGAAGCAATTTTTTAAAGTGTAAAGAATTCTAACAGAGAAACAATAATTTGGTTAAAAATATGCTGGATGCGTTTTTTGAGAAATGAACCGTATAAAATTTTCTATGAGATATCAATTGATGAGAATGCAGAGTTTAAAATACTGAATTTATTACCACGTCGGGGTAGACCAAGAAAATTCGAGAATATAGTATTGACACCACTTTATAAAAATATAAGACATATTATACAACAGCGAAATACAAGGATATGATGGACTTACTACGATATATACCACCGGAGCACCATGACTTCTTCAAATCCCTCCCGCATACACAAAATGTAAATGAGGAGTAAATTGTTATTTAATTTATATAGTTAGAAGATATCCTGAATTGCATAAATGGTGTTTTTCCAGTTTTGTAATGAAATATAAAATAAATTGAATATTGTTTTTCCAATATGAAGCATTTCAAATTATATCGAATGGACTTGGGCTGTTCCAAATTTTATGACAAATCTAGTAGTTAATTTTGAAAGTGGCTTAAGTCCATTCTTGGTAAAAAGACACATATTATTCACTTAATAATTGCTATTATTTTCATAGGAATTGTAAAATCTCTTGATACATTGGTATCCTATACGTATATTTTTAATTTCATTGAAACGCAAACTCTTAAATATTTCAATTTAAACTTAAATGGACTTAGGCCACTTTCAAATTAAACGGCTCATGTGTAGTACTGATCGAGCATGTTTTATTTACAATTTTATTTACACTGAAAATAAAGATTGGCAAAGTTTATGGAAAAGTCAGAATTTTCAGGTTACAGAAGTTGGCTCGTTAGCCACAATTCCTGGGTAGAGATTATTTGTGAGCTGCAGCGAAGTAACGCTCAAGTGTCCCGGTCCTTGGCCCTTTCGGCTTCGAAGTTGAAGAAGTACGTTTCAGCCGCAATTTGAGCGACATTTGCCCGCCCGCCGTCGAAACACTTTGCGGTCAAATATTTGCGAATCGTACTTACCTAGTTATTTACTTATTAGTTTCAATTAGATCCTTCGCGTCTCCTTTCCGTTCCTTGCGTTTAGATCAAGAAGTTAGAGCGGCGAAACCTAAAATTTCTACGATAATTGATCATAGTGGTTGCTACTATAATCTTTCTGCATTCTAACTGGAATATGTCAGAATAAAAATAAATTTCTAAACCTGGCCAAGGATTGGCGATTTTGAATATACATTAATTAAAAGTCTGATGAAATGTTAGCATATCGAATAAAATGGCTGAGCATCATGAAATAATTTCCAGCACTGTTTATTACTTTTCATAGACGGTGATTATTGGCGAAATATTTTCGCGCAGTGGCGTGGGCGAATTAAACTGCATGTACGAATACTCCTGATTGGCAATCGGCTCGAAAGACCAAAGGCACAGGTACGGTCGCGAATCAATCCGCATGGCTTGTTTTGTCATACCACCAGGGATTACAGGTTCTAGTTTCGAGCGTCGTGGTAGGCGTTCTGATTCCACACCATCGCTCACCAAAATGACATCGGCCAACTGTTTCAACTTGTTAAAGTCACAAGTAAAAGTTCCGGTCTGTCCGCTATAGCCAGGGACAAAAAAATAGGAAACACTATTAATTTGTAAATATTCATTTAGCAGATAACGTTCACGAAATTTTTTCTGCATGCACCGTTTTACGCTGTTTTATCCGAGATTGAATTTACCTAAAAAAAGGAATGTACAAAAAAGGAATTTACCAGTTTAGTATCCAATATTTTATAGAGGCTCCTTTATTTTTTATCGCGGAAATTATTCGTTTGGGCAGAGATTCATACATATTTAAAATTATTTCGCTTTTTACATATCTCTTGTTACACACCGCTTTTTACTATTACGCACATAATTGATCACACACACTTTAAATCGGAGTAACATTTTTATGAATGGGCCAAACGTCTGCAATTTCTTAAGAGTGGTAAAAATTGCAATTTTTCATGATTTTCGGCCTACAACTGCCATTTTTGCCACTTTTGATCGTTTATAATTCGTAAATCAATTAACCAATTTCAATGAAATTTCCAGAATGTATTTAATTAATGTAATTTAGGGTAACTCTTTCCCCTAGATTCGAGTTCATTTCCCTGATCTGACGATTCTGACTACGCAAAATCTTTCTCACAGATATTCACATTTACGTGTACACTATAATTGATTGACTGAAGTGTACATTTCCTTCTTATATCACATGCAGACACAGAAAAGCGTAGAGCGTTCTATCCTTTCATCCCTGCCTGTAGGATAAAATGTAAATTCTCGAAAACTTTTAATTAAATCCGATGTCGTTCCGCACGATTGGGGATTTCGTATGAAAAAAACCAGCTCCTTCTCTACTGGGAATAAGTGAAAATTCGTTCGAGATTGATCGCCAGTTTAACATCGACCGATGTTAATATTGCAAATGTAGGCTAACGATTTTACTTTTCAAAATATTCGACTCGATTATTTCTTTTTCGTACTTTATCGATCTCTCGACTGCAGGTTTTATGTCTTGTGCATTTATAATATTCTACTGCAATCGTTAGTTTCTCGTTCAAAATAAATCTTACAAAATTAAGGATGTTTCTTAATTGTGTAACATTACGGTATTGATCTCTACAACGAATTTTGTATATTATATTTTATCCTCTTTAGTTTTGGTACATAGTTAGCTACGCACCATGCATTTCCCAAAACCTTCATGCATCTCCATGCATTCAACCTTATGCATCTCCACGCACACAATGGCAACCTGTATTCAGTTATCTAAGGACACGTATTTCTCAAACCCTCATTTCCGTAATATCTTGGCCACACTGAACCCTCAGAGCATACACCTCCGCATTAATTAGTTAAATTAGAATGTAAGTATTTAAGTTGGTGTTATACGCGTATACATATAATTTGCAACACTGCAAACTGAATACCTGGGAAAACCTTTCAACCCCTTGCTCTACAACGTCGTGTCAGATTCGTAATGAAGATTCGGAACAGAGTCTAATAAAGATATGTATGTTATTAATTTCCTTTATGGCGAGATGAAATTCCATTTTGGTTTTGCTAATATATGGTTATTGGAGAACACGTATAGGAATACAGTAGTTATATAATTTTCTTGCTTTTAGGAAATCGCGAACTAAAAAAAAAGTTTTAACCACTAAAACCGTAAAATAAATTGTAGGGCAAGGGGTTAAGAGACGTTAATTATAAATGCGTGTCAACCAATTTCACATGTCAGAGCAAAACGATCATATACAACAATTGTACATGTATCAATCAATTATACAAAAATCGACACAGAACGTATGTTTTAAATTTTCAATTTAGGCCCGCATAAAAAGTTTGCAAAATACAACTTTTTAGTATTTTCTCTGCAATTCCAAGTTCACGTTGTAAACTAATTCTTCTTACTTCTCAAAAAAATTCTAATTAAAATTGACGTCTGCTTTAGAAAGTTCTGAATTCATTTTCTTCATAATTTTCATACACGACCTATCCTCGATATCTACTATAGGGAACCCATGCTCCTTTGTGGAGGTTCAAAGACGTATGGGGCCACGGTATACAGATTAAATCTTATCCGCTAGGAAGCGTATTGCTCTTGGACGGCGATTCTTAAACCCGTTGCATTCCTCAATTCGTCGAATACAGAGACGAGAGTATCGCGAAAAAACTGTATACGTCGACTGCCCTCGAAGGTTCATTCGACGTGTCCCAAGCGAGCCAGCAAAATCTCCTGAAATTTTGATAAGACCTCTGGGAAGGAAGGTGGAATCTTAAGATGGAGGGAGCTGCAATGGGGTTTCCCGTTTACAACGTTTCCACGGTGTCCGTTTTTTGATCGGTTACCGAGGAAGTTCGAGTTTTGCGTCACGTAGGATCGTCCACTGGCCAATGAGACGAAGGATTCGACCAAACTTCGCGATATACACTGGTGGACAAAATGATAAGGCACCGGTGTACACACAACATTTGATATACAGGATGTGGCCGGGTAGTACAACCGATCAGGGGGTTTTAAAATAAATAAAATGACAGGTTTTAATATTCTTAATTTGCGATGGTAAATTTTATTTCTTTGGGTATATATTATCGGAAAATCGGCCAAAAATTGGATTCTTGAAATAGTTATTCCTAGAGCTCCGTAAACCTAGCGTTAAACAGTGAATTATCTTAGGTTTATCACCGATTGCTTTTGCAAAATCTGATTCTAATTGTTCGGGAGATTCCAAGCCTGTTGCTCGAAACTTCCTTCAAGCTACAAGACCTCGAGCAACTTGAACTAAACCAGAATTTGCGTTCCTCTGAATACAGTTTGTTTTTTAAATCCCACACTAAGAACTTCCAAGCACACAACAAAGACAGTAAAGATGTTTATTGCATTCAATGATTTGAAAGTTCGAAGTTTTCTCGTTTCTAGAAAAGACGAAATTATACCGATGTTATCAATATTATTCCGAAGTTTGGCTCGACAATGAAAACAACGGCTGTAACTATCGGATTTTCTTCCAACATTTCCTATGCAAATTTCATCCGAATCCACGCAAAATACAGTTAATATTATTGCGGACTGTTACCGGTTTTATCGCAATGCTAATCGCGGTTTGATCATCAGTTACTCTGATTTGCGAAGTTAATGCACTCGTCGCGTTATTGATCTTCCAAACATCGGTATGACCAGCCATTCATTTCATAAAAGTGTTTGAAATTTTCATTCTATTTAACAAATCTCTCTTCATTTCAATTACCTACTCGTTAAAAAATGTATATCTGCATTTCTATGGTTTCTTTCCTTGTATTGTTATTTGTTTTAATACATAGACAATAGTTCGGTCACGTATTATGTCGTTTTGTTTACTCGCTATCTTTTTCACAGCAGAAAGACATCAAAGAATAGTACTTACACGAGATAAGTAACACATTTCGATCCCAAAATCTTTTCATATATCAAGACATTACTGTACATCGAGTTCGACTGTCCATCGGCGATGCGGGTGTTAAAGATCGATCGGTCGGGACTGGTGTGACGGTTTTATTAACGTGTGAAAAGAGGGTAGCCGCTCATCCGAGTTTGTCACGGGCAAAGTGGCATGATGGCCATCGATATTCTTCCATTTTTTCTTCCCTCGGTTCCCTATTTTTGTCAGCGATATCCTATTCCTTCCGAGCACTCGGTTCTCGTTGGCGGCTTCCCTTGATTCGTTTTTGCTTGTATCCATCGCTCGCATCCGTTGCTCTCTTACTTCGTTTTTCTTTCTATCTGCCGAGCACAACTCAACTGGCTGCTCCTTCGACGACGATCAACTATTTACTTCACGGCCTCTTAACCCTGGTGTTCGTACCCATTTCGGACTTTAAACTATTTTATTTTTCATTTAGATTAGAAATTTTCATAGTTCTACTAAACATTTCATGTGTTTTTATTGATATCGATTGAATTTCTAGTTGTTGCCGATTGGGCTAATTAGATGAGCTTTTGAAGAAGGTCCTACGTCTTTTAAATTTTATAGGAGAGCAAGTTTAAACTCAAACAGCTGAAAATGACATAGTTCAGAGGACCTGCTTCCATTAGAAAAAGTTCCTAATTACTAGACAGCGCATGTTTATGAAAAATAAAAATTTTCTATCTGTATTGCAACAAACTGGAGTGAAATAAAAATTCATTCTCTTTCTCATTATGTTTAACAGGTTGAAAATAATATAACAGTATTTTTAAATACTATAATGTTTTTACTGTTTTAAATTACACCTACTCATTTTTGTTATAAATGCATAAAATCCACTGTCTACTAATTACGCACATTCTTATTATACATATCACATTAAAATGTATTAGATTATAAATAATAGTCATTGGTGCTTGGGTACTCCGGCTATGAAACAGTTTGGAATTTTGCTGTTATGGACAAAAGGGTTGAGAATGGAATGTCTGCAGACACTGCTTGAACATGTCGCGCTGATAACTGCTATCAAATCTGTAGCTATCGTAGCATTCATCAGGAAATCAATTGAACGAGCCAACGGTAATTGTACAGGTAGGAAGGGAGACATTTCCTGCCGGAGGATGCACGTTTCGATAAGTATAGTCACTAGACTGTCGAACTTCATCCGTGCATAACGTACAGAAAATTCCAAGGAATTTTCAAGTGTGCTGCTCAATAATATTTAATACTTTATTTTATACAGGGTGTATCACCTAACGTTGCCACCTCAAATATCTTTGTTGTTTTTAAAGATACGTCAATTATCTGAAGGACAAAGTTGAATGGTAAAATGGGGCTCATACAATAACAAAAGAATTTTTGTTTTTATGTAATTTTTTTAGAGATATGAACGTCACCTTCATTTTATCACGTTTTTATTAGCTCGCTTTCTTGTTTGTTTGTTTGTCTGCCTGTCTGTTCGGTGGCAAATTTTGCAATTGATTTTAAACTAACTTCCCGATGAGGCTTGAAATTTTAAACATAGCTCAGAACTGGATGACAATGCATTATTCAAAAAAAAATTTTTTAATAAGTCTATCCGTTTCGGAGAAATAACAATTAAATATTTACCTGTTCACCTCCCCGCGAAACCTACGTCATCGCCAACCGCGCGACA
>CM052292.1:133780-286753 GCA_028455765.1 Lasioglossum oenotherae | reverse complement strand
TAGGGGGCTAGGAAAAATTATTTTATACTTTTTAGTCCATTTTAAAAACGTGGTATTTTTTAAAAATTTATTTTTATTTAAATAATTATTTTTTAAACGAAATGAGGTATTTTTTAATACATCAATCGATGCAGCTGGACATTCGTTATACAAAAGTACTAACCTATGTATGTCGAAAAGTCAGTTGTTCACCATTAAGTTAGTAAAACACCATTACTGTCGTACTAAGACGTTACAATAAACGCTAATGTCGTACAATTAGTACGACAGTAATGGTGTTTTAAAATTATTAAAATTGAAATATCTCCTGAACTACTAACTTTTCGACATACATAGGTTAGTACTTTTGTATAACGAATGTCCAGCTGCATCGGTTGATGTATTAAAAAATACCTCATTCCATTTAAAAAAATGAAGGTGACGTTCATATCTCTAAAAACAATTACATAAAAACAAAAATTCTTTTGGTATCGTATGAGCCCCATTTTATCATTCAACTTTGTCCTGCAGACATTTGACGTATCTTTAAAAACAACAAAGATATTTGAGGTGGCAACGTTAGGTGACTCACCCTGTATAATGAGACCACTCGGGCACGAATGCAATTTTGTTCCACCACAAATATGCCTATATTTCTCTCAAATGTGTTTAAATTAGTGTACAATTAGTTATTAAGTTTATTTTAATTTATTCTGATTTTTGAAGTCTTAGTGTTTAAAATGAAAAATGTTTTAAATCTCATCTTTATGCAAGATTTAATTATACGAACTGTATATTTTTTGGACATTCCATATGAAAATCTCTGAAATTCAAGATTGATTAGCATTGCACGGTCGTTGTCGTCTTTAAGAGATCTAGACAATTTAGTAGGTATTTAGTAGTACGTAGAATTTTGTAGTTGACTGTGGCACCTGAAGGATCGTTACTTTTCCAAACAAGGAAGGCACCGCGAACGGAAATCGATTAGTCGAATCAATTACTCACGTGTGTCGTTTAGCAGCTCAATTAGGTGTCCGCCACAGCGGTTAGTGCTCCACAGACCCGCTACAAAGCAGAGACGGAGACGTTAACTATCTATCACCTTTTATCTCTAAATACCGATTACGATATGCAATTCATAGTAAATAATTTCTGCTCAAAAATTGCTTGAGAAAGTGAATATTTTTGTACCTCTAAGGCAAAACAACAGGAACACCTTTTATATTATATGTCGTTGTTCTTGTAACAGTAATTTAGATTTAGATTAACGTTATTTTAAAAATAACGATACCGAGATCGTACAATTATTTTTCTCGTTACTAAAGGTTATTAATTTTGTTAAATATTCTAGATCAATAGAAGAATGGAAAAGTAAAAGAAACAGACGAAAAGAAATATTTATTGTGCATCAATTTCATGTACATAGTTGCGCTTAATTAAAGGATAATTACAGAAATCATAGTACCGTAGAGATAATTTGCTAGTACTGCGTACAATTTGCATTGTTTACTAGCAATTCGATAAACTAAATCTACTGCGGTTTACCATATTCCGTGTGGGTAATACAGGATTAGAACGATTGGTTCTGTTAGTGCATTTAGTTGCCATATAAGGCGCAAATACTTTTGCAGTTTGAAGAGTCGATTAAACATAGTTTTATTATGACAAATATTTTGATGATTGAATTCTTTCAATTATTTTTCAATAATATTTTATTCCAAAGTTCGAAAGAATTCATTTCTGCATCCAGTTATAAACTTTTCGGCTCAAAATTGTTCCCTAAAGGTTGTTTTTACAACATTTCTAAGTAGTTGTGATTAATAAAAGCAATTAATATCGAGCTTTATCTTTAATCTATATGCGTTTGTATAATTAAAAACCAGGTGTGCCGATACTTTTGGTCCTAACTGTACGTGCTTGCTCATTGTTTTCCCTCATTATTTCTCATTTTTCTTTTTCTCGTTTGAAGAACCATGAATTTCCACCCGAAGGGTTAACATTTAATAGTTGGAGATGTCACGTTATCTGTTCGAACGACAGCGACTGAGCACAGTTTGCGTCAAAAGTGACGATTTTATCGGTCAAAACAGTTCAAAAGATAAACTGTGACACGAAGTTGCGGCCGTGTCGGTTATAACGCAGCTAGCCATGAATTGTAAATCGATAAATTGATTCGTCTATAAAAATAAAATCTCTGAACGGCGCATTTTCACGGAGTAGCCTCCGTTCCTCGAGATCCTCATCCGACAAGGTCGTAGATCGACAGTACGCGATCGAGTCGACAATGTAGACGCGCGTTATGTCATTAGAGTTTCATAACTACTCGAAATTAAGGTTCCCTTCTTGGCTCTTCGAGCTCACGTTTCGTTACTCTCAGTCAGTACGATAGCATCCATCCAGGACTCTCCCGCCGCGCCGCTTCCTTTTCGCTCACTCTTTCCCTTAAATGAGAGTCAGTTGGAAATTGCGTCATCCGTTCCTCCAAAATCCACCTGGATCAGTTCGTCCGTCAAGGAGAGATCTCCCACCAAAGTTCCAATTACAGAAACATCACGGAAGAGTTGCGACGGGCATGCCCATCCGCTAATGAAATGATTATTACTAGTGATGGGAATGATAAAATTCTTTCTCATGATTTTCAAGTAATTCCCCAATTAAGTACTTCTATGGAACATGTGTATATACTGTGGGTGTAAGAAGTATTTGTACGCCGTTTAAAATAGAATAACTTTTTATAATTGTACCAAACGCCTGATGTTTTCATAATCAATTAGAAGTTTATAATCAATTAGATTGGTTTACGAAATGATATGCAAAACAGATTTTCCGAATATTATAATTTATAAGGTTACATGCAAAAATAAAAAAGGCATTTTTAAAAACATTTTACAATGTTTTTATTATAGCTCGCTTTTTATTTGGGCCCTTAAAGAAAATTCAAAATATATGTTTTGTAGATCTATAGTAGTTACACACATGCTGAAAATTTCATCGAAATCAATTAACATACACACGAGCGGTTAAAAATTGTGAAAATCGTAGTTTCACACGAATTTTGATCAGTCTCGATTTTGATGAAATTTTCAGTATGTGTATAACTAATATAGATCTACAAAACATATACATTAAATTGTCATTAAGGGCCGAAATAAAAAGGTTTTAAAAAATGCCTTTTTTTATATTTGCATGTAACCGTGTAAATACAATTTTTGGAAAATCTTCTTTGCATATCATTTCGTAAACCAATGCTTCTAATTGATTACACAAAATCAGGTTGTTTGGTACAATTATAAAAATGTTATTCTGTTTTACACTGTACTTGGTGAGTATTCAAACAATAAGAATTGTTAACATTTGGTACTTTGAATTGTGTTAAATCCATCAATAATGATTGAAAGTAGTGATGGGAACGATCCAATTCTTTCTCATGATTTTCGAGTAATTCCCTAATCAAACACTTGTACAGTGAAATAAAATGGATACAATCTATTAGGTTATTCCGCGAGTAACTTTTCATGTCTTTTGAAGGTACAATATTAAAACAAAATCACAACCATTAGTGTTCTATGTATATTTTCCTTCATTGTCTACAATCTATAGAATTATGTACAGAAATGGAATGAAATTCGTATTATTTATTATCTGATAAAATTTTGATCTTATTTCATCGCTTCACAAGACCACAATTGTATATTTAGTTAATTGATTTCCGGAGGAGCACCCTGAATAGTATATTAAATCCACGTTCCCGTAAGAAAAAATAAAAATAGACCTCGAACTTCCGATTTTAGAGTCGATGTCGCATCGGTGCCAAAAGCGGATCAGGTCTGGCTTGCACACGTAAATATCATCTGTGAACTGTTCTTGCAACCATTGCATTTACATTTAGTAAATCAATATGGATCGAGTTGAGATCTAATCAAGGGCAAAGCTTATTTTTACCGCTTCCGATACTGGAAACTTTAAATAAAGGTATCGAAACGTAACAAAACTTCTAAATCACAATCAATACAATTCTCATACATTTCTTATTTCAACAATTTTAATCAGTCAAAAATACGGAGTACAGCAGTATTGTTAAATTCTTCGAATGTCTCCAAGTTTTGTACTTCAATTATTAAGTTCTTTTTATTAGCGCTTACGCCACTGATAAAAATGTATTTCTTCTTTCAATCATTTTAATTTTGAATCAACTGTTCCTTGTAATTGACTTGGAGAATTTCTCCAGCATAAAGAGCAGCAGTTTAATAATAATGAATTGTCACAGTAAATATTGTTATAACAGGCTGTGTCAATAACGACACGGCACTTCGTCTTACTCGAGTTTCGCTCGGAATAAACAGTTCGGTACTTGACGCTTTGCTCGAGTCTCACTCGGTTGTGAGACTGAGCTCTGGAAGGGTTCAATACAGCGTGTATACACGTGCCCTTCACCACCATTTAGATCATGTTTCTGTCCATTGCTGGTTATTTTCACTTAGTTAGCAAATAACATCGATCGATGAAACTCGGACAATATCGTGGCTTGATCAATATTTGCCGCAAGTAGAAATAGATAGCAATAGTCAGACGCAACGTTCAACTGTATCCCTAGCACGCGGATGACTTTTAAAATATGTCTTCTCAATCTATCAAGTTCCAAGCAATTAAATAAAACATGTAATCTTTTTTACTATCATTTATCATTAGACTGCTGGATTTATCACGAATAAGCAAAATGCAAAACTGCAAAAATATTAGAGATATGAATCACCTAAAGGGTGATCCAGTGAATAATTTAAATCGTAATTTTTTAATTTCTTATTTATTGGTACATTCCCTTATGCTTTGAAAATTGAAAATATTGTAATTAATATTAATATATTATAGATATTATTTATATCATATTATATATATTAAGAATTCTATTAATTTGTATAATAGTTATCGAATAACTCCTTTCACAGAATCTTGGAATAATTTTTGAGCGGTACAAGCAATACCGTATTTATCACTAGGTATTGTACATAATAAATAACGGCGAATTAATTATGTAGAATTCGGGTGACCGGTCGGCCCTCGGCAACTTTCCTTTAATGACCCCATTAGAACGAAAGCCTGTCTGACAAGATGTTTGAACGTTATCTAGCATTATCGACGAACTTGTTAGCAACATAATTACAATTAGCACGGGCGCCCGATGCGAAAGACAGAATTCTGCAGCCTAGGGAAATACGAGTCGAAGTAATTATCCGAATATCCCCGTCGCTGACTCCGTGGCTGAGGAAACTCCCGCAAGGGGAACCGCGGAAAATTTATCGATTATTCGGGGCCCTGATGAAGCTTTGAAAACAATCGGTTGCTGCAACTACGAGTCTACCTGACGCACTTCTCTCCTCCTCCTCTCTCTCTCTCTCTCTACGACCGGATGATCCATCAACTGTTCTAGTAATTAACGAGCTACTATCGAGCTTGTATCCGATTCGACGGCGACTAACCTGTCACTTAATTAATCATATTTCAATTAGAATTACGCTCACCGTTATTGCACGCGAAACTCACTATTCGGCGCAGAGATCGAAACCCCTTGGCCAGTGTATACTGATTGCGAGTCCGCATATACATATTTCATATACATATACATATGTTCAGTGGATCGTTTAATTATTACTAGACTGCGGATTTTTCTAAATTTATACACTATCATCCATAAGTATTTGACCACTTGGCGGAATCGAATCTAAAAGTTTATATCAACGTTATAACTTCAATTAATTTCAAGTAGAATGAATATAAATGTATATGACTGACATAGAAGCATTATAATGCGTTACATGTTAAGGATTTTACCAGTAAATTGATGATAGTTATTAAATACTTCTGGTATTGGTATTGGTATTAAAAATGGCTGGTATTGGTATAAGTAGCCATGATACAAAATTATTTTGATTCTGTATAAAAAAAAACAAAACTAAAATTCATTATATTACACCCTTACTCATTGCTGTAAAAGTCATCACATCATCGCGAAAAAAATGTAACATGGAGTAGGAATTTCAGAATGAATTTGTAAAACCAGTCATTGGCGTGGTAGATCTAGTGTTAAAGGGTGTACGAATACTTTTTACACGTTTTGCAAATGTCCTCGTGGATAAAAAATGTCTTCAAGTGGCATGATATTTAACAACTTGTTCGTACGTCGGCAATGGTATAGTTGTTCGTGCGGATTTGCGAGGGCTACGGTTGAATTGAGATAGGTACTACTGATGTCTAGCTGCTCGATTTATGACGTACTCCTGTGATGTACGGTTATCACCGGTTTTTTTTCGCGTTATTCGTTGTCAAAGTTGGGTAGGTCGGCAACAAATTTCGGTGCTGGATGCTTGACGTTTGACGGGGTTGCGTACATTGTTTTTCATGCCTTGCAATTCGCGTATCCTACGTATCAATCTACCTCGCAATCATTGTATCGAGAGCCCGAAAAAAAGCATCGTCCTCGCGCGGCAACCGAATATCGCAAATGTTTTTACATCACTCCAGTGTCGTCGACTTTCCACGTAATTCAATCACAAAGCTAAATTCCAAGCATTAATTAGAACAATAGTAATATTTTTCCTAGCGCTACGGTTCGATCAGTTTTCTACATTAAATTATAGTTATTGGAACGAAAAGAAAGGTGGTGTGTTTCGTCCTAGACCCGCTAGAGGACTCATCAGTAAGGCTATCTAGCGATCGAACTGATCGAACCGTAGCGCTAGAAAAAATATTACTATTACTCCAAAATTAAGGATTGACGATCGATATCTAACTCTTCTTCATTAATTAGAACGATTACTTTGAATTTTATTTTTCGATTTACAGTGCGTACACGCATCCGGCTCTACGGAAAGTTCTGTTGTTTTTCTTCTCGTTTTTCGTTCGCGAGGGGGAACCGTGCACGGAACAAAAATTGTTCGTTTTTACGAGGTGAAATTCGCGAGGCAATTTCGGTAAACCGGGGACTACCGAGTTTTCGAAATTGTGCTGGTTTACGAGCATGTTCTCCGACCGGTGTTATGTTTGACATTAGATTGCTGCTGAAGCTTGGGAAGTGTACGAAATTGGTTAAATTATGATCATTTATGCAAGTTTCGCTAGGGAAAAGCGAAATCTAAATCAAAGAAAATTGAATTTTCCTTAGGAGCAGTTTGTATTAGTGTTACTTAACAAGCAACTGTTATTAAAGGTTGCATTTTATCAATTTTCCGACAATTTCCATGCACTATAAATGCGCCAAGTTCAAGTATTTATTTACCATCATCAACATATTAATGATGCTCCTGAGGGTGGATTTATAGTGGAGCAGCAAGGTGAGCTGTGCGGTGAAAAAAAAGAAAAACAAAGAAAATACATATGTACTTTTTCATTAGTATGTGTCGAAAGGTTGTCACGAATGTTGGTTTGTTTTCACCGCGCCGCTATCATCGATGCTCGCCGCTTCACTATAACTGCACCCTTAGTTAAATATCATAATTGACTTAAGCTCCAAAGAAAATGTCTAAAATTTATTATATAATATCTTTCATATCTGTCCAGACTAGAAATTGCAGTAGAAATAAGAAATCGAACGAAAGACTACAAATCATACAAAGGTTAGGTAGCATAAGAAGCTACCTAACCTGACATCACAAGTATGTGCTCCAATATCTTCAGACCTCTTTAAAAAAGCATAATACGCATTACATACAAGGAAACATTTTCAGAGCAACTATTGATTTTATCTCACATGGCCATCTATAGATAATATTGAATGATGAAAATAGTATGTAACGGAGAGTGGTATAAATAAAAGTGCAACAACTAAAGTTAGAAGATAATCGATTTTCTCTGAAGACAGCCGAGAAAGTGTTTTCAGACGATTTCGTGCTACATTTATTTGTATTTTGCGTCTTACAATAATTCGAACACATATTTTCGGGAATATTTAACAATTTCATATACACTTTCAGGACCTCCAATTATTTATTACTGAATAACAATACGGAGGATGCATTTTGCAGTTATTTTTCTTATTCTCTGTAGTCATATTCCACTTAATAACACATTTAATACAATGGGTGAATATTTCTAAAATTGTACTTTTTGTAAATAATATATACATTCTTTTTTATATTTTTTAAAATTTAAAACAGACATAATATGTATATATATTAACATTAGAATATAATTTTTATGTCGTTAAAAAAGAGCAGACTTGTTTATATGAATTTTTCCATTATTTTCGGCATGCTTATGGTCTTTTTGTTATTTTGGAGATACTGTCTGATGTTAAATAACTTTAATAAATGATGTTGATGAAAAAACAGGCACACAGATTTATGGGATTGGTCAGGTTATTGTATCTAGGTGAACGAAGTTTTCTTGAGCCGAGCGTGACATACAATAGCTTACTGGATTTCGAATGTGCGATTCGAATAATGTACGAGTGAATACAGCACGTGAGTTGCATGCACACGATTGTTTCAGTCGACGGGGATTGCGTGGTTTAGGGTTAGTTGTTGTTTAAAGGAATGCCCTTTCGCTCCTTCGTGTTTCTTTGTCTTCGGAATTGCTTTGCGGTGCACCAAATCGTATTTTATTTTCGACGACTACAGCTTATCGTCCCTCATTAGTCCAATTTAATTTACCCCGCGCGTGTCGAATTAGCGGGATGACAAAAAACCAATACGATGGAAAGACAATGAGTAACTCCTTTAATACTCGCAAGGAGGATGACCAAAGTCAGACTCTGTTTTCTCTCTGCACAAACGTTTCCATGGAACATGCACACATGCAGAAAATTCAATCTAGTAGTAGCAACAATTTCTTTGCGCATATTTCGAAAATCAAACGAGAGCCACTATTACATGAAAAGGGAAAATTGTGCAGTGTCGAAGTCTATAACATATTTAATTAAATTTCATGAAAATCGGAGAGCACTGCCTCTTTGTAAATAATTACCGAAAATTCGAATTTAGATGGAATATTCGTGGGATCAAAATGGTCACCTGAGAGTAAGAAATGGAGAACCTGAAAAATATATCTGAATATTATTAAACAACCTAACGACCTGCAAAACATGTTTTTATATATTTATTTGGATAACCAATAATGATAATATTATTATACAAGTTTTCTCACGATTTTGTTACATTGTACGTGCAAGTTGACTTGATGCCATGTTTCACGATGGTCTTAAAGGATTGAATTTCGTCTAAAATTTAATAAAAGTGGATCATGGAGAATCTAATTTCGGCGTGTGATTGGATTGAGTATTGTCTGGCAAAGAGCGTGGATGGTTTGAGGGAGGAGTCAATATGACAGAACGAATACCCTCCTTTCCCTACCCATGAATCTTCTCTTTCTACTCGCACATCCGTCTCTGTCTATTGATCGTCTTTGCCATTGGTCCCCTACATTATGAATGCTGCCTAAAGCTACTCACTGTGCTTTGTCAGATAATAATATATAATCTGTTTTTGCTTGTGTACATTTCGGAAGGTCTTCGTCACTTAAATGAAATAGTTGTTTAAGGGACAGGTAGGTAGGTTTGGAAGATAGATTTTTAAACAATTTTTCTTTTCCATTTTCCTGATAAAAAATATTCTCGAAGTATCTTTCTTGAAGATTAATTATAATTTAATTAGTTACATTCTTCGGTCTTAGTAATCCGGAAAGAATTATTTTTGTCACGCTTATATTAGCTAGTCACATACACTGCACAGCTTATAGTTTATCTTTTACCGATGATATTAGTAAACCTATTTCTCATCCTTAATTACCGGTTCTCCCACAAATGTAGTTTGTTCTTGCACATTAAGGTGTTGGACACGTGTGGCGGCTCGATGTAAACGATTCCGCTCCGGCAATTCATGCGAAACTCATGCCGCTCGTTTAGGTATTTTTCCTAATGAATGTCACCCGTGCAAGTCGGGAAATAAGTTCGTCCTACAAGAAGTTTAATTGAGCCGCGCCCAACATGATGAGGACGATTAGTATTGACCTCGTAGCATTGACCCACGGATAGTGCTTTCATCGACGCCTCCATTTTCCATGGTAAACTTTGTAAAATTTCCATTATGAATGTTCCAGCTACCTAACTGCATTATTCAGAGAAGAATTTTTATTTCGCATAAAAATCCACAGCTTATTGTTAGAGATAATAGATAACATACTGATAATTTGGAAACTGTGGTACAATTAGAGAATAAATATTTATATTATGACTGCTGTTACTTATTAGCAGAAATAGTAGTTTATAAAAGTCATATGTATTAGTTCGATTTTATATTTACAAAATTTTAGAAACAGTTCTCTTATTGTGACTATGTTCTAATACTACAATAATTGATGTATTTGAAGTTCCAATCGATTCTTAATGTTTTTAATTCTAAAATGATTAACTTACTATATAGTGATTTATGATGTAGTATACCATTTTTTAAACATAATTTCCCGATGGAATAGAGGTCGAATCTTTGTTAAGAAGCACCTGGCCATATTTAATAGAAGAGCGAAAAAATATCAAATAAGAACACAGTAAGTTTAGTAAAAGGATTCATTCCGCTGTTTAATTGAATAGTTCTGAGAATATGTGTTATTGCGGATTATCTAATACTTTAAATGCAATAAATCAATCATGGTACAATGCAATTTCTACATAAAGATATTGTTTGTCATTACATCTTATAATTATACTGGGTGCTCCTTTCTTTTACGCAGTAGTGTACGTCTGACTAATGCGTCGGTGTATCACTGCTGTTTCTACTTATAAATGAACGTTGTATGCTATTGTGTTCTATGCATGTTTCCTCATTGTAAATATATCTTAACATTTTTTAACCTGATTTAATTATTTTCGATTATAGAAAATATTTAATAAGCCCCCAATACTTTTTAATTTCTCGAAAATCTGAACGATATAATCTCCTAATAAAGTTACTTCTAATAAAAACTACAAGATTGAATTTATTTAGATTTTTCAATGTGGTAACATCTTTGAAATTTCAATAATTGGTTGTTTTTGTTGTTACTTTGTGATATTTATCGTTTAGTGATAATACGGCGTTACGAACTGGTATATATATTATATTTTAACCACACTACACTATAAATAATAGGTAAAATGTAAACATTTCTCTGAAGTGCACTATATGTCCCACATATTTTAATATTTTCTACACACATTTTTTCCAGTACAATTTATCCCTCGTCGAAGGGGAACATACAGCTTTTCCCGGATAAAATATTCTTTCTCTGCAAAATACACGTCATTTCCAATACATATCTGCTATAAAAAGTTTGGGTGTTCTGTTTATTGTTATATTCGTTGCTGAATATGTGATTCATTAGTGATCGAATGATAGAAGCACGATGATCGATGTATTATATACGAGTGTTTACTTAGTTCCTCGCTTTTATATTATGCCTGTCGTTCGGCGTTCTAGTTTTGTCGGTGTGCTTTTGAATCCAAACTTTTGAGCACGATGCTCGTGAATGCTGCATTCAGTGATTGTGCACTTCCAGATTAGTAAATACAGGTGTATTCCTGTATTATATTCACTAAATATAATCCTCCTTTCAACAGAAAAATTTAAATGCCTTTCTCTCGATATTTTATGCCTATACCAGCCAGTCGGAAATAATGCCCATAATTGTGATCATTTCTCAAAAACTTTCAAAAATGCTAATCGTAAAAATTCATTCATTGAATCATTTGTTGAATTGTCCAATTGTAATTTTAAACTACTACCTTCATGCCAGAGGATGAGAGAGAGAATGATAATCGTAAATGTAGGATATTGTAAACTAAGTCTAATTCTTAGCTGTAAGGCTGACTAAAGCAACGCTGCTACTACTGTCAGTGTTACGCCTTTACTTTCGAACGAAATAAAAATTTCTCTTCTTTTGTAATCAATACATCAGCATCCAAGTGTGTAAATGTACACACAGAATAAATATAAATTTAAGACTGGAATTAAATCTTGTAAGATCGTCTTGTAACCAATCTTGTAACGGATGTGGTAGTAAATTAAAAACTTGTGCACCAATCGTCAGGGAACTTTCAGCCTTATTTCATTGGATTAACGTTGGAACTTACTTCCTTTTTGCGAGAAACCAATTTTTGAAAGAATGGCAACTTACAGCCTTTCTTAATTTCAATCTCCAATGTTGTCTTTTTTCTTCTACGAAATGATCGAGTACAAAGCAGTTTTAACAATCGCAGCAGTGAAGAAAATCGCACGGCAACGGGTTAGAAAGTCGCCCAGTTGAAAAGATATCGGTCGCGCGAAGTAGTGTGGAAAGAGCTCATTTCTCCGCACGATTCATCCGCAGAAAAATTAATTTTTGACCGCAGACGACCGTGGTTGCGTGACGCGGCGCTCGGAGCGCGTTAAGGAAACTCCGCAGAGCAGAGTCTTGTTTTTCCCTCTAGAATCTTCGGAGCCGGCGCGTAGTCCTTGCTTGCTATTCGTAACGGTGTCACGAACCGTCGGAAGAGAAGGGTGTTCGCCGTCTTCCTCCCTCGCTCATTCTACATTCTAGCGTCACGGAGAATATCCGATTTCGCGTGCGCCTCTATTTTTATATTCAATCTTACAAAATTTCTCATCGTCTCCCATCTCGCGTTACCATTTACAGGAACCATTTACAGTTCCTCCACCATTTACAGGAACCTTACAGAACACGCAAGTTCTTGACCCGTCGACCTGATTCAAAGACGCACACGGCATCGTATTTGTTTCAATAACTTCGATATATTCGTCCATTCTCGCTCGCGCATTTCATCCCTCCGATCTCATCCCCTAATTCGCATCTATTTCCAGCATCTCATCCAGCCGTCTCTCTTGGTCCAGCATTATCCCCGGCGTTTTTCTTCCCACTGTTCGCAGTCTCGTTTGATCTTTGTCTCTCGGTCGTCCCTCTCGCTCCGACGCAGCGGTCTATTCCGTCGTGTACCCTCCCTCCGCTCTTGCCCCGAGTCATCATTTCTTCCTCTAGCCCCGTGAATTCCGAAGTCCTCCTCCTCCTCCACCTCCGCCGCAGTGGATCTTCGTCTCTTTCCAGCTTTCTCCCGATCCCACTTTCCAACCCTTTTCTCTGACTTTGTCTCTCTCATTCTCTCTATCTCTTTCCGGCGTAGACCTCGGCGGTTGGTACCGTTCTCACCAGCAAGATCTGTTCCCTTTCACCCTCGCCACATTCTGCGGACGTCTCTTTTCCACCAGCGCCCTCTCCCGTGTGCTTTGTTGGCCTGTGTAGCTGTCTCGATTCCACGTAGCCGTCGTGTCGCACGGCCTGGTCCTGCGCGATGGGGATGCTGCGAGATAATCGTTCCCCCTTCGTCCCTCCGGCAGAGCCGACCCCTTTCGGTTGCCCCCGCTCCGAGGAAAGCAGCAGTAAGAGCCAGGCCGCCGCCATAGCCGCTCCCCGGGCAACGAACCAGGAGAAACCGGCGTGCAATTCTCTTTTTCTTTTTTCCGTTTCCTCTGTATTTCTCTCTGTAACTCCTCTACGCCAGCGCACGATCCCGCGGATCCGCGGAATTCGGCAATCCGCTACTGCCCCCGTTACCGTAACGCTCTACACGCTACTGTAACGCTGATATCTACGCACACGTCCGCGAGAATCCGCGCGTGCCGAACAGAGAGAGAGAGAGAGAGAAAGAGAGAGAGAGAGAGCGGGATCGAAGCTGTTATCCGCGACCTCTCGCTGGGACACCGAAACGAGCCGAGAGGATCCGCCGGCGGATCATGTGACGCGGACTCGTTTCGAACACGTTTCGTTCTGCTCGTTCCCGTTGCCGTTCGACGTGCCCGCGGATGACAGCGGAGAGCTCGCGGACGGTGCTGCTGACGACATCGACGGAAACGCGGAACGTCTTCGATTCGGCTGCGTGAACTCGTCTACCGGAGCTAACCTCGCTCGTCCTCGCTCGTCCACCACGATGTGAGACCGTACGATCGTCGAGAGAGAGACCACCGAGCTCTACGGACGTACCCAGTCTCCGACATCCTTCTCCCGGGGCTGCGTCGATGTCCGAGGCTGTCGATGACGTCGTGAACCGTGCGAGTACCGTCGATCATTCCGGCCGGACGTCACCGATCACAGGACTCCACTTTCCAGCTAGCCTTTCAAACTAATCGGAGCGATACAACCTCTCGATGACCGACCACCGTATAATGGGACTATTCCCTAGACACTGTGGAATTGACGTGATCAATCGTCACCTGATGTGAGTGGCGAGCCGTGAGTCAACGATGGAACTGTCCGCGAAGGTCCGATGAAACTTATCCGGTCCCCGTGGAAAGAGACCGAGATCACCCGGATCAGGTGTCTAGTAGTATGCTGGACGGGGGTATGCGTCGTGTTCTTCCCGTGAAAGAATAACGAAGAGGCACGCACGTGTCACAATCTGTTTGTGTCAGCTCCATTTCGGCGTGCTACGGGTTTCACTGGTTAAACCGGGAATTACGTTATGTTGTGCAACGTGCGATCGACTACTCGAGGCTCGCTTTCGCTAAAGGATGCCCGCGCGCGCGGTGTTTGATAGAATTTCTAATTAAGCGAGACTCCTTCACACGGTCGACCCTCCGAGGAGAGCGAGCGAATTGATCGCCGGAGAGCAAATGCCGGATGGATAGTTTTGAAAGAGTGCGAAACCTCGAGAAAGAATCCCCTCCGAGAGCGTGCGACTTGCCCCTATCGACGAGCAGCCCGTTACGAAAAAGGGGAGCCGAGACCGGAAAGGGCGAGAGAGATAGAGAGATAGAGAGAGGATAAAAGTGATCGTTTCGCGAGCAATTACGTTGCTTTTTGTACCGCAACAGTCTCGCCAATGTCACGCGCCTCTCATCGACCGATCTCGCTAGTCAGCCCACATTGTCAGCAGGACATCATCATCTAAATCGAACTCTACGACTTCGAATTCTAGGATCGCTGGCTAGCGGTTGTCTAGTAGAGCTAGCCGAGCCACGTGACTCGAGACTAACGGTTGCACGGTAGCAAATAAAGCGACGCTTTACATCCCCTACTTTCTAACTCGAGACACGACCTCGCGTTTCCGTCTTGCTGTTCCATCCGAGAAGTTGACGTGTCCCGGTGATCAGTGGGTGTTCAACGTTGAACGCGTTCATCCGGTTTTCGGTCCAATTCAAGGGTAACTCAACTTGTTGCGGAAGAACACACACACGCAGACACAGAAGCGGTAGGGGTTGGAGGTGTGCCGAAGCGTGTCTTGCTCGCGTTGCTCGCGGAGCGGAGAACGTTCCCGTGCGAATATGTGGGGCTCGGTGTCGTCGTTGTCGTCGGTATTGTCGCGAGTCAAGGGACAATATACTTTTCTTCGGTGTATTTCACATAGACCAGGCGTCAGTGCCCGCCTGATCGTCTTCGATCGTTCCAGCGTTTGATCGACGCTCTAACACACACACACACACATCGCTTCTCTCGAAACTCCTGGCTACTTGGACACCGCTGCTCAACTACACGGGACCTAACGTGTGCTCCAGACATCAGTGCCAGTACGTATTCACTCCGCATGTGTCACGATCCTACTCTGTGTGCTCGCCTATGCCTGATAAGATCATTTGGTACTTAGCAGCTCGTTACTGGCAGGCGACTAGCGTCGAAGTCGTTTGACCTAACGACTGGCGAAATGTAGACTGCGGATCTTACAAGGGGAGGACCCCAAGTGTCCGACTGCGATTTTCATCATTTTTTGTGAGATAATGGTATGTGCATCCCTAATTATGTATGCAAAATATTAGGTGTAGTTACTCAGTAGTTTTGAAGATATAAACAATTAAAGTTTCATACCTGTGAATCACGCAACCTGCTCACACGGCTAATGAAACTTCGAAAACTGCAACAAGGTATGAACTTTAATTGTTTATATCTTTAAAACTATTGAGTAACTACACCTAATATTTTGCATACATAATTAGGGATCCATATACCATCATCTCGCAAAAAATTATCAAAATCGAAGTCGGGCGCTTGAGGTCCTTCCCGAAAAATCGAAATTTTCAAAGTGCCGCCATTTTTCACTTTCCAATACTTTTCTTTCATTCTAGTTGCAGGTATAACCACATTCATGCTGAGTAAGAATAACTTTGGTTTTTTAGGTTCAAACAAGTGGTTCGGCTGGAATCATGTCAACCAGCCATATACTCTTTTTATGAAGAGCTAATTTTATTATACTGTAGCCGGTTGTAAATATTTCTTAACAAAAAAATTTCTAATTACTCTTAAAAGTAGGATAAGTACGCAGAATTCATTTTGCAATTTGAGACCCGTCACAGTAGAAGACACCTTCAAGAACTATTTCTTTTAAACTAAGATGGGAAACGAGTTCAATTTTTGTCTGCGGTCTATATGCTAAATAAAAATTGTCCGTATCAATTGTTAGAGGCTCAGGTTAAATATAAGGACCTATCGTGGTTTTTAATTTTAATAGATTGAAAATGATATATTCGTATTGATTGAAGAAATTGTCTTAATCTTTCATCTGTTTTAAATTACATCTACGAAATAAGACTGCATAGTTTGCTTTATTGTTATTTGGTTTCGGCAGAAAAAGTTTGAAAAATCATGGAAAAGTCTGTTTATAATTCTGAATTTTAACATTTGCATGAAATAAATCTGTTTCAATACTGTTTCACTTTTTATTGTTATTTGCTGGAACATAAAAAACTCCGGAAGATCACGAAAATTAACTGCGTGTGAATATGATAAAAAAAGGACGATTTTTGTTGGGTAAAAGAGAACTGAAAATAATAGTACAAAGCGCGAAAATATCTGGCATAACACGGGCCGCATAATTAACGTAACCAAAAACGCGGAAGCTGCTCGTAACTTTCCTTAGACTCGGTGCAAACAGTGGAGCGATCTCCTCAAGATCCTCAAGTGGCGTGAATTCTGGGGCCCCTTGTTCTGTCTGCTGAATTCGCCAGTTCGTGTAAGTTGACACAGGTAAAGAGAAACACACGAGGGCCACGATTCTTTCTATTTGCACATGCTCCCCCATAGATGTTTCATTTAATTCGCAGCTGCTTCTATTTTTCGCGTTGAACGCTAATAAAAGCGATACATACACGGTGGCTCCAGAAGTGAAACTAATTTGCAAGACACTCGTTCCTGCGTGTAATAAATTTAACCATAGACGAATAAACTATCAAATGATGACGTGGAAATAAAATCACAAATATAATTCAACTTTTTTCATTCGAGAACAAAAGCATGTTATAAAGAAACAGGATACATGAAATGAAACAGTTTTGATACTCAATTTAATTACTAATTGAAACATTTAAGATATTTCTATTATTTTATGTAGTGTGAACAAGCAAGAAATTTATATGATTATTACTCTGAAGATATTATGTATTTATAACAAGAATCAAATGCACAACAGTCAAACAATTTACTAAATTTTAGAATACCATTATTCCCAATCGAATGAAATTATTATAAATGAATATATACGTAACTTCTACATTTTGCAATTAATCCACACAATTTTTATTTTGCATAAAAATCCACAGGCGAATTATTAAAAATATTCTCGAAGTTTCCTTCCTGAGAATTGAATATACTTGAATTTGTTAAGCAATTAGGAATGAGTTGATAAAATGCAAAACAGTGAAACAATTTAAAATATTTTAAAATATAAATATAAAGAAACAAATGTCTATGTAGCTCCTGTATCTTGGAATGAATGCAGACAATTTTTATTTTGCACGAAGATCCGCATAATTTACTTCGATCTGCACGTGGAGAAACGATTCTCGCAGTCGAAATTAGTTTTATTTTAGTAAATATTCCTCTTTCAAGTCGAAATTTGGTAAAACGTCGAATTCTGAGTAAGAACGTACCAGAGTACATATATCGTAAAGCTTACTGTATGTATGCATATAAGTGTATTTAACTTGTCCACCCTATGCTTCCATTACGAAACATGATCCACGTTACATATGCTGAATGCTTTGGCCCTGAGCAAGCAGTAGATAGTAAATATCGCGAAATGACATTGTTAAACTTTCGCCGTTTCTCCCATTCTCGATAACTTTCTCGTTCGGTGATCATAAATTTACGAATATGAAATTTGTAAATCAATATCAGTGGAATTGAAAAGAGAAGTAGAAGAAATTCAAGTTCACTGCTACTGAACATAGTTGAAATACTCCTAATTGCACATGACATATCGGGAAATCGGTTGACAGAATTGTGAAAATGTGGAATCACAACATCCATACATGTTTGTTTCAATACGGAATCACTCTGCATTTCGATTAATTCCAGTTGTACATGTTTTGCACTCCAAATTCACCCTTCTGCAGTCAATTTCACCTTTCTGTGAATCAATTTTACCCTTCTGCAACTTAATTTCACCCTTTTGTAAATCAAATTCAACAAATAAAGAATTTTTAAGTAAGTTTTTGTAAAAAAATATCTGATCAAAATTCAAATTGATTTATGGCGAAGATGTACATCAAATACTTATTTAAAAGTAATTATCAATTCATTAAATCTGTAATGTGCGAAAACTGTATGTAGATATGTGTATTCATTGCAGCCATTTTCTGATTAATAAATTTTAGAAATGAAAATACATATTTATTGAAGCGTATTGAGTATTGAGTTTTCCTTCGCAGTAATGACACCGTTCACGTGTGCCTAAATAAATATATAATTTAATCAAAATAAATAAACAATTATTTTTAAATTTATTATTTATTATTTATTTATTATGAACGGACCGAGGTCCATTTATACAAATGTTTGCAATAGAACAAAGACTTAACATAAGTTACTAAGAAAGGACATGCATAAAAAGAAAACAGAAACTATAGGTATAAAGGCACTGATATTATACATTAATGCTGCGTAATTTTTTTTTGAAAGTTTGTATCGACCCATTAAAATAGTCAATACTATCATATAGAGTGTTGGAGTTCGCAATAATTCGATTTATAGGATTTATTAATCCATATGCGGATTTGCATTTAAGTGTTTGAAAACCTGCTCGAGATCTCAAAACACGTTCAGGTGCGTAAAAATTGATTTGGATAAGGAGAGAGGTACAATCTATATGGTTATTAATTAAATAAAAAATAAAGCTCTGGTCAGATACTCTTCTGCGAGCAGACAGTGTTTCCAGGTGGACTATGTTTAATATTGTGGAGTAATCGTGATCAAAGATTGACATAGAATTATTAATCTTATAAGAACAAAACCTAAATATTCGTAATGGGTGAAATTTACTTGCAAAAGTGTGAATTTGGAGAGTGAAACCTATAGATTCTCACCAACAGTTTCAAAGTTTTTGGTCAGGTCGCGTGTTTGACATGCCTGATGTACATAATGCAAATTCATGTTAGGAAGTATTATACTAAAACATTAACATAAAGATTATCGCATTGTTTCTATGTATTTAGCAACATTGAAGGAACACATTCCGAAAGAAATTTTTGGGACAACCTAATATAATTTGATGATTCTTAAGAAGACCGGTATTTGATGTTCCTCCTCTTATACATGAAGTTCGCGTGTTTGCTGCCGAGCAAGGATTGGTCTGCGTGCCTTGGCGAATATTCGCGGATCTTGGGGCGCGGAAGCTTGTAAAAATCGACCGTTTTTCGTGGCTCTCAAGTGCCGTTTCCGGCGCGCGTCGTTTAGCGCATAAAACACTCTGCCGTGAGCATAGTTCGCGCACTGGTCTGCGCGCAATTTTCTACGGAGGACGCAGTCCCGGCCTAAGGGCTGCCGTGCCAGGGTGAAATCTCATTTCTACAGGTTCCAAGGGTCTTTTTCATTCGGTTAGGTGCTCCCGCTCCTCCAATCGCTGAGCGCGATGCTCGTTTATTATGTCGACATAATTCTTTGCTTGTTGCTCGTTTTTCATTTCCACTTTTCACCGAAATTCCGCCGCGACTAACGTATCATTTGTTGGTACACGAACCAGCTCGCACGGCCTGTCCAATTTTCATTTATCACCACCGGACTAAGCATCTTTATTTATGACGCACGAACGTCTGCGATTGAATCGCGAGATGAACACTAAATAAATAATTGGAAGTGATTCGTTAGGTTCGTTTAACCATTTCGCTTTTTTGATGCTGGTGTAAATTCTATGTTAATTTTCGTTCTGTCTCGATGCATGAAAATCTCTTTTACATTGTTCATTTTTTGTGCCATTGTATTTACATTAAATTATAGTAGACTCCGAATGTTTATGCAAACTGAAATGTTTGTGCATCAACTGCAAGACACAGGAGCCAAATGTAAAATAGTTTTAAATTGCATCTATTCATTCTTGTCATACATGCATAAAATCTTGAAATTATATTAGTGCCCTATACATTACTACACAGTAGGGTGGTTTTTATTAAGCAAGGTAGGCTGCTTTTACTCCCCTAAACTACGAGACGTGGTGAAAAAATGTGCGTGTAAAATTTCGAAGCGAATTTTTAGCATTCGTTATTTTGGAAATATCGTTGAACGTTTTTTAATAAAAGAAAATGCCTCAGATGAGGTTTCTCTCTCTCTCTCTCTCTCTCTCTCTGGTACTTTAAAAAGCTACACCTACCGTTTTTGATCCTGTTTAGGGTAGTTTTCCCTTTGACACGCATTTCGGGCAACGTCTATGTTGAGAAGGTGAAAGCAGCCCTTAAAATTGGGCAAAATCATTAAAAAATATTTGACACATTTTTTCGGCCACTATCCATGTTGAAAGGGTGAAAACAGCCCTTTTTGGGCAAATACACTGAAAATCTGCTTCATGGTAGAGCTCGTTGAGCAATGCAAAATTCTCCTGTACAAGTTTTTCCTACCTGCAAAAGGAACTAGTTATTATTATAGTCCAGCCTAGTTACTAGTTCGATCATCTATACTTTATACTACTTATACCGGATTAATGTTGTAATTCGCAGTTTAATTACGCGTCGTCAAAATTAATCACGACGGCATGTAATTTGAATTATTGTGAATATTATAATGCCCACGACTAAATTTCCAAATTTTACGTCTACATAACCTGGAAAATGAAATTCTTGTTATTTCATTTCACTTTTAAGCAGCTTAACCGTAAATCTCGTGATTTATTTAGCGGTGAGCAGCCGGTAATGTGTTAAAGATTTTCGCGAATGAAAACAATTTCACATTGTTAGGCAGCCCCTGGGAATTGTTTGCGAACCTGAAAATCGCTAGGAAAGGAATCGGTACAATTAACCAAATGGGCTCTCTGCAATCATGTGGTGGATGAAAAATAGGTTGACGATTTGAAAAATATAGTGTTCCTGGCATTTCGTCCTTCTCGTTGACGGTAAAGAGAAAAAAAGAACGGTCTTGCAGAGCACAGAGAGTGACCTCATATTTTTGGCTCGTGCAGTAGAGTGTTCAAGAGTTGGCGTCTGAAAGGAATGTATTGTTCATTTTCATTAAAGATAGATCCCATCACAGCAACAATAGCTGCTTGGCTCGTCCCGGGTTGGATTTCTCATCGGTGCATTTTGCTTCGAGCAGAACCGTACTCGCTTAGACCAACATAAGTCTAAGCACAAAGCCTTTGTATCACTCGCATCCTTTCTTCTAACGAGGAAAGCATCCGAGGTGTCCTCATCCGATTCCAGTGCACCCTTTCTCTGGTACATGTATCCTTTCACCCAGGATACTTGCAAAAAATTCCTATCTCGAAAATATTTGGCGTAAGCAATCGGATGTATTAAAAATATTAATCGCCGGGACGTGAATTTTTTCGTTTGCAATAGACGTGCTTGTTCGAAATTCGTTATTGTTTAACTCTCATTCCTCTCTCGTATCGATTTAACACTAAACCTACCACGTGGGGTAGTTTCAATGGGAATTTATTGAATATATTCTTTGACTCCAGTATTATAGTAAAAATCGCGCAAAATATAAATACATTGAATCTTGTTATTTTTATAATACCATAATACACATCAGTTACTTTTGATAGTCGGCAGTGTTAATCGGATTTTGTACATTTGTAACAAAGGTGAGTAGATCGAATGTAAAACAACGAAAATATTCAAAGAAACTATAATTTATTGTTCTATTATTTTCAACTAAATTATTTAGAAAAAAATTGTCTATGTAGCTCCTGTATTTTGCAATCAATGTTGACAATGTTTATTTTGCAGAAAAATCTGCAGTACGTGTAAACTTGTCGCAATTTACCTTATTTTTCATTTTTAATGAGGAGTTTGTAAACTTGTTAATTTACCCGTTCATAATATTGGTTTTTTACGATTCTTCTAATTTTATAAAATTGAAAGAAGATTTATAAGCTTTTCGTTTATAATCATTTTGATCGATCCTCAGTTTAGTATTTATTAATATGTAGTTTCTATGAATGTTCCGATCGAAATCAACTATTTCACACTCATTGGTCCATATCCCATATACATGATAATTGTCGAAAAAGAATGCTTCGTTGTGTTGTAACATTGTAAAATTGTGTTCTTTTATAAAGCTGAGAAATATAGAAGGAGATAAAAAGTATACAAACTATATTAAACATGTAGAATATATAGAAAATGTTGCGTCACTTTTTATTACTTACTATTGGAAGAAATTCTCTAATCAATTTATATTTTAATACATATGTTCATTTATTTTCATTATGAACTGTTCTGCGCCTTATGAATGAATATTAAAAAAGAAATATTTTACTAATTAGATTGCGGATTATATGAAATATTAAACGGTACAAAGGCGACCACATTTCGTCTCTCATAAAAATCCACGGATTCATGGATAATTAAAACAGTATATGATCCGTTTCTGCACTCATCTCGTGCACGATGTGTGTGTGATTTCAACATTACCTCTACGCATAATTGAATAATTATCTCGAAATCTGTGTATAATTTATAATTATAATTTATAAGAACTTATATTGAAATAATTACGTTATTTCACATTTAAATTATACTGCGGAGACTCTACATTTCACTTCGTTTTCTCTTGCATAATAGCATAGTCATGAAGTACTATTTTCTCAGAATGATATTATATGCCAAGTTGATAAATTCTCTCGTTTTTTAAGTAATTATACTTTTAACTCTGATGTACAACTCTAACAAATAAATTTGTTTATTTCTCTGATTTTATTTTCTTATTATTGATCATATTATGAGTTATGTTAGAGCAATGTGGAACCAAGTAATTAATAAAGTTATTGCTATTATATTTCTACTTGGACGACACTCTTACATTTTCCATCTACCGTGTTAATTAATTTCGTTTCAGCATTTGATTTTTGCTTTTCATATCGTATATAATTCTCTGATGATCTTTTGATAATTTCCACATCGAGTGGAAGCGTGACTACATTACTATAAATCGGTAATTTAAGTATTATAAAGGAATGATGAAAACTCCATTAACGTAACATATTTGCGACATTGCTCTGTCAATGGCCGTTCGAATTTTTAATCGAATCTCCCCGCGGTTATAAGAGCCGATGATTGACCTGTCACGAAGCGCAATTACCTGCATTGTCACTCACGAAATTAATTTTAGATTGAACAGCGGAAACGTACGGAACCGTAAATAACAGTTTAAATCAGTCCATACAAGTGTGTGGAAACGCGGAGTCAGCTGAAAGACAATAGACGAGCATGCATTATATTATATGTGTATGTATTATGCAAACACACGTTACAATACGTGATAGATTTGCATCAGAATCTTTACCGTTCAGACTGCGAAACGTCAAATGGTTATCAATTTTAGATATTTTGCATTCATTAAAATACCACAGTAATATTTTAACGAAATTATTGATGTTTAAATGTCCACAATTTTTAGAGAATAGGAAATGTAGCATTCAAACTCTATTTGTATTGATTATTTATTATAATTCACATATTTTCGAGACCTGGAAATTTAGGATAGATTGTGAAATAGAGGCTTCGGGCTTTGAAATGAGTCCAAGTTTATTGTCCTACTATTATCTTTAGCGGAATTATTCGTGTGAAATGTGGCTCGAAAAATTGGACGGCGCATTTTCCATGACGAATCGACGTCACAGAAATTTTGCAGTGAGAAAATTGGCCCGTAATGTGAAATCGAAGAGTTCATTAATCTTGCCGAGGACAGAGTAAAAGGATCAGTGATCTAAGTGAACGGAAATCTGATCAACGATTCTCGTATGCAGCAGTTTGCCTCCTAACCGTAGCCACGTGTCTCCTATGAAGAACTGCGAGATTATCATTCTAGATTGCATGTCCCTAGATCGTAAGCTATTACATAGTGGATGTCAATTGAACGTAACGAACGGAGGAATACGATTTCACTCATTTTATACGAAGTATGCGCAGATAACTTGAGAAAACAGACTGCTTGGGATATTTGATAAAGCGACGAGGGGCACTTGCATATTTTTCAATCTTACTCATGCAGATTCTTGTATTTTCGTGTAATTATTCATGTGACTGATAATGTTTTGATGCAGAGTGTCCCATTATGTATATCTAGGTACTTTACATAATTAGGGGCATTGGGTGCAAGGAATATTAATGAAAATATTCGTCTTCATGGAGCAGATACGTTACAATATAATAGAAGCTCCGTAATAAATTACAAAATCAAATTAAGTATATAAATTAAAATTATAAATTGCAAGATCAAACTATATGTACAGGGTGGTCCACGCAACTACACACCTATAATAACTTGCAAAGTATGCGTTGCACGGAAAAGTTTTGTATACAGAAATTGCATGGTCTGAAGGGGTACATTATGTAGTGTATTTATTTTTTTTACAGATAGACGCGTAAGAGCTAGACGATGTCGCAACGAACAAAAGTTTCTCGATCATGTGAATCCTCGCCAATTTCGATAAGCTTTGGATATGTTGTCAATGCCATGATTCTGAACAACATTTCCCTTTACAGTTTCTGCCGATCGGCTTTAGTTTACGATATTATTGTAAAAATTTGTAATTGTAAATCGATCGATGTACTATCTCGTGGCCAATCGCGATAAGCTTTGGATATGTTGTCAAGACCATGATTCTGAACAACATTTCCCTTTACGGTTTTTGTCGGTCGACTTTAGTTTACGATATTATTGTAAAAATTTGTATTTGTAAATCGATCGATGTACTATTTCCTATTCGATTCCGATGAGCTTTATTTCAAAGGAAAAAGATATTTAAAACATCGAATGTATAAGATATGTCAAGGTCGTCGAAATCGGTGTGGGCCCACATCATCGGCAACTTTACCCGAACGAGAGAAGAAGCAGAAACTGATTGAATTAAAAACTCACTTATTCAGCCGTAAATCCATTTGCTTGTTACACTGAACACTACACGTAGCACACTTTCGAATTCGTGGTTATAGCGAACGAGAAGAAATTAGAAATACTCCGACGCGGAAAGAGAGCCATGGTCTTCGCGATTCCGTGTGATTCCGCGCGAAACTGTGCTCTCCCAGCCCAGCCTATGGTGTTACATAGATGGGGTATGAAACCATGTCCAAATCAGTGCTTCGATTGTGCCCAATATTTTTCGTACGATGGATGGCCGCTAGAGGCGACGCGCGGAAAAACAGTAACGTATCTACTATTCTACTATTGGTCGGCCCGGTGCGGCGCGCCAACTGTCGGCCGACTGTGGCAACTCGCGTCTAGGTCGCGCTCTGATTGGTCCGTGTTTTTCGTTAATAATTCAGTGCTAAGCACCTCTGTAAGGCTGAAGTTTTGTGGTAGATAGAGGCAGTGATGTGATTGAAGCTGCCGACGGCAGCTTCTGGCTCGCGCATGCGCGGTCAAGACAGTAGCGTATCTACAATGACGCAGCCGCGCGGCCAGGGCCCTGACGCCTTGAGGCAGTTATTCTGGCGGAAATGTACCAGTGTTATTGGCGGGACGACTGATGGACGACAGACGATTATATATTCTTTTGCGTAGTTATTGCAGTGCTCTTTCCCTATCCCATCCTCAAAATAAAGAATAAGTTTCAATTATAAAAGTCTGCGGGGTGCTCAAGCTACCCGATTTCATCGAAAATAGTTACGTTACTGAGGCTGAAATTGCCGCGCATGCGCGAGCCACGGCCTGCTACGGCAGCTTCAATCCCATCACTGGATAGAGATTAGTTCTCTGGTCACCGCCAAATGAAATACTAAACACAGTTTTCATGTACGTGTGTGAATGAGATTGTGTGTAGCAGCGTGTCCATGTAGCCCGTGCTAAGGTATATGTACGGTACATACCTTATCACAGGCTACATGGACATGCTGCTACACACAATCTCATTCACACATGTACATGAAAACTGTGAGGATGCCCGATATGCCATCTAACGACGAACTAACCTCCATGGACATGTCACACTTTTCTGAAGGAAGTCTGAACACGTCTATAATACACCGTGGCCCCACTCAATCCTCGGTTAGATAGCGATGGAATAGGATAGTGAAAGGGGAAAAGGAGGAGAGTATTTCCGAGAATTTGGATATGGTTTCATAACCCACCTGGCACCATTGGCCGGGCTGGGAGAGCACAGTTTCGCGCGGAATCGCGAAGAGCACGGCCCTCTTTCCGCGTCGGAGTATCTCTAATTTCTTCTCGTTCGCTATAACCACGAATTCGAAAGTGTGCTACGTGTAGTGTTCAGTAATTGTGTGAAAGTATGGTGTTTCCTGTTTCACTGGTGTAACAAGCAAATGGATTTACGGCTGAATAAGTGAGTTTTTAATTCAACCAGTTTCTACTTCTATCGTTCGGGTAAAGTTGCCGATGATGTGGGTCCTCACCAATTTCGATGACTGAAATATGTTATAAATTCGATGTTTTAAATATCTTCTTCCTTTGAAATAAAGCTCATCGAAATCGGCGAAGAGATAGGTTGTACATGGTGCTAGGTTTTAGAAAGATCACTAGGAAATTGTTGAACTGCCCCCTTAACAATCAAATTACTCCCCTGTGGGGCGTGGGCCCACGTTGGGAAACACTGTACAAATGATCTGTTAGCTTACGAGATGAACCGCAGACACAGAAGCGAGAAACATCATAGTTTGAAAATTCAATACGCAAATGATGCGAATCGTAACAGGAACCTGTCAATCATCATGATGTGTGTTTGCATAATACAACATAATGTGTGCGCCTCCATTGTTTCTGAAATAAACTCAACATTTCAATACAGCTCCGCGAAATGATTGAAACCATTGTTGTTTAATATGTTCACGTTGTACAATTAGATTCCTGAACAATTCCGCGCAGAGGAACTCCGCGCAAGAACAATCTATCCCACCAAATGCACCAGCCTGTGCTAAATACAATATCGGTTTCGGCCAAATTGAATGTCACACAGCCTTTACGTGCCACGGTAAGAGTTCATAATTAATTAGGCCGTGGACATTCTGATACTAATCGTTTGCCGTGGCGACGGGAAATGGTGGACAGAGGTTGTGCGAAAATGGCGGATCCTTTGGACTTTTGATACAAAAATTTGTTGATTGCAATATACAGGATGAACCACGAATCGTCACCAGTAGAGATTACTTTGTTATTAGTAGGCAGCGGATTTTATGCATTTATGACAAAAATATACACGTATGTATAAAATAACGTTTGATTTTTAATTGCTTTTGGTCGATTTTGTTAAACTACTCAAAGGCTTCATACACAACATATGCTTAATAGCAAATTATAAATTTTGTAATATCTGTGCAAAGCCACCAGTAGCTACTATGTATATCATTCGAAATCGCAGTAAAATTCTTGTTTACAACCATCGTGTTCGACAGAAAACAAAAAAGTGCCAAGGGATGTCGCAAACAAACAGTTTTCGAGGATACGTTGAAGTTTCGACAATAGTTTCCGCAAGCCATGTGTGCGCCCGCTACCACTAACACTGTTATAATCCTGCTACATCTTGCTATCCAATCGGGAACAGTATAGCAGTGTGGGTGCACCGACACGAACGTCATTTAAAAGAGGAAGGAACTGTGCAAGGTACATCGCTTGAAAACAAATCCGAACCGAGTGACTATTGTTTTCGTAACCAATTCGCACAAGTCTTCTGAATAGAAAAAGTAACTTATGAATTTCGGCCGAGAGTTATTGCGAAAGTCATCAGACCTGCAAATCCCATTAATTTAGAATATTTAGTACATAGTACATCGAAGCTAGGTAGAACTGTTTCCATACGAAATTTAACAGTAATATTTTTGCTTTCCAACTAGTTCGCGCATACACGACTTCCTTCGTGCGTTTTACCCGTGGAATCCTTTATGCAGCGAAAAATTCTAAAAATATCAATATTATAAAAATAACGCAGAAATGTAAATATTAAAATTGCTGGCTTGATTTTTCTCGAAAATGGACTTGGACCACTTTCAAAATAAACGGCTCATATACTGTTTTATAAAAATTACAAGACTGAATTTATTCACAGTTTTTATAATAGTACGTGCTCGAATAAAGAAAATTGAATAATTTCTAATGGAGCCATCTTTATAATTTCAATAATTAGAATATAAACAATGTGAAAGCGATCGCTTGACTGGTCGCGGTACGGTTAATGTCAGGATGTGCGGTAAACCTTTAGTTTCACTTACTAATTCCGAACAATAAAAATAAACAAGATGAACTTATAAAATACCATTTTTCTATTCTAGTCTGATGCTCTTAAATCACGAAAAGCGGTGAACGCCTGTTCCGAGCTTTATATATTTAAATATCGAATATAATACTAGCAGATGCGCATATTGTATGCATAAAATATTACGGTCCGCTCGTCTGTAAACAGCTTTACATTTTTTCCACAGCGATTCATGGATTATAATTCACGCGCAGTGTAATCTTGCTTTCGGTAAATAAGTTTCGCTGGGATTTACGGTAATCGTGTGTAACGAATCTGTATTTTTCATGGGATCGCCGCGATCTCCACGAACAAAACGTCCGCGCGTTATACAATAGCTTCTCGGCCGATGCCTCATATTCGCGGCATTATCTCGTTTTATTCGCGCACCGCAACCCTCTTTCGTCGGTATCATTTATCGACAGGCTTTATGATGTCGCGGGCGAGTCGGGTTTACCGTGTAAAATATTCGCCGCAATTGGCCGACCGAACTTTAAGTCGAATTTGAATTTCAAAACAATCTCGATGCCAGAAAAAGTGGATCCATTCTCGGATCCATGGATCTTCATTCTCCAACGAAAAGATAGTGGATATAAAAAATATTTGAATATGTATTTCCGATTCTTGAGAAATTGTCAATACTTATTGCCAATTGACAGTTAGCATGCCGGGCCGACTAGCGACTGTGCCAACACGCGTCTATGTCGCGCTCTGATTGGTCTGTTTTTCGTTAATAACTCCTTAACAAACCCGCGGATGCCATTTTCGCAAAGAAAAATGTTGCTTAAAATCATCTCGGGAACCTCCCATTCCCGGATGTTGAAGGAATTTTTAGACACCCTGTATAATAACGAACTCTTCATATAATGATGGCCGTGTACTTGAAATTCGATTAAATTATATTATAATTTAATTTCATAGTTCGAAAGTTTTATTACTAGATCTTTATGCATAATAAAAAATGGCTTGATCAACTCTGAAAAACGAAGATCCAATAAAACTATGTTTCCTTTTTCTCAATAATTTCAATGAGTTGGAAATATTTTTAAAGAATTCCACTGAAGTTTTCACTGTTTTGTATTCCATTCACCTATTCTTGCTATAAATGCATAAAATACTCAGTTTATTAATCAGCCATTTGAAAATACAAAATTTGATTGTTACGAGAATATGAGCCAGTAAATTTAGGTCCATTTGAAAAATGATAGTAACGTGCTATCGTTAACTCGTATCGAATCAAACTCTCATAAGCCGAATCGCATACTAGTTTCCTCCATTATATGTTATAGTTTGAAGTAATCGTGTGAAGCTTATTACCTTATAATCTCTTTCGTCGCTTTAATTTTCTCGTTAACTAAAATGTAATTTGAACGACATGCTTTTCTCTTGGAAAGAGTACGCAACTTAGGCGAAATACGTAACCCGCGGTGGCCTTTCTCGACGGAAAACTCATCGAAAAGTGGCTAATTTTCTGTAAAGCTGCCATTACGTTTAAATTCGCTTTCCGAGGTTCATTAACATTAGCGATAAGGTATTACGAACGGATGGCTATTTCGCGAGGTAAATAGGAAACTGAAATAATATTTTCTGGCACAAGTCTGATTATATTGTTTGCTCAAAAGAAAATGTCTAAATGGATTTACTGTAGTCAGGTGAAAGTTTAAAAAATGTGTTTATGCAAAATTAGGTCAAGGAAGGAACTGTCTTTTGAAGTACATTTTAAATAAAAATCTTAAAATATCAGAGAGCTGATAACAAAATTCAAAAATAATTCAAAATTAATCTGTAATTATTTCTTAAAATAATTTACCCAAAACTTGAAAAGAATTTATTTTTATTCCGCGTTTCGCATCCCCTACGAAAGTTTTACAAATTCGTAATTCCTGTATTACGCCCTGGGTCACGTAAACAATCAATTTATTAGCAATAATAAATAAGTTTTATATTGATTGCTCTGTGAAGCTATAGAAGCATAATTCGACGAAATAAATGCATCGACGTCGTGGAACAATGCAAATAAATGCAGGAAAAATCAACGAACTTGAAATAAATTTTCATTACACAAATTTCAAAGGTTCAATTTATGAAATCAATCCCATGAGAATTTTGCAGATGTCCAAAATAATATATCATTTGTAACATCGCTGTGAACATAATTGAAACTATTCGTAACAGAATAAACGTTTCAGAATTTAATATTTTACGCTTTCCACAAGTGAAGCATAGAAATTCCACTCCACTGTTGATTATTTCAAATCATAAAACATCATGTGATTTTTACGTTTCGATAATACGTATGGTTCAGTTTGGTGGGTCGGTTCGTAGGATAAGTGTCGATTCAGAGACCCTCCACTATAAACTGGCGCAATAAAAAATTGAAATGCTGTCGGTGAATTCAATTGAATATAATGCACGTTTCATGATGCGTTTCATAACCACCAGAAGCACGTATAGTTCGAAATCTATGAAGCTCTATTCTTCTTTATGGCGTTCAAGAAGTATCCAATTTTAACTGTTGAATCATAAAAATTTCACCAAGTCTACATTTAATATGTTCGCTATCAGCATTTGTTTCGCTGTCTGCCGGTCAAAGCACGGCCGGTCTTATTTCAGTAGGTTTACTTACGTTTATTTACAATTAATAGACCATAAAGAAACTTACAAATTAGATGTAATGAATAAAAAGTAATGAAAACGAATCGAAAATATGTTATTCAATAAAAGAGTTCGATGATCAACGACTTCGAAAATCTTTCAATACGTTGTCAGGCTCAAGATTTCGAATTACCTTTTCTGACAGAAAGCGTCTAACTCAAACGCGTCTAAGTCATACTCTGATTGGTCCGTGTTTTTCGTTAACAACTCCTAAACAAAGCCGCGGATAACATTTTTGCAAAGGAAAATATTACTTCAAATGATCTCAAGAACCTCCCATTTCCGGCTGTTGAAGGAATTTTGGGACACCCTGTATAGCGAATTAGTAATCTTATAGTGAATCGGTATGGCAAATACTTTTTTAAACGCGATTTTTCACTGGCAATCGTTCCGAATTAGCAATTCTATAGTGAATTGGCAATTCTGTAGTGAATTGACAACTCTGTAGTGAATTAGTAATCCAAATAGTGAATTAGTATCGTAATTACTTTTTTAAACGCGATTTTTCACTGGCAATCGTTCCGAATTAGCAATTCTATAGTGAATTGGCAATTATGTAGTGAATTGACAACTCTGTAGTGAATTAGTAATCCAATAGTGAATTAGTACCGTAATTACTTTTTTAAACGCGATTTCACTGAAAATCGTTACGAATTAGTACGATAGTGAACGTGTAATCCTACAGTGAATCAGTATCGTAAAAACTCTTTCAAATGCGATTTCCCTGGGAATCGTTACTGGCTACAATCCGCTCCTCGAGATTCCGAAATAAAAACACAGTAAAACCACTTCGGCTTTAGTATCGCCACTTAGGTTAATGAAAAATGTTTTCATCTTTTAAATGTAATGGACACTCATCGCCAGTTCATTGATCCACAGTCAGCTCATTGCTTCCAGTTTAAGCACTTTCGAGACACGAAGTCTCATTCTTTTCCGGCGGTAAATTACCCAAGATCGAGTAGTAATATTAAGATCCCTATTGTGCAGTCCCCGTTGCAACTTGCAACTCCATATCTCGTTTATCGTCCTGTGCTTTTCCGTTTCTCTTTACATATATAGTTTATTTCCTTTCCCTTCGTCGCGTGTATCCTGTGCGGTCTGTCTTTCTTCCTACCGGCGAAGTAGCTGGATAATTATCGAGCTCCGTAGATCATTTAGGTGATTACAGAAGGAAATGGATGAGCTTTCATTTTCTCTCTAGCCTTAATTGAAAGGGATGGTGCGTTTCTGGCACTGCTGTAACAAGGAGAAACCGTGGCGTCGGGAATTAATATTGGAGAAAATCATCCTGTCAACCTCGCAATCATCCTTTTTCCGCCGTAGATGCGCTAGATTAGTAGATGATTTATAGAAATATTTATACAGACCTCGGAAGCGACTAATAATAATGCATTACGAAAATTGATTTCCTCAAAAACGTACCAGATATCTGCGTATGTAGCAGGTGTAGCTGACCGCCGTGGCTCATGGAAATTGGAGGATTTTATTTGGGTCATCATATCCACGGAGAATGTGCGATGAAGCGGTACGCAACGGATCAACAGTATCGTGGATTAAAGAAGTAAATATGACCCAAACTGGTCCATGTTTCTAGTCGTTTCAATCAGAGAAATATCACGAATATAGAAAGATGATTAAAATCAGTAAAAGTTTTGTCATAGAGTGCAATATTTCTTGTTAATATCCGCCACAATATGAAGTCCAGCAGATGAACTCGCTGCAAAAGCAACAGGAATGAAAGGAAATTAATTTGTATGATGTATTATCCGCTTGCATAATTGATCGTTTTGTGGAAAAATGGAAATGACGAAAGACAGGATGAGTAAATAGGGAAAGAGTATATCATTACTGAGCGACACCACAAATAATCACCTGTTTAAATAACTTTGTCAGCTCAAACGACCCGGTTCGTTTGAAGCCGATGGAGAAAAGAGGCATACGGCTCTCGTTAATTGACTCGACCCTACTTATTTTAATTATCTAGTGGCATGCCCACCGCTGACCTGTCTACTTTATCCACACTTTATTTCCATAACGAGGAACAAAATTTGAACGCGAATACTTTGAACCGATGATCGGCTTATGAACTTATTCTTTCACTATAATTTTTTACTGGAAGCCTCCCTTCCCCTGTTTCTTTCTTTCTACTTAGGGTCCGTTAAATATAGTCAGGATTATTCTGAATACGAAGAATACGATAAAAAATATCGATGAAAACAATTTTATAATGAAAACAAACCATTTTTATTTCAATTTCTTTTAATTTTAATTTTATACTACCCCTGGCAGAAAGAATATTTATTATATTATATATGTTTTGAGTAAATATATTACATTTCTAATTACAGCAGTACTGCAATAGTATACTCTTGTATTTAATAAGTAATTTTAAAACCGTTCGATTATCCGAACCACCTCGGTCTTAATTAGTTCAGAGAATTGACGCTCTATTGTACTCGCAAATACTATGCAACTCGCATGCAATGTGGCAAGTAGAAACTAAAAGGAACAAGACTGAAGTGGAATGAATTAAAGAAAGACATTCAAGGGAGCGTAAAACGACAACTGGACCCTAATCTCTTGTTCACCGTTACTAATGAATTCAATTTAATAATTTTCAATGAACCGCCGCGAACACCGTCGATTCCCAACCATTATTCTGCTCTCAATCTAAAGAACTTCTTAAGAAAGTCTTCAGCCGGTTTTATAACGCGGCACGCTAACTCTTTCGACTACTTAATTCCGTCCGTACAGTGATTTAAATGTCCTGTCAAACTTAACAAGCGAGTTAATTGAATGACTTTCTACTTCTCCTTCTCGACCCGATATAACTTATCGGCTTCGAGGAAGTTTTTACGGCGTTGCTAATTTTACAGCGAATTATTCCGTCCGTCCGAGTTCCTTCGTCCTTTGCGTCACCGCCGACTATGCATTTTTATTAACAATTTACCGTGCTAAATAGATTTGTTAATGGGCGCGCATAAAATCGCTTGACATCACACCGGTCACGGTTTTACAGAAGCATGAAATGGATTTATTTTTACTGGACGAGATAAAATGAAGTAAATAACATCGAGAATTCAGAAATATTATATATGCTACACGTGTTTCATATAATTTATTTATTCGCTTAAAGTTATTAATATCAGGACATTTAGGCGGAATGAAATTTGTTTTGTTCGGATTAAAACCAGTGAAGCAGAAACAATTGTCGACAATATTTTAACAGGTGGAACACGTTCACATTCTCCTGAAAAGAGGAAATTTTTTTATTTCGTATTTAACGTTCATGAAATTGAGATTGCAGTTGTAAAAATTAATTTTATATACTTTTATTTGAATATTTACAAATGTAATAGGGGTGACAAGTAAGTAAATACAGTTTGGTGGTACAGTAAATTCTCTATAAACGCGAACGCATCGGGGGGATTTCTTCGCATTTTTCGATCGTGGTCCTACTTTTTTCGAGCTTCAAAGGCCGAGCCGAACGTAGAGACGGACAGCGCGCGTAAAGCGAGACCACGCGCGGGCCTTTGAACTGTGCCGGCGACTGCGACTCTACGCGTCTCTTTCTTTTCTATACGCGCTATCCTTCCGTGCGCCCGAAACGTCCATCGTCATTTAAACCTCTACAGTTTAAATACCATCGAAGGAAAACTATTGAATTGAAGCGTTTGCATCCGTCAGGAAAAGACACACTTTTTGTAGTTTTTGAACTGTTTTAAGTAATGTACTTAAGATTTATTTAAGATTTATTTAATTTTGTTTCTTATCAAAATATTGTGTAATGGAGCGAGCGAGACACGCGTGACTTGACACGGTGTTCGGTTTTGCGACATGATCGGTCATAGTTCATCGCGTCTTTATATTTATAATTTCTCTTTCTTTTTCACTCGCTATACATACTCTTATGTTCTAAAATCACTTCATATGTACATACCGTCAATTAAACCACTAAATTCTGTTCAAATTATATCGTGTTTGGTATCATTTTAATCAGAAAAATGCCAGAAATAAGGTAGTGAAAGTCCCATAACAGAATCATGGAAAATGAAGAAGTTTGACTGTTGGTGTAACGTTATGATGACTCACGGGCGTTTGAACTGTGCCGGCGCGCTGCGACTCTCCGCGTCGCGTTAGTAGTGGTTCACACCGATATACCGAGCCGAGTCAGTGTATTAGTTTGGAGGGGATATTTTTTTCGCGTTTATCGTGAAAAGATTTTCGCGGTTATAGAGAATTTACTGTACAGTAAATGCTCGTTCGTTGCGACGATGCCTGGGGATTGAGGTAGCAACGAGCGAATAAGGAAGCCTTTTTTGATTTATGACTGCGACTATTTAGACACACGCCGACCGCGCCGAGCGAGACTTCAATAGAGGGCCGAACGTAGAGAAGGACAGAGTGACATTCGGATCGCGTGACCGAAGCGTGTCGCCGTCGCCGGCACAATTTAAAGGCCCGCGAGTTTTTACAATGTATGTAATGGCAGTGATGGAATTGTTCATTTTCCATTAGGCTTTTATGGGACTTTCACTAACTCATTTCTGGCATTTTTAGTAGTATAAGAATCGATATTTTTGAATCATTTTGTTATTTGAATTTTTTTCTTTATATTTTGTGTACATTATCTTAAATTTCAATAATAATCAACTTTTTAATGATGATTTTTATCGAAGAAAATGTTAGTATAACTTTATTTTTGGTCCCTGCATGGAGGAGATATAATTAGTAATTATTAATTACATATATATATATATATATATATATATATATATATTATATTTTTGGTTTAATTTTGGCGTTGATTCAACTTCTTGAGAGGTTATACCACCTGTTCCAGGATCCCTGTATAATACAGACATGTATATCCGGTTTCGGACAGCTGAAATTCAACCCAGTTAATAAGGTATACTCAATTTCTAATAGTCCACGACTGTATTGTATCACAAGCGATCGTGTTCATCAGAGTCCAGACTCAACTAGCTTCCTCCAAACATAAACCAAAGGAACCTATGGATTCATTCAGTATTATAGTTCCAGTCCGATCATGTTCTCTAGGAAACCATTCTTGGTTTAATACTGTTACTCTAAATGAACAGCTACATTTCAAATTAAATTTGAAATGAAACGGGTCAAATCAAAATTATATTTAGCATGAAATAGTTAAGCTTAAAGTTAAATTCTAATTTAATATTAAATTTCAAGCTATAAATTTTAAATGGCATAGTTAAAATCAAAATTATATTCATATAACACAGTTAAACTCAGAATTACACAACTTAAATTTAAAATGAAACTTACGATTGAATATTTAAATTTAGAAATAATTTAGTTTTTACTTATGTTTATCAAAAGTGAATTGACTTAAGTAAATTAAGTAGGACACACATATTGATTTAGCTGTAGAAATAAAAGAAGTGGAAGCAATCTATGTTTGCATACGTTTGCCAACATTGGAGACATGAGAATATCATGCAACAGCACAGCAATCCATCAGCAAATCTTTCGTCCTTACGTCGAAGTAAATGAAAAATTTAAGATTAGAAACTGGAAGCACATATTTCGCTATTTACGATCCGTCAAAAAGTTCCGTGCCGGTCGGGTTCCGCTGGTTTATTTTATTCGGCAAAGTTATAGAACCGCGGGGAATACGGGCGCATCACCGAATGTCACAAGCAAATGCAAACGCGTTATCGAATCTGTGTTTAAAAAATTCACCTGCTACGAATTAAAAATAGAATCTTTTTCGTCGGCGCTTTTACGTGGAATCGATTCGCAAACGTGCATGCTACGAGTTCATACAAACTTCGCCGGCCGCGGCCCGGTTCACTCAAACTTTATTTCAGAGCTCCACCTGCTGAAAACTGAAAACTCAATTTCCATCGGGGTACGTCCAACACTGTCACATTCATTTTGCTCAATTACTCATACATATATTATAATTGCCTTCCGATCTTACGGAAGCTCAAATATTATCGCCCTTTTCGAATTAGCAAATTGTAAAATGTCTCTCTACTAATTAAAATTTATTTTTTTCCTTTTATTCTGATTTTTTCATAAGGTAAATGGAAATTTTCTCAAAAATAAATATTTCGACCCTTTTTAATTAAATATTTGGGCTCCAATAAATATTATTTAATTGAACGAAATTATGAGGTTGCTGTTGATATTTACATTAATCCTGCATATGTTATAATTATCATAATTATGGTACGCAATTTCGATCACTCGATCATTTTCTAGGTGCTGGCCCATTATTATTATTATTATTGCTGTTTAATTATTCGATATTAACTTTTCAATATCGATGGCAGTAGTTATTTACGATCCAATTCAGCAAATGCGATAAAACTGTGCATTATGGGAAGCTTTTAACATTCATCAAATTGTAGCATTATTGCATTAGAGCAATTTAAATATGATATATTACGTATTCGTGTACGTCAATAATTTAGTGGTAATCGTGTGAAACTGTAAATTGGATTTATCAAACGAATATGGAATTAATTATTCTTCTCGTGTCCGTGTATAATAATTTATAATGAAGATAATTTTATGCTTCAAATGTTCTTACTCCTTTTTAATAATCATTAATTTTCCTGAACTTAAATTGTAGTGCAGCTTTCCGATGTTGCCATTTTAATTATCAGATATGGCATTGCATTGATCTTTGTTAATTAAAATAACGCTCGATGAGTTGAACTCCGTTATTTGAATATTTATAAATAGCGAATAACCTAATCGACTGATATTGAAATACCCAAACGATTATCAAGAGGATCTTATAATTGACTTTTTCTGCATGGCCTTTTGAAAATCGTATACTCGTTCAGGGACATGATTAAAATAACTTTGTAACCTTTGGGGGGTTAGTTAACGTCGAGCACGGAATAAAATTTCTTTTCGCGTCTGACCTCCATCATTTGGGGATTAAATCCATTAAGATTAAATCCATTAAAAGTAATGATTGCGAATGACAGGTAAATACAACACTGACGTACATTTCACTTGTAATAGTATTGCAATCAAGTTTTTGTATACAAGCAAATGACAGCCATTAGCGTAAATATAATTGGAAAATACAAATGAGTTTCAAATACAAAAATACAAACAAAAACTTTCTACACAAACCAAATAAAAAGTGATCATCTTGTACAAAGCTGGCGTTATTCTTTTGCGAAACAGGTTCTGTAATGCGAGCACAACCGGTCGCAATATTCGACAATATTCCTTAGGAAATTCTCAAGACACTCTCGGTTTGAGTCTCTAACGGGGTTTCGAACTTACACGAGCTTTCCATTGACTTACTATTTCGTAGATCTATCTAGTTTTCCCTGTGGAGCCTGAGCAACGAAATGTAGCCGGGTAAACATCCGTGGAATCAAACTCAAAGGATGCCAGTTTCATCTTTCGCTTCGGAGCGGCTGGGTATCCTTTACCTACGTAGGCATGCCCAAAGATAAAGGAGCCACGTGAGGATTATTCGCGACCGACGGAATACGAAGAATGTTGAAATTGTACGTACCCTTTCGGGTATCTCCGCTGCTTTATGGAAATTTCAACGATAATTTTCGACGTTCCACGTCATCTTGTTGGAGTCCACAATTTTTCTGCCCTCGGCTCCCTTCGGCCGACACGCGAGACAGTTCTCATCTTGGAAATTTATTTCCTGCCTCAAGTTCCCAAGCTTAGAAGAACACTCCTGCGAAGTTCACTGGAGTGAACCTTTTTTTTGTTTACGCTACGCCTGTTAAATAATTGCGAGAGCGCCGATTTCAAACAGTCTTACACCATTACGTAAGTAGACTGTGGATTTCATGAATTTATGATAAAAATGAGTAGATCAATTACAAAACAGCAAGAACACTTAAAGAACTTAAGAATTGTATTATATTATTTCGAACGTATTCATATTATGAAAGAAAAGAAATCAATGTCACAATTTTAATTTTGCATAAAAATCCGCAGTCTAAATTATAAATTACAATAAATTGTTTATCGTTCGTCTCCTTTCTCTGATCAAAATGACACCAAACTCGGTATAATTACGACCATAATTACTTGTCTAACAAGCGATTAAAGTTTCGGACTTTACATTTACGGTAGAGGTACACGAATTCTTAACTTCGCTTGTTACTCGAGTAATTATGATCGTAATTACATCGTGTTTGGAATCATTTTAATTAGAAAAACGAGACGAATACGATGGTAAAAGTTTCATAAAAAAAATAAAAAAATTATAAAAGTTACAATCTTTTGCAACGCTTGATTTAGTGTAAGTCTCACTGATACTCGACCCCTCGCTGGGTTGAGTTGGGTCATCTACTGTGCACACCGGATGACTGGTTTCAAGGGGGATCCCCCCTCAGTGGTGGGGATTAAATGTTAACAGTTACGGTAGAGGTCTCCGCGACAGTTGCAGAGGTAATACTGTATTATTGTAATACTGTACTGTATAATAGTACGACTATCGTTCATACTGAGAATCGAGTTGCAACTCAACTTGCTAAATAAGGCGACGGGTTAATTGGAAGAGCAACGATTGTGTGGAAACAATTGGCAGAAATTCATTGTCGTCGCAATTTCCCAGCAATCAGCAATGCACATTTCCTCGCAGTAGGCCATTGAGCGGTTGTATCCTACTGGCATTTACGGTACGCTCACGCATCTTCTTGCCCTTGGCTCAATTTATCTAAACCCGTCGAGGGACAAGGCGATTGGGATAACTGGATCGTTCGGATAATGGTCTATTAATTCTCCCTCTCACTGCTGCTAGCTCGTCAATTACGTTTCCTGCACAGTGTGCATTATTATCCCTTTTTTTTCTTAAAAGGTTAGGACACAGTAATATTTTGAAAAAATCGAAAATTTTGTTTTTCATAGAAAAATTACATTTCTGAACTTTAAACGCGTTTTTCTCGGAGTTGCGTTTTTCAAAACGGTGTACAAAATATCTCGAGTACTACCTTTTCGTTAATATTATATAAATTCTGTAACAAATGGTTTTTCATTTCATGTACATATTACATTTTTGTAACAGTTCAATTATACTTGTGCTTCTATTTAGTTTATCTAGGGTTAAAGTTTAACTGCAACCAGAGCTGAGTAAAATTCAGATAGTATCCTATTTATCTAAAGATATCTGTATAACTTTGAAAATCACATATTTTATTTCATAAAAAGTTTGGAATAAAGATAACGTGAATTTGTTAAAAGTCGCGCTTAAATACTTTATTCGAAGAACATTGAAAACGTTATTTCTTTGTTTTATTCATTATTGCTGCAAATAAAATTATTATCTTGCATTAATGCCATTCACAGTAATTCCAATATTGAGCCTACAGTTTGATCAACTATAAAATTATTGTAATATTGTACCGAGCGATCGGAATCGTGTTAAGTTAGCACTGTCGTCCGGATAATGGAGTAGTTGAAATTGATGTCACGTTTGGAATACTCTAGGAAGTTTCTCTTGTAGTGTACACTCGGTAACTGCTTCCAGTGAACTACACGACGGATTATGCCTCGGTCGGATAGCTCCGCAAGCATTTTCAGAACATTGTAGCGCATATTGAAGTAGGCGGCTTGAAATATTTTCGCTGATACCGGAGAGGAGATGGACTGTCAACTGATGGAGACGATCTTCCGAAGCTGCGTAATAAATCGTGATCATAGTCACGCGAAAAATATCCTCGTCAAAGCCACTGTAACACTATAAAATAAATAATTAATATTTATTCATCTAAAAATGCCATACTCTTACCGAAGCCACTTATTAAATGACTCCCCTAAAATTAGTGAGCAATACATTACTTAATCCAGGCTCGGGCAACTTCTTCCTCGCTGTCGCTTCACGACTCCCACTATCAGTGTACAGGTTCCTCCACTATCAATTATTTCATATTGCCCCTACCGTGCTTCGTCTCGTGTGACTGCGGGGATCCTATCTCCCCAACCCCATTCTCCACTCTACGGGAGTTTGGTAGGGAGGGGAGTCGTTCGCTGCTCACGAGTCGCAAGTTGCTCAGGCCTAACTGAAATAATACAAATTACGCCTCGTAAACGAAGAAATAGGACTTTTGAAGCAGATAGCGTCCTAGATCGATCTTTCATCTAGCGTTTCTGTATTATCGAGAAATGAGAAGGCGAATCCCGCACCCTTGCAATCCTGGAAAAGGGAATCTACCCCCCTAAAGTGAAACTTCGAAAGACCTAATCCTCAGTGACTTCTAAAAAATGTGAACACCTAGCTCACAAAAAGTAAGGAGACGAATGGATAAGAGCGTGCAGGTCAAGTATGCCAGGCAAACTGATTCCAGTTGGCTGCTCGGTCTTGACTAACCGTTCGACGATCAGTTCTGATGGGCAGTCGGCTTTCCGCTCCCTATTGTAGATATCCCGCGAAGAAATTCCGTATCAGCTAGGATTTACCAGCTTGGAGCGATCAGATCCGTCGCATCCCTATTCCGAAATTCTCCGAACTCATCAGAAGGAGAATCCCATCCGGCTCGGTAAGAAGCGGAAACTTCTCCTCGTCCTCCGTCGAACTTCATCTTGGGACTGCGTCGCGAGCGTCTCTCCAGGTAGCAGGACTCAGATTTACCGAGGAAAGGAAGATCGAGGCAACGCGTTACAATATGGGGTGCGAGAACCGACAGTATGGCAGGAAGGGGCCAGGAGGACTTATGCGAGAATAAATCGAACGGCTGGAATAAAGTTGTCTCAGCCGAGGCTTAGTCCCCGAGAGAAATCGATCCGCGAAATCTGCTGCGTACGCAAGCACCGTAGATTACATAGTTAACACGGTATCGCGGGCTTAATCCCTCGACCGACCTATAAGATATTTTATTTCCGAGAAATTCCATGAACATTCTGTTAGCTCCTCTTAAACCATTGTTGACTGTAACACCAACAGAGTTGGGCTAGAATTTTATTTAAATAAAAATTTCGAACAAAATGGGTTTTTGCCAAGTGTGGGTTTCAAACCCACTCCATTCGAAATTTTTATTTGAATAAAATTTTGCCCATCTTTGAGCACCAAGTATAGAAGAGTAATAACTAGACTGGATCTGATGTCAAATATTTTTATTTTCCATTGGTTGTGGGAAGCAGAAGTTACATAAAAATTGATTGCAACCCTTAACGACTTTCTTACATTGAAAGCAACATTACATCATTCTTGAATTTCATTAATCTTCTCCCGTTTCATACATATCGATAAGTATAGTCTCTAGACTGCATAACGTACAGAAAATTCCAAGGAATTTTCAACCGTGCTGCTCAATAGTATTTAATACTTTGTTTTATACAGAGTGTGTCACCTAACGTTGCCCACGTCAAATATTTGTGTTGTTTTTGAAGATACGTCAAATGTCTGAAGGACAAAGTTAAATGGTGAAGTGGGGCTCATACTGTACCAAAAAAATGGTTGTTTTTATATACATTTTTTAGAGATATGAAGGTTACCTTAATTTTTTTAAATGGAAGCATCCTCTTTTAAACACCTACAATGATAGTCCCTTTCATTAGGAATTCAGTGACTATAATCATTCAAGGTCACGGACAGAAAAAATGTATAAAACTAAAATATGGAAGCAGAATGCGTTTATCACCAGTGAGACTTGTAGCAAACATGCTAAGGTCCTTCAATGCTATGGAATGTTTTCAAACATCCTCTAGCAGCTTACACTACGATTTGATGTGACTACTGAAGACAATGAGATTAATATTGTAGCAGCTGTAGAGCTGTGAATCCACATGCGAGTACGAGAGAAATTGCCCGAGAAGCAGACCCGAGTCAAAGAAGCGTAATACGAGTTCTGGCCCGACATAAATTTCATCCGTTTTACATATCGTTACATCAGGAATTCATCAGGTTTTTTTCTCTCCGTGACCTTGAATGACCTTGAGTAATTATAGTCACCGAATACGTAAAGAAGGGGACTATCATTGCAGATGTTCAAAAAAGGGTGAATCCATTTAAAAAAGTGAAGGTAACCTTGATATCTCTAAAAATTGACGAAAAACAAACATCTTTTTGGTGTCGTATGAACTCCATTTTACTATTCAACATTCGACGTATCTTTAAAAACAACAAAGATATTTGAGGTGGGAACGTTAGGTGACTCACCCTGTATATATATAGTTAGGAAGAAAAGGTTTTTATTTATACAGACGCATATGACTGAAAGAAAAATCGCAATATTAGGTTAATATTTAAACCGTATTAACCAGAACTAGTGGACCTATAAATTTTATATTTCTTAATTGATATAAAATAGGTGTGTCCCAATACACTTTTGTTCCTAATGATGATTTCTACGATTGTTCGCCAAAATTCGTGTTCCACTCTCCCGTCGGGGCATAGCAGAGATTTATCAATTACTCTCAGAGTCAATCAGATTCCATCGGAGCCGGCGCGCATTGAATAGCAAACAATAGATTAGGACAAAGATATCGAGAGAATAGATCGTCATATTGTTCGCAGCACTCAGTACGCAGGCATGGTCTGGTTCCAGGATATACCCGGAGCCTAATGGGACTATATGCCCGAACAAGTGTCGCAATGGCAGTGCTATAGACGTCGCGTCGCGCGTCGTCGCGACGCCCGCACACACAGGCGCCTTCGACGACGCCTCAAGAGATGTCGCCTTGTAACACCCTCCTCGGAATACCAGACAATATTGGCCGAATTATTCACCGGACCTCCACCGGAAACGATCCTACTACGTTGACAAGCACCGCTGACATCTCCGGCCCCCGTGTAAATGGCGTTATGGATATTATCCTCTGATTTTACGCGAGCTCTTTTGTCCCGCGCGCTTATCGATTCAACGATTCAATGACTCTCGATCGCGAATTTCTAGAGCTCGCATCGCCAACATGTTCTCTAAACGGTCCCGATCTGTTCCAGAGATACAGAGCTCGTTTCATACTGGAATTACCGGGCCCGTCAAAATGGCGTGCTTCACAGTTTTTATTTTACGGTTATCGGGATTATACCGGTCGATTCACGAGAAACAGAACACCTAAATATTGGGTTGGCAACAAAGTAATTTCGGTATTTTAAGGTGGAATAAAACCGAATTTCTTTATTCAAGCGTAAACTTTAATCAATAAAATATTTTCCTATTTATTCTTTTTAGCTAAAGATCATCGAACAAAAGGAAAAATATCTTATTCAATATTGAAGTGAATTGCTTGATTCGAGAAATTGGGCTCTATTTCACCTTAAAGTACCGAAATTACTTTCTTGCCAACCCAATATCTCCGCTAAGTTCGAATTAAAAATTGTTGGAATTCAACGATGCCATAGCGTCTTGGTATAAGGGTCAGGTATAGGGGACAGTGGGACCCAGCCGGGGGCGTAAAGTCAGTCCTGTTGCGGAAGCCGGCCCGAGCGGGTCGCAATAGAGTGAAGCGCACATTTACTGTTTAGACACTACATTGTAATCACGCGGATACACGAATAAAGGTTTAATTCACAACAAAAATATATGGTGCCATTTATGAAAATCATTGGTGACCTTCAGAAGACCTTGAAGACAGCTATAGCCAGAAAATTGTTTATATATTTGCCTCTTTGAAAGGCACAACTTCCCTCTTTAACAAAGACGCAATGATATAAACAATTTTCTGACTATTGTTGACTTCGAGGTCTTCTGAAGGTCACCAATATTTTTTTGCAGTGGCATCATATATTTTTTACTTCATTGTGTAGTAGCTGATAATCAGTACAAGTTCAACGATGAATTTTATAATTCAATATATTATTTTGCTCTCCTACGATATGTTTTTGTTACAAATATATTGCAATTTGCAAGTGAAATTTTTATAGAAGTTATTTGATTTTCTGTACACGTAAAAAAATGGTTGTTTCACAATATTTAAGTAAATTATGGATAGACGATTTCATGTAACGAAATGTGATAAATTCTTGTACACATATGTACATATACATGTACAAAAATTCTACCAGCTTATAGTTATTTTATAGACGCGTTTTCAAGAGTGTCTTCATTCTTCGCTCGTCCCCTATAACTTCCCCGAGGGTGCAACATTTCAAGTATCGTGTAACTTGACTGAAAACCTAGCTGCTCCGGGACATTTCATTTGTGTCAAATGTCGTGTTCTGTCGCGAAGTCGGAACCGAGAAACCAACCAAAATCGAATACGGATGTGTGTTTCAAGTTAGGAAAAAATGTCTCGCTGATAGTGCCGGAAGATGTATTGTTCTAGGATGCAATCGTTCAGCAGTGTAACTTCGGAAAAAGTTTGTGGCGGAACCGGAATCGCGACTTCGGGAACTATGTACTAGACTCCTATCGATCTGAGTCAAGTGGTACAACGTTGCACAAGTGCGACTTACGCTTCGGTACAATGTTTCTCAGTTACAATTAGAGAATTCGTGGAAAATAAAACTGTGTGTCTGCTGTAGATAGTAAATACAGTGGGTGTGAAAAGTATTCGTACACCTTTTAAAAACTAATAATTTTTTTATAATTGTACCAAACTACCTGATCTTTTATAATCAATTAGAAGCATTTGTTCACGAAATTATATGCAAAAAAGGTTTTCCAAAAGTTATAATTTACAAGGTTACACATAAAAATAAAAAAGGCATTTTTAAAAATGTTTTTATTTGGACCCTTAATGAAAATTTAAAATATATGTTTGTAGATCTATGTTAATTTTATCGAAATGGTTGACGCAGGAAAAAACAACACGCATCGAAAGATGTTCGATTCTGTGGTTTTTAAGCAGAAATTGATCAAAAGTCGTGTAAAACTATGATTTTCACCATTTTTAACCGCTTGCAGCTTGTATGTATGTTAATCGATTTCGATGAAATTTTTAGCATATATTTAAAATTTTCAATGAGTGATAAATTGAAATAAAAAAATTTGTTTAAATCCCTTTGTTATTTTTGCATGAAACCTTGTAAATTATAATTTTTGGAGAATCTATCTTGCATATCGTTTCGTAAACCAATACTAAAAAATCAAGTCGTTTGGTACAGTTATGAAAAAGTTATTAGTTTTCAAAAGGTGTACGAATACAGTATAATTTAAAACAGTAAATATATGACTTCATTAAAACTTTATATCGCGATTATTAAAGGAAGAAATACTTTTTTTAATGTAGAAAATGTATTTTTTGTATAAACAGCCGGAATCTACTTGTCACAGTTATAGAATAGTAGTCGTGACAAACTGAGGTGTTGGTCATCTTCAAGTTAAACTTAAGTCAAACTTAAAATGATTTTCATGCTAAAACTTTTAGGTAATGATTCCTTATGATTCACAATGGACAAAATTATGAAAGGCCGTGTTCTCGACAGACAGATACGAAAATCATATTCTCAAAATGTCTTTGAAGATAATTAGGAAGCTTGTTCTGGGTGGATCGACCTGTATAAACATTGAATAGTGCGACGTTGTTCTTGTATAATTTCGCTATCTCTTCTAATGACGGTTAGTGTGATCTAGTATGTGTGTACATCGTTACATGTATACGTATAGGTTTACCAAGCGTACTTGTGGTTTATGGGGGAACTAAGGGGAATTAGTGGTAAATGGACCGTTCGTTGGAGGTCTTCGCCAATTAAGCAGCCAAATGTATTGCGTTAATATTCAGTATCATTCAGCCGGTATCGTAGTGACAGAGCGGTTTCGGGAAAGTTTCGTCACGATGTCGGAAAATGACTGACCATGCTGATCATGATCGATGCTAATCGTGTGAACAAAAATTGCCACAGTTTCGACCTTTCTATGAATGCGGCATGGAAATTTGAAATCGATAAAACGATAACTTAATTCAATGAAATTCAGAGACCTGGATCACTGTCTTATAATCTACGGATGTTAAAATGACGAATTAAGGAGAAGGGAACTGTCTACCAGGTAAGCAAATCGAGAAGTCCACATGTCGCTGAATTAACTCAAGAGATTATCCTAAACTTGTACCCGGAAGTTCTCCCAGATGCGGTTTACTCACCATGTCATGCTCTAACAGATTGTTGTTTACTTCGTTCCTTGAAGTGCATCTTCACTGGGAAACATTTCACTGTAATGACGGAGTGGATGGAAGTGAGAGAACGCACTTTGAAGACGATCAAATAAAGATAGATCTCCGATAAAACAATCGTGGTAATTGAAAATTGCAATCGTTTCGCTTCTTTCATATCGTGGTGTTTCCTGGTGTCACATGTTTTAACAAAATCTTATTATTTATATTCTATCAAAAATACATCGCGAAAAATCATTACAGGACCTCGATAATAATAAAATCAAATATACGAAATAATATGAGTTTATTATAGTGAATTGTTTATTATGATTCCGCGTTGAAGGTCAGAACTTGGCAATTCCTAATACAAAATTTAGCGTCGTTGTACAAATATCAAACAATCAATGTTTGGACATGTGAAGGCAAGAGAATCAATATGATCATGAATCAAGTTAGATTCTGTTCAGGTATTCAGGACACATCCAGCAGAATTACTGTTTCGCATAAATTAATTGTAGACAGCACACAAAGCTGCGTATATGTATTATTTAAAGTTGCATAATAGCTCATTACACACAGAACTTGCAACCTTCAAATCAAAACACACACACGAGTAACAATAACGATACACAATACGATAATTGCAGATCGATTTCGAAGGGAAACAGAAATGTAAAATGATGGTGCTGTATCGATTATGCATAATTAGTTTGTAAATAATAGCTTGGAATGGATACCTTTTTCACTCGAAATACATTTTGAAAGAGTGAAATTAATTTTCAGACTTAATATGGTCCTTATAGTAGCATCATTGTTCAATGAAAAATAGTGATTGAAGTAGAAAAACATATAAATAATAAATTTGTATGAGAAGAAGAAATATGTTATCACTATTATTTATGCATTTATAAAAAGAAAATGAAAGAGCTTAATAATAACTCTAAATTACTTAGAAATTATCAAAATAATTAAAGAGAGAAATAAATTTCCATTTGGTTATTGTGTATGAAAGTTATCACTAGACTGCAGATCTTTATGCATTTATAGTAGAATTGAGTAGATGAAATTCAGAATTGTTGGAAAATTAAAAAAAATTGAACATGTCAATATATGATTTTTCCTCTATTCAAATAATTAAGGAAAGAAATAACGTTCTAATTTGTTTTTCTCTTTCTTGCAATCGATGCAGACAATTTTTATTTTGCATAATGATCCGCAGTCTAGTTATCACTAACGTTGTAAAATAGAAATGAAGCAAGCAAAGCAGGTTAAATAATCTCCTTCCAACTATTTTCTACATATTGTTTAGGAAATTCACTGTACATGGAGGGCTCAAAAATGAATTCAATTCTCGATTTCAGATTGAAATTCTACACTAAACTAGATCCCAAAAGTAATTCCCACTTGAGGGATATCATGCCATTCAATACGTCCGCTAGAATCGAATAATTAACGAGCATCCCTCGATGTGTTCCGTCGAAATAATCATCGTCGACAATTTTCCCATCACGCCGTAATTATCATTATATATACAGAGAAATTCCAAACTATTTAGCCATTCATATTAGACCGGACATTTCATTAAAACAAGATCAAGATTGCTCGAGATAATTAAAAACATCCGGGGTTGATTAAAGTAAATACTCCGTGGAACTACTTAATTTGCATTAAAGATCCAGGAATTTTGAATGAGGGATAAATACGTGCAACAGAAATTATATTCACGGGGGGCAAATATTGTTTTGCATTGTTATTGAATAATTAGCAAAAATATTATTCTCCACTGTAGCAATTATTTATGGTAATCCTCAATGACACTCCTTAAGGCCTGTCCATTAATTATTCTTGATCCCAGTTAACGGATAAAAGGATGGTAATATTTAAGACACACATAGCGCAATGCTTAACACAATTGGTTGAATTTATATAATTAATCTAATAAAATAGCGAGGCCTTCTAATTATCTTTTCTCGTCGACAAAATGGTGCGTTGAGTAGTTTTGTTTCTATAAAAAATATACTCTGGATAGTACTTTTACCATATTTTAGATCCATAAATATACTCTAGTACTTTTTATGTTTTAGATCCATAAATAATTGATTGAAAAAGGCATTTGCCTTATGCTTATCACGTAAAGGGAATCCATTTTCCATCGATTTTGGTTTTCCACTGCTGTCCACATGTATTATACATTATATGCTTCGATTTGAAAGTTTCATTCACGCGGGTTGCTTCTGGAAAGACAAATCCCTAGTGGACACGTTTCTGAGAGGAATTTCTTTGACAGTTTATTTCCCGATAACCGTCGTTTCCGTTGTCGATTTCTCCGATTTTACACGCGTCTACATACACTCGGAGTCGGAAGCAAATAATGCGGCGAAAATGGCGTCTTTCAAGGGAAAGAGAGAGCATCTTGTTAGATCTGTGAGAGCAGGCGATTTTCGGGAATTTTTATAAACAAAACTATTAGACATGTCGATTACAAACTTTGTAGACTTATTTGTATGTATTTTCAGAATACATTGTAATTTTTACAAGTGAAACCACATTGATATAATTGTACGTAAAGATGAATGAAATTTGAATGAAATAGATGCATATAAAATATGGCTATTATTTAAAGTAGAACAAGAAGAAACGTTTAAAAAAATAGGAAAATAGCAACGTTCGGTAGAGAAACATTTTGGTGAAACAAGATTTGATTGTTCAGTTTTAGATCTCGCTTTTTGCAAATATTGCCGCTAGTTTAGGCGATAAAGGAGCATCTACTGAATGCGCATGCAAAGGTTCCGATAAATTGGACGATCGGTTTTTGAGGTACCATGTCAGCCAATTACGGAAACGTCATTCCGTGAAAAACGCGTTTTTTCACGTACTATTTCAAAGCAAATGAAGTTCGCCCCATTTCTAGACCTGTCAGACTATTGGGGAAATATAAAGTGTAAAAAATGCCAAGTTAAAATCGACTTTTTACAGCTCTAATTTAGCAGCAAAATTATATTATAATACATACAAGCCTTAAGAAAGATAAGAAAATTTCTAGGAAGGTCCAAAATATTTCTGGTTTCTATTAGGTTGTCCCAAAAGATCCCTTCCGGAATGTGATCCTTTAATATTGCTAAATAAATATTAGGTTATCCCAAAAGTTGGTTTTCGATGCATGCACATAATGCAAATTCATATTAAGAAGTACTAAAATATTAACATAAAGATTATCGTATTGTTTGTATTTATTTAGCAACATTAAAAGAACACATTCCGGAAGGAACTTTTGGGACAACCTAATAGAATTGAACATAGATATTGTTAAATTGTGCAAATAAAATATATATTTTGATAATCTAAAGTAATATTAAATAATATTTTAATTTTGCGTTATAAATAGTAATTGGGAAATATGTTAATATGTTAAAAAACTATGTTAATATCTTTCATTATTAAATAAATAAAATTTAAAATATCCTCTGAATACAATACTATTTTAGATACTACTTTCCAAAGATATTGAATAAAATATTTTATTCTCAAAAGCGTACATTCTAAAATCAGATAGACTATCCATTATTTATTTGATGCAATATTTTATCTACCTCCGGCCACGTATAATAAAAGCAGAATTATAGCGGTTTGAAGCACTTCCTTAGCATCTGAAAGGATTCGAAGCACTTAATCGTGGTCCAGGAGTGACTTGAAAGTGTAACAAAGAGTTGACACCTGATTGTCGGTGTTACTGGTATATTTGGTCCCCTTTGTCTCTCGAATAATTCAATACATCGCTAAAGCCTTCGCTCGTATCTCGATGTCGAGACACCGTAGAGCTGTCAAAGTGTCCTTTTTACAGGCAGGAAGGGAATAATAGGTAGAAATAATACGTCAAGCCAACTGAACGCGACAGCTCTACATACACCCTTATGTTCAGTTTGTCAATCTACTGCTTTAGAGTGTGATACTCAATTCCGGCATTAGTGGCTTCGCCAGTTGTGTCAATGATTTCGCGCAAGAATATTATTTTTAAGAGCACAAAGGAACAAAAAGAAACATAGATTAAGAAACATAAGAGGAACGAGTAAATGTTTTCTTAAAATAACATATTTCCGATTCGGAAATTAACTACTTACACTAACAATAAGAGTTACACTAAGACTTACACTAATAAATAATATTATGCAAGTCCCGACTACTGAGTTGCAATTTAAATAATTTTCAATTGATGAAAACTCTATAACTTTGCAACTCCGCTGATTACCTTGTTGTAATTTAACAAATTTTTAATTGATCAAAACTCCAACTCTTAAACTATGCAACCCATTACTACCCAGTTGCAATTTAACAAAATTTTAAGTGATAGAGATTGTAACTCTATAACTATGCAACTTATGACTGCCGCGTCGCAATTTAACAAACTTGTAATCTATAAAAACTCTTACTCCGTAACTATACGACTTATGAGACTACCTAATTGCACTTTAACAAACTTTTAATTGATAAGAACTCCAACTCCGTAACTATGCAACTTGCAATTTAACAAATTTCTAATTGATAAAAATCCAACTCTGTTACTATGCAACTTATGACTAGTTCCAATTTAACCAATTTTTTAACCGACTCCGAAAAAGGTGGAGGTTACTCAATTCGATCTGTATGTGCCTTTTTTTCTATGTATGTTCACCGATTACGCCGAGATGGATGGACCAATCGGAACGAAACCTTTTGCATCTTGTAGAGTATGTCCCCGGGGTGGTCTCGTGAAAACAAATTTTGCATTTTTTCATTCTTTGCGGTTTTTACTGCAAATAATCAATAACACCGAAAAAACCATCCTACGGTGTTCTACAAATTCTGCTCGCTCCACTAAAAAGTATGAAATAATGTCCACTTAATTTATGTGAATACGCACGAACTTAAATACAATACAATCTTTTCGGAGGCGGCGCTAAATTGAAAATTTTCGACATTGGAAATTACGGAAATCCTTAAATTCTTCTACATGCTTTCACATATTAATGTATCTCCTCTTCCCACCTACTGATTTCCAAGTCCACCATATTCCAATGAATCATAATCAGCAACATGTGGTATTTGGAAAATTTTCAATTTTGCGCCGCCTCCGAAACGATTATATTGTATTTAAGTTCGTGAGTATTTACATAGATTAAATGGAAATTATTTCATACTTTTTAGTACGTCTTTCCGAAGTCTGTTTAATTTTTTTAATTAATCAGAATTGTCTATAACTCTTCTAGTTATTAACTAGTTTTTATAATTCTACTCACGACTCTATAACTACACAAGGTACGACTAAATTAGTTGCAAATTAACAATATTCTTATTGATAAATACTCTAATAAGTTGCTGCGCGCCGTTGGCTTTAACTCTTAGTTTTCAATCAGGATTTAAGAAATTTCTGTGTCTATTCCTTTCAATTACAATATGGAAGCTTCAGGAAAAAATTGTATGATCAACGACGCGATCAATCATTTCGGAGGAATTTAATTTTTTGCGCTATGATGAGTTACTCTCGCGTGATGCATCAAACATTCCGTGGTTATTTTGTATATCTACGAGATACATTGTTCCGCGCAGTATAAATGGACGACTTCTGCGCGAGATATATTTCTTTTCCTAGATTAATGCAGTTGGTACTCCTTTTTCCTCCAAATTATGAAATATCGGTAGATTCCAAGCATTCGTTTCGTTCATTTATTCCGTCGGAGGTTTTCCAATGGTTAATATTCACTTTTGCAGCTATACATTCTGTGTAATGCTGTAATTTACTTTTAGCCGCAGATTATAAAACTTTGTTGTTTATAGTCTCTTTAAATCTTCCAAATAACTGCGTTTCCAGCCCCCATTGTATTCCTCCGTATTAGATCATTTGTGTCCCATAGTTCTAAGGGTTCCAAAGTCGTGAAACTGGAATGAATTAGTGACTATGGTTTTCGATATTCGTTCTACACTTTCGCTGGAAATGTTAAAGCACATAAAGACAATTATGATTGAAATTTTTAATCTGAAAGTTCCACTCTACCGGGTTACACAAACTTACTTAAAATGGCGGAACTTTAACATAGTTTGATGAAGACATTTTATTATCAAGCAGAATGTGAACGTAGGGAACATTTCCAGCTTAATTATAGTACACTATAATATGTCTATAAAAATTATCTCTATAAAACTTTCCCATTACCACAAAGTTAGAATTTTACGGTATTGTACAGGAAACAGCACTGAGCGACATGCACATTGTGTTTGAATCAGAGTTGGGCCAAAATTTTATTTAAATAAAAATTTTTTGTTTTAATTATGCAACTAATGCTAATGTTACCGCTTACAATAATCGAAAAATATCCCAATGCAACAGTGAGTTTTTCATCTCTACTGCCGAGAATACATTTTCGAAGAATATCCATATAAATAATGAATAAATTACAATCTCTCTATTATATAAAATAGTTCTGTCACGCTAAAACGCCGAGTGGATTGCCTTCCGAAGGAGAACCGAAAATTGAGAATCGGGTTGCCTACTGTAGCGGAACCGAAAATTGAGCGCCATGGAGAGAGAGAGAGAGAGAGAGAGAGAGAGAGAGAGAGCCGCGGGGGTTGGCGAGCGAAGCGAGCAAGGGGCGGAGCCCTCTAGTATATAATAATTTATTAGGAAGGATATATATATATATATATATATATGTCGCGGCACTAACATTTTGGCGTGACCCGTGCGCCCCGGCGTTACATAGTACGTTTCATTCTCGCGTGTCGGCTGTCGAGTACCCTGACTGTTTGACTCTGCAGAGTAGCACTCGATCGTTCCAACGCTAAACAAAATCTGCCGGCCGGTCTCGGGCCATCGAGGGCCTTGCCTCGTCTTTTCCCCACTCCGCAGAGTAACTCCGTCCACGTGCACGTATTCCAAAAGGGAGCCGATTTCGTTTGTCGCAGCCGCTCAAACGTTTCGGCCGCGCGCAAGCGAAACCGATCCTGACTCTTGCGGCCGATCAAACGTCTCGGCCGCGCTACAATGTAAATGCACGCGCGAGCACTCAGCAGCCGACTCCTGCAACTTCCAACGGCCAATCCTTAACCTATATGCTTACTCTAAAAACGCGCTTAAATCTACGACATATATATACAGTCGATCACGAAAATATTCGGACACCACTATAGTTTTGACTATTATAGTCCGTACTTGATAAGTTTATGGAATAAGAACAAAAACAAGTTTCACGTATGTTACTATGCAGTGTGTAGTTAACATAAACATAAGAGATATTTATTTACGATAAGTGATTATACAAATAATAAAAGAAAGATGGAAAGTACGCTCATTTTCATGTCACGAAAATATTCGGACACCATCAAAACTAAGTTTATGACACTATATATAAATCTTGTTTTTATAAATTAATATTTTGTTGGATATCCCATATGTTTTATGACGTGCCGTAATCGCGTTGGCATATTACAAATTATTCTACTTAAATAATCTTGCCCAATACGTAGCCATTCTTCTTGCAGACGTCTTTTTAGTTGGTCCTTTGTGTTTATGATTGTTGTTCGAATTCGGCGATCTAATTCATCCCATAAATTTTCAATGGGATTCAAATCTGGCGATTGCGGTGGTGGCTGGAGAACATTCTTGCAAGTGTAGAATATGAATTCTTGCACAATACACGATTTGTACTTTGGGTCGTTATCCTGATAAAGTTTTATCCCACTTTGAAGTCCCATATTATCAGCACTTTTTTAAAAATTGTTTTGCAAAATGTGCGGATACCTATTTTTATTGAGGATGACGTCGATAAAAACCAATTCACCTACTTCATGGGCCGAAATACAGCCCCACACCATCACAGACCCACCACCGTGTTTCACAGTCGGCTGCAAATGTCTCGGATTTAATTCTTCATTCGATTTCCCCCATACCCTAATTCTTCCATCGCTTCCATAAATATTACATTTGGACTCGTCCGCGAAAATTACGTCTTCCCACCACTGACTTTCCTTTGAAATATAGTTTTTTGCAAAATTCAGTCTCTTCATCCTGTTTTTCGCGTTAATATACGGCTTTTTTCGAGCTATTCTTCCATTATAGCCCTCTGATCGTAACACTCTTCTTATGTTTTCCGAATGCACTGATATTCCACGGTCATTATTTAATTCAGCTACTAACTTTGGAGCACTTATACGAGGATCACATTTGATTCTCCTAATTATGGAGCGTTTATCACGAGTATTGAGGATCGGTTTGCGTCCGCTTTGAGGATAGATTCAATTCTATCTTGATTCTTGTAACGTCGCACAATATCCCATACTCTGCTCTTACTAATATTTAATAAATCTGCAATTTTGCGAATCGATTTCCCCTTTTCCCAATGAAAAATTACTAATTGCCGCATATCAAACGACGTGTTCTTGCTTTTCCGACCCATTTCGCACAAATTTTGAGCAAGACTGACAAATATTCGATCTCTAACATACTCTGTACATGGTATGAATGATATGTTTAAAAACATTGGCTCAGTCAGTTCCTGGAACCTGGAAACTTGAGAAGTACAGCAAGTGTCCGAATATTTTCGTGACATGAAAATGAGCGTACTTTCCATTTTTCTTTTATTATTTATATAATCACTTATCGCAAATAAATATCTCTTATGTTTATGTTAACTACACACTGCATAGTAACACACGTGAAACTTGTTTTTATTCTTATTCCATAAATTTATCAAGTACGGACTATAATAGTCAAAACTATAGTGGTGTCCGAATATTTTCGTGACCGACTGTATATATATATATATATATAAAATTTGATTGTATCCAGAATTAATATTTATACATATATAATGAATTGATATCACATTGAACAAGGAACCAAGCGAGCAACGAGCATACGATGTTGGTTTAATGCGACGCCATATAGCAAACATTTTGATAAGTAGAAAACTATTGAATTTCCTTGAAAACGTATAATATTCTTAAAACGTACACTTAATAATGATAATAATATACTGCAACTAACGAATCGGGAAGTTCTTTGTGTGGCTCTTGGAGAGTCACACACCAACTAAAAAAAAACATTAATAGCTATAAGTACTACTAGCCATGCGTACCACTAACCCTTTCGCAAGAGCAGCTCTAGTTTTACTTACTTTTATAGGGTAATATCAAAAAGTAACTTTGTCAGGATTAGGAGTTACGAAGAGAAAAGGCAAACGTAAAAAAATGTATTCATAATTCATAAAAATGTATAACATATACAAAACTTAAAAATTGTGATCTTTACATTCTTCAAATTAACTCGTCTAACATATCACAAAAGCTCAAGCGGTTAGGTCCAATTTTAAAAGTTATCTATTTTCAAAGTGTGCACGAGTACTTCTTCTGCTTACTGTGTATACGTATTTTGGATAGTATTATTTTGATAGTATTATCAAATCCAAATATTAATTCGAGTCACTGTGTATCTACGAAGAAAAAATTGGATAGCTCCGATCGATCAACGAAAGGCTAGCCTAATAATTTGCCTGTTCTTGTTCCAGGTGCAGGGTGGGCCATTAGATAGACCGGAAATTGTGGCTGATGAACGGCGGGCCGAAGGACAAGGAGCAAGATCGGCGTCTCACGCGGAGTAAGTGAGCACATGTGACGAGCGTCGTGACCCGAGACACTTGTTGCACGTCGGTTATCCCTTAAAAAGTCCGCCACGAGGCGTGCTTCTGTCAGGACCAAGGGATTAGTCAACGTCCTTAAACAGGAGAAAGGGAAGAAAATGAAAAGAAAGAAAGGGAGCGACGCGCGCGTGCCTTGAATCTCGTTCGGGTTTGCCAGTGTTCATCCGCGTGCTGTCAGCCATGCCGCTCGTGAGCATGCTCATCGTGTTTCGCGTACTTTTCCCGTTGACGCGATACGAATTCGCTGGTTGCTTCGATGAACAACTGTGACGGTTGCCATGCCGATCGTTGACGAATCTACGCGCGGGTGCTATCGCGAGTTAGCTACCTGTTAGCTAGCTACTCGACGACCTAGCTCCGTCGAGTGATCCGCGCAAAAGTTCCTTCCAATTATCGCGCGCGTTATTCAGGGGAATCGTTAACCGTAACCGAACGAACAGAGGACATGAGCGTGATGATCGTGTGTTCAAGCCGGTGACACCGGTCGCCGTTGTGCGTGAGTGCGTGCGCGTGGGTGTCTATCGTCGCTGGTTCTCCTAGGTGGCGGACTGCCACGGCACGACGGATATTCGACCGTGGTGAGTTCTCATTTATTGTTACACGGAAATGTACAGGTGGGATTTCCTAAGTACGTATTATACAGGGTGAGTCATCTAACGTTGCCACCTCAAATATCTTTGTTGTTTTTGAAGCTCAAGTATGAAGTCTACAAATAAGGGGCTTCGAAAATTAGCGAGTGATTAACGAGTAGACCGCGAATTTTTAATATAAACTAATAATGTTCTGTGTCTGTTATATGGACTAGGAGCTACTTAGAAAATTTATACGTGCATGGGTAATTATAGTCACTGAATTCCTAATGAAATGGACTATCTTTGCAGGTGTTTAAAATGGGTGCTTCCATTTTAAAAAATGAAGGTCACTTGATTTCTCCTTGATTTCTGAAATGTCCTTCAGACGTTTGACGTATCTTTAAAAACAACAAAGATATTTGAGGTGGCAACGTTAGGTGACTCACTGTGTAAATTTAACATATTCTGAAAATTTGGTCAAAGTCGGTCGACGTTGCAATGAGCTATTATACAAACGTTTAAAAATGGCAAAAATTGCAGATTCTCACTTACATCTCAAATTACATCTTTCAATGCCTGCCGCTTTTTCCCGCATCAACTGATTTCGATGAAACTTTCACAGTGCATATAATTGACACAGACCTACAAAGCGTACTTTTTAAATTTTTTAATGTAAGTCCACGTAAAAAAGTTGTGAAATGTAACTTTTAGTATTTTTCCTACAATTCCGATCAACTGCTATTTAGGAAAAAATTTGTTTCACATCCTGTAGTAAACTAATTGCTCCAGCTTCCTAAAAAAGTTCAAATTGTATAGTACAATATTTAAAAAGTTATCCTCTTTTTTAGAGCTTCCGAATATTAATTCAAGCAACTGTAGCTGTCCTTTTCTACGTTCGGCTCGGTCTTTCAAGCACAAAAAAATAGTAATAGGACTTTGCAAACGAATCTCTCCGAGGCTTTTGCGACTATAGAGGATTTACTGTAGTTTCATTTACAAAATTACGTAAACAAGATTTGAGGAAAATAAAGTAGGTTTTACGTGAAGCATTTTGTTAAATAACAAACAGTTCTGAAGTTAATTTCAAACGAAACACCCAGCGCGTTTTGCTCACTTAAGTGTCACACAATACCCCTATCCCCTGAGTCTACACCTTATCATGCTTTCAATTTCGATGGTACCGTGAAATCAGCAAGAAAAAGGAATTATTTTTGTAGATGAGAAAATTCAAGATAGAAAAGTGAAATCACCTGAAAATTCTTGTCTCCAGAGTCACCTATGGAACTGTCTTTTTCGTTATTTTACAAATCCTGCTAAGTTTTATCAAAATCGGGAGAGGACAGTTGGACGATATCCTTTGTGGTTTTCATTTTAATTCCCAACCCATTCAGAGCCAACGTGAGATAGATAAAAGAGACAGTTATTTCTGTAACTGTACCTGTACCTTTCCAGATAGTGGTCTCACCAGCGGGTATGACTGTATCTATATTGTGTACCCTTTTGTTGCTGGAGGAGTCTCTGCTTTGACTAAAAACAACAAAAATAAAATTTGAGCGCTTGATGCTTTTAGAAAGTTTTAGGAACCAACGTAACAGGTACACCAACTTGAAATCTTGTGGTTTTGTTTATCAATCTTTGAAGAATAACAACTACCGCAGATGTAAACGGGTCGTTTATAAAATAAACTAATTAACCACGTCACGAAATTTTTTACATTTCTCTGGCAAAGACATTTATTAATGTTAAACTTTTTCCATTTAACATAGATCTCCTTAAGGATTGAAATTATGCCACGGAACGATAAACTTTTAATTTATTTCATTAATTTTCTATACCTTTTTCATATTTCTCAACTAAAGCACTTGGTTAATGTTAAAGTTTTTCCATTTAGAATAGATTTCCTTAATAAGAACGTCAAAAAATTTTAATTTTAATATTTATCAATAAATGAGCGGCTCGAATAATAAAAACGTCTGCAGGTCTCAGTTATTGGTTAACATTCAATGTTAATAAAGACACGTTCGCAATATTCTATTTGCATTTAGACTATCAGCACGCGCGCCGGGCTCGAACTTACAAAATAATGAACCCGTCCATTTTATGAGCAGATTCATGCTGCAAAGACCGGTGAATTATCAAAGCGTGCGTGGAAGCGCTTCGCTGAAGGCATCAAAAGGAACACGTGTTTGTTCTTAGGTGTTGGTAGCATGGTAATTAAACTAAATGATAAAAAATAAATCGCAGCCTGTCTTTATGACACGTTTAAAGCAGTTCAGCAAGTAATTTTCCTGTGATCCTTACCTGCGTTGTTATTGAAAAAAGAAGTTTTCGTTTCAATGCGATGACATTGTGGGATTAGTGATCTACAAAGAGCTAGTGGGGCGTTTGAGATTATAAAATTCAAACGAAGAAGTTTAGCATAGTAATTAACAGAACGTCTAAAAAACTGTAAAAATACATTGCAAAATTTTCAGTTAACTGTATGTCAGAAATATATTATTAATCATTTTTCCACTTACGTTGTTTCTCTTTTCATAAAATTGTAAAAACTGTATAAAGGACACTATTCAAAGAAAACATTGTTAGCTCAAATATTATTAACATATTGTTCTAAAGTTTCAAACGTGGATTTAAATATTAGTTTGAAACTGCAGATGTGGGCACATCTTATTTTAAATGGAAATAAGAGATAACCATTTGAAATAGTTTATATTGCATTGTTATTTTCAATACCGTTGTTTGGAGATTAAAATAATATTGAATTATGAATTATTAATGACGAAAGAAATAATGTTGAAAATAATATGCAACATAGGGTGTCAGTATAAAACAGATGTTATAACACAGAATTATAAATGTTTACAGTTTGTGCTCAGTCTGCATTTGAGTATATCAATAATGTTTATATTATAACGATGTTTATAATGCTCAGCAACTTTTAGCTGTTTATTTCGATCTTTACGAGAGGCTAAACAGCTTCGACGCGTTGCCTTGTATTCTTGCTGACTAAACTGCAGGCGCGTTAATAGTTTCAAACGGCGCTTTCAGCATGTATCGAACCAATATGGACGGCTTTTCGATCGTGTAAGACCGGTAAGACTGGAGCCGATATTGTACGCTGTTGCAGCAGCCTGGGTCCGGCTTAGCAATAGATTAGAACATTACTGAAAGTTACAGAATACTCGGAAACTATAGTAACGCGTAAGTTCGATATTTTGAACATAATTTACTCTCGAAAAATATTAGAACTTATTTTCCTGGAAATTATGCTTCCGTCGAGTACACTCGTCATCACTTAAAAACATGCTTAGGGGGTAGGGAGCTAAAAAGAAGTCTCTTATAGATTCATAGAACAATTTACTATTATTAAAAAGTGTAATATTAAAAATTCTGTTAATATATTTTTAACACTAAACCTACCGAGCACCATGTTCTACTTTACAAAAATGACAAGGCTCTATTTATGTAGATTTTGTGCAATTTTTATTACAATATGTGCTTGGATAAAAAGTTTATGGAATCAATTTCAATATGTAAGCAATTTCATAATTTGAAAAATACATATAAAACCGGCCATTTCACTGGCGGTGGTAGGTTTAGTGTTAAGAAATAGTTTCACAGAAAAATTGAGACACCGAGTGCGTGCTGTGGTTAACGAAAAAATTGCAAATTTCAGGTGGATATCTTCGGGCTCGTACACGGGTGGCTTCGGCAAAGACAGGAAGCAGAAAAGACCGGAAGGCTGGATCACCTCCGTGGAATGTCTTCAAGCGCCAAGCGGCTGGTGCAGTCGCTTAGGGGCCGCAGCGGGGGTGGCAGAGGCAGCGGCGGTGGTCGCAGCGATGCTGGCGGTGGGGAAGGCAGTGGCGGCGGTGGCGGTGGTGCCAGTAGCACCAGTGCAACCAGATTGTGCCATTCTGATAACAGCCTTGAGCTCAATCAAATCTCGGTGGTCGGTGACACTATCGCTACAACACCCTGCCACTGCGGCGGTCTCAAGTATGACAGGAGGCAAGCACTGTTCAGTATTGCCGACTGGGTGCCCGACACACCGGCGTACAGACTCCATTCGGGTCAGTGCCTTTCTTTTATTCACCGAATTTTACTCCACAGGCTTCATCATGGTCGTCGCCATTAACCCTGTCGCACTGCGCAGTGCGCTGAAAATTCCATTTTCTAGATTACATTACTCGAAAATTGTACGCGATATGAGAAAATGTTTAGGACGAAACTTGAAGGATATACTAGGTCATCCCATAAGTTCGTGCCTTTTCGAGTGGTTGCATACAGGGTGGGGCACCACATTTTGCCACCTCAAATATCTTTGTTGTTTTTAAAGATACGTCAAATGTCTGAAGGACAAAGTTGAATGGTAAAATGAGGCTTATACGATACCAAAAAAATTTTTGTTTTTATGTAATCTTTTTTAGAGATATGAAGGTGACCTTCATTTATTTTAAATGGAACGAGGTATTTTTTAATACATGAATCGATGCAGCTGGACATTCGTTATAAAAAAGTACTACTAACCTATGTACGTCGAAAAGTTAGTAGTTCCGGAGATATTTCAATTTAAATAACTCTAAAATACCATTACCGTCGTGCTAAGATGTTACACAAGTAAACACTAACGTCTTAGTACGACAGTAATGGTATTTTAGGGTTTTTTAAATTGAAATATCTCCTGAGGTACTAACTTTTCGACATACATAGGGTATTACTTTTTTATAACGAATGTCCAGCTGCATCGATTGATGTATTAAAAAGTACCTCATTCCATTTAAAAAAATGAAGGTCACCTGCATATCTCTAAAAAAAAATTACATAAAAACAAAAATAGGTTGGTATCATATAAGCCCCATTTTACCATTCAACTTTGTCCTTCAAACATTTGACGTATTTTTAAAAACAATAAAGATATTTGAGGTGGCAAAATATGGCGCCCCACCCTATATATTAATTTTGTAAACATATGGTTCCTTTAAGTTTGTTTTAAGTATTTCCAGAACATCTGACATCTTCTCAACTGATAAACTTCGTGATTTCTGTACAAAATCTCGAATTTTATCTTCGTCTGTCTAAGGAGGACGCCCGGAACGTTCCTCCTCTTCTAAATAAAAATTCCCACCTTTAAAACTTTGGAACCACTTCCTACAGGTACGAGATGAAAGCGCACTTTCTCCGTAAACAGCACGTATGATGTTCGTGGCGATTGTTACTGAACTTCCTTTCTGAAATTCATATAACATGAGATGTCGGAAATGGATACGCATCTCGCTCATGATTTTTCACTGCTAGGATTCACTGTGTTCAGTATTTCACAATCTCATTGCCACGAGAACCTTCTCTAGACTGTTCCCAAATAGCTACGCTTAATTGGTCCCTTATTGCCCAAAATTTTGTAAATCGACGCGTGAAATGTGTACATAAAAGTCGGCACGAACTTATGGGATAACTTAATAGAACGGAGTTCATGGTGATTGTACTGGTTTGACATTGCAGTAACCTTGAGAAGCTCCGTAGCTCTGTAGAAGCTCTATATTTTTGATCGCGTATACTTAAAGGTCTCACCAAACCGTTTTCAAAATACTAGGATACTTTTATTTTTGCCTAAATTATTATCGAGATCGTCGAACGTTGATGTGGAACGTTGATGTCCAACGTAGATGACTACTTTCATCTATGCCCCGTAACTTTCTTCTGTAAACAGTTAATGAACGTACAAGATTTAAAAGAATTTTCGAGCTTTTCTTCTTCGGATCGTTCGAAAACTATAATATGGAAGATTTAAAATTAAATTAAATTAACGGGGGCAGGTAGGAGCAGCTTGCATAATTTCTTACACTGCCAAAAACCACGAATGAGTTCTGAGGAGTAGTTTTGAAAACCATAATTAAAATTATCAGTAGAATTTAAATTTACATTATTAGTTTAATTTCAAGAACGTGGAAAAATTAACCCCTTGCCCTACGACTTATTTTACGGTTTTAGTGATTAGAACTTTTTGGTAGTTCGTATAATTTCCTAAAGAAGGAGAAAATTTATATCTATTGTATGCTTATATATTCTCCAATAGCTGTAAATTAACAAAACCAAAATAGAAGTTTATCTCGGTTCAACCCCTTACCCTACGATTTATTTTACAGTGTCAGTGATTAACACTTTTTTGTAGATCGTAATTTCCTAAAAAAGAAGAAAATTTATGTCTATTGTATGCCTACATGTTCTCTAATAACTATACATTAACGAAACCAAAATAGAATTTTATTTCAGTTTAAAGGAAATTATTAACATACATTTTTATCAGAATCTGTTCAGAAAATTCATCACAAGTCAGACACGATATTGTAAGGCGAAGGTTTAAAGGAAATTAGTAGCATACACATATTTATTAGACTCCATTCAGAATCTTCATTACGAGCCAGACACGATATTGTAGGGGAAGGGGTTATACAAACTAACATCAATTCCCCCTGGAAATCATGCAATATTTGCTTTGAAAAATTATACCATACGAAAAATGGCTTCCAAGTCGCCCTGCATACTTCAACTCCTTCCCCTACAATATCGTGTCCGACTCGTGATGAAGATCCTGAACCTAGTCTAATAAATATGTATGCTACTAATTTCCTTTAAGCTGAAATAAAATTCTACTTTGGTTTTGTTAATGTACAGCTTTGGGGTATGTATGAGCCCCATATTACCATTCAACTTTGTTCGTTTGTGTTAAAATCGATGGCATAGTTTTCGAGATATTGACCTGTTACGAGTTATGCTGGCCACCCTGTATGAGCAAACAATATACATGAATTTTCTCCTTTTTTCGGAAATTATACGAACTACAAAAAGGTTCTAATCACTGAAACCGTAAAATAAATCGTAGGGCAAGGGGTTAAATCAACAATTGTGTGTGATTTTATCATCGATCGAGTAGTATTACTTGTCAGTATGCAGCCTTGAATAAGAATAAGACCGAGGTACAGGATCAAAGTAGTGGTTTCACCCTATTTCACCACCCTCGCTCCAGTAGTGTTCTGCAATAGACAGGTTCGAACAAACTTTTCGGCAGATCTGTTATAGACATGCCCGGCCCGATAGAGCTTGAATCACATTGGAGCCAAAACAATCATGTTTTTGCCGGCACAGTCCGTTTAGACTGTTAAACTGTTCACCCAAAATCCAAGCATTCACGAAATTGTGTTTGAAATACCAACCACTTTGGTACCACTCCGCTCAACGTTTATTTGTAATAGAATGGACGCGTTTCGGTATCTACTTTGATCTTAGGCATCCACAGTTCTCGGTAAAGGCGAAGCAGAAAATTGAGCCACGGATGACTGAGAAGTGACGCAAGTCCAATCAAACTCGATCGCCACAGAGCTATACCAAGTTTCATGACCTGCGATCTATACACAGTGATATAGCTCGGTGCTTATGTGAGTATGCGATTATTTAACACAGCCAGATCAACAAAATATTAACGATCAGGAAAATTAAATCGAGTGGAGTTGAAACATTTGTTGCAATGTGTTCGAAAGTTCGAACATAATTCAGTATCACAAACGAAGTTTTGTTATGCACGATTATGCATATTAATGTTTATTTAATAGTTTCCAAATCTGTTTCCAAGTGAGCATAATAAATACACGAAACTTTAAGACTTACGTAGTCGACTTTTCTAAATTTAATTAAATGTGTCGATCGATTTATTTATTACGGAGCAGTATAAAAATTATAAAAAGAGTCTATAGCGATTTTTCAACATTCTTTGACAATTTTTGAAACCGTTTACTTATGTTTAATATACTTGAGTCAGTATAGCTACATTGTAAAACAGTAACACTGTGCATTTTAGAGTACTGTAAAAAAATAAGTAAAGCTATATCAAAAAAGATAAAAGGAACTATGTTTGCTAGATATTTCAGCGGCCTCTCAAAATATATAAATGTGGGGATATTTTTAAAAGGTACTATACTTAACCGAAGACATTTTCATGCACAAGAGAACCTGTTGAAGTAGCGATCGTCAGTTTTTGTGCAACTTCGGCAGCAAGTAGTTCTCACGAAAATATTTTCTTCATCTGTCGATATTCCTGCCGAAGGGGTGAAACCAGCCCGAAAGTTCTTGCGGTGAGAAGCATGAATGAATATTTTGGAAAGAGGTTAAAATATTATACTAGAGCTAGAAGAAGATGGCAAACGTGTATTTTTTAGAAAATAATTTAACTGTGGAAATTCGAAAAATTTCCATGTCTTTCTAGATTGCATTAGAAAATGGTCTTTTTGGTGATTTTTCTGGTAGAGTGTTTGTCCACTTCACTCGATGACGATTATGCAAGCCTGAAACCGTTCGATGGAGAGGAATAAAGAGTGAAACTTGTTTTCACTTTGCTGTGGGGAATTATTTGCGCGGAGAAGTTTGTAATGCCGCTACTTTCTGGAATTTTCATCAGACTAATGCTACGCGTCAATTTGCGAGTTTCGGTGCTGAAAGGAACTCTCGGGAGCGAACTCTGTTGCGAACATAAACCTCAGACTCTCTCCCTGTACCGTAAAGGCTATCACACAGATGTCGTTTTCAAGTTACACATCTTGTAAGTGGACACGCTTGTGCCTTTATAGCTGGAGAACAAGAAGTCCTAATAGTCCATACGCGCAGTGGAACCTCCGTCATGTGAATTAATTGCAGGACAAAAGTGTTCGTGTGAGAAAATTTTCACGTGATAGAACAATAAAAGCATTCAAGACAGAAAAAGATGGGGTCCAGCAGGATAAATATTTCATTTTTCACTTTTTTTTTGCTGCTAAACAGTGTTCTTTGCCTGAAACACTATTCTGTAAAATTTCGGATCTCTATCTCTCTGTTTAGGGGTAACATGGGGGTGAAATCCTAAACTTTGCCATTGATTTTGTCAGTTATCACTTATGATACTTTTTCCAGGATTTTAAATCACTTATTAGGGGTTGAAAAAATACAATTGATTTTTCAGGACCGGGTTTCGCAAATAACTCTTTGAGTATCCACCTTAAAAAATAAGGAATAATGTTCAGATGCGAACTAGCTTTATTCGGGATATTTTCTCCGTTTTTGTTCCATAAAATTTTCAAAGTAGTTTGAGGGGTCGTTGTAAAGGGGATGCTTCAATATTAAAATCTGTGGTAGATTCAGTCGCGAAAACATTCTCCATCCTTTTTAGAGACATTTTTTCAATTTACAACATCTTCGGTAAGAAACGCATCCTCCGTTCCCCATCCATCATGTCACGCAAAAACATTTTAGAAAAAAATGAATGATAGAGATCACGAAAGTAGAGGCTTTAACCTTTGAAATGAGCACAGATTTATTGTCGTACGACGTTTTCGTACATTTGCTTAAAACTATTGTGTTTAACTAGTGTTACGTCCTAAGGTGGACGTATGATAGATAATCGAATAGTAAAAGAATTGAAATTGATTGGAAAGATTAGAATCGTTGAGATATAACGCAGTTTTGAACCTACCTGCATTCACCGGCTCCGGTTCGGGTAATTGAGGATTTTTCTTTGAATATTTCTTTCTTTTTTTTTTAAATAAATGGGTTTGATATGGGAATTGGGTACGAAGAAATTGAAGTTAGGTAAATTCTTTAAAAATGACTTGATGTTTTTAACTCCAAATTTCGGATACACATAATATTTTTCGGATTATTATTATAATTTGTTAGTAATTACCGCTACATAGATTTCGCTTTATAATCTTGAAACAATCTTCAAGTGATGGGGCTTCTGCGTTGCCCCCCTTTTTGGGTATTTTGTATATAAAAAAAACTTCTCACACACACACACAAACTTAATTAATGTGGTTTTTAGTATATTGTAAATTAAACTTGAGAGGCAAACTGGTAGTTAATGAGCTCCTAATGAGGAGTCATCCCTTTTATAGATTGATCGATCCTTTGTTATGGGTGTTCATCAGGTGATAGTCGCGTCACTTTCTTCCATAGAATTCCCCATCCTCCTTATATTATTCTGCGCATCTCCTAGATCACAGTGCGTCCCAACCTTTTATCGCCGCGGAACGGTCCCATCGACCAGTACCTTTTGATCCACGGACCAGTATTTGGGGACCACTGTCCTAGATCAATTCTACGTAGGGTGATGAGTAATTTATTATTCATCGATTCCTGATGGACAGTCTTCAGCGGTAATTAGGTCGCGATTTATTTTTGGAAGTGAGTTGATCATTTAGTGAAATAGTTTCGCTACGCAGTTAATAAAGATTCAAATGAGTTTTTCTGATTCTGTGTGCTATACGATAGTTTTGATATTGATTATCAATAATAATATTTAATATTGATTTCTCGTACAACATTATTGGTTTGAGAAATTCAAAACTACCTGTTATATGTTATTGATTATATTAATTATCAATAGTGGCTGAACCACCGGACGTGACACTAGATTGCCGAATAATGAGTACAATTAAAAATAGTGAAAGGATGGAAAGTATTATTGTCAATTTACTAAAATTGTTAAAGAAAGAACTTTCTGCTTGTCTCTTGTATCTTACAATTGATGCACAATAAAGATCCACAGGCTAGTCATAAAATTAGTGGCACTGAATATTAATTTGTTCTGAGATAAATTAAATTATAAGGTGAGTTGCAAACTTTATTATCTAGCAACTAATAACATCTATGAATAACTCTGATCGTTCATACGAATGACAAAGTCAAACCGCGATGAAGATCTGTAATCAAAGTTGCTACAAAATTGTCCTTGACCTTGACTTTCATGGACAAATTATTCTTATTTTATTGCATGATGCGTAGAATGCAATGCAATAAAACAAATTTGACAATGAAAGTCAAGGTCAAGGACGATATAGCGGCACCTTGTACAAGACACAAAAAGGCTGCTCTTTACTTTACCGGACTCAAAATTTATGCCTTTCTCGTATAAATTATTATGTATTTGGTGTGTAATCCAGTAGATTTGTACGCGGGGATCGCGAAGTTTCTATCCTGTAGGATCAATGGTTCAGGAGTTATGTTTGCTTAGAGTTGAGCATTTTCAGCGTTTTTGACAGTCTGGGTTAGTTTCTTGTAAATATTTTCCACGATATTTCTTCCTTAAAAATGTTTTGACATATTTTCTCTGTGTTAGCGATATTACTGTGTATCCGTGCTGCCATCTAGTGGTTCTGTTCGGTTAGCGGCGCGCGATCGTCACTACAGACTACAGACCAATATAGCGGCGTCCTTATCTGTCAAAAAACAGTGATAAATGCTCAACGTTAAGCAAGTATAACTACTGAACCATTGATCCTGCAGGATCGAAACTTCGATCTGCAGCCGCCCCGGCTACATATCTACTGGATTACATACCAAATACATGATAATTTATAGGAGAAAGGCACAAATTTCGAGTTCGGTAAAGTAAAGTTTACCCCACAAAAATTTCACGGGGCAGTGAACGTGCTAGACAACGACGATTTTTCAAAAACCGGGAACTTAGCGTGCCAATACTTTTTGGAGCCACTGCGAGTAATCGCCGATGGCGACTTTGTCGACGCGCGGGGATGTCCATAGAGAAGAATAGGTGGAGTGATGAGGGGAACAATAGAATGGGGGACGAAGACAGTTCCGAGTTCTGAGAAAAGAAAAATTTCGGAAGCAGCGCGCATCAGTCGCTTCCATTCAAAGACGTCGAGGATTCGGCTTGTGAACATTTAGCCGGGGGTGGGGTGAAGGGGTGGGGATGTTCGGAAGTGGCTCGAGGACTCCGAAGAAACCAGCGAAATTTGCGGATCGCGTACAATCATTTACGCAAAGAACTTGCCGCGAGGGTGGGCGAAACTTTTTGTGCGGCACGATAAGTGCGCGCCGTCGTAGAATCGACCCGAGAGCGGCCGCTGATTAATGGACTCGCCAAGGCTGTCATTAGTAAAGCTATTCAGGGAGAGTTGCCCCGAACGAAGAACCACAGTGGGAAGACGTATCGCGAATGTGTCCATCAACGCGGAAATTACGAGTCATGCAGACATCTCGCTGAAACCAAAGATACGAAGGAAACGAACTGCGCAAACTGATTCTCGAGAAATTCTTAATATGCTCACTGTGTATTATAGAGTTAAAATACGAGTGGTATATGCATTAGGTGTGCAAATAAGTTCTTTCTCCTATATTTCCAAATTTAAGATTGTATTACATAGATCAGGCACCAGATTACGTCTCAAAGTAATCACACTCATTCTCTATAACCTTTTCCCACCTGGTGGGTAAATTATAAATTCCATCCTTGAACAATGACGGCTGCTTGCTGGTTTTGAAGTCATCAATACATTTCCGAATATTTCGCGCATCCAATTTCTTCGTAAATCCATAATGACGCAGTCTAATAATAAATTTAGAATCATTTTAAAGCACCAGCATTTATTTCGTCTAGGACACTTGTGCATGGAGACAAACAGCTCGGATAAATAATCAAGAATCGGGGGAAATAATTAAAATGTACATTATTAGAATGCGGATCTTTATGCAAAATAAAAAAATGATTGATTGCAAGAGACAGGAGCCAAATAAAAATTTCATCCTTCTTTTAATTATCTTATTAAGGTGAAACTCGTATACTGGTGGCCTTAAATCTTTTTAATGTTTCCTCCGTTTTATATTGTACGTAACCATTTTTGTCTTACATGCATAAAATCCGCAGTTTATACATTATATTCCAAAATAAATTTTTCATTTTTGAAAATTCATTTCCCTTCAGAATATAATCATATCTAAACGGATATTTGTTTGTAATCGGGATCCAGTGAATCGAGGTCCTACTGTAGCTTGCGAGTGATGCGACAAGTATTCAAGATTAGAAAAGAAACAATTGCAGTGCGTGGCAATGGAAGCAAATAAAAATAGCGACCGATATAGGAATCCGGATAAAAAGGGAATTGCGAATAATAAAAGGCAGTGGTGCAATAGCGGCGAGGAGCCACGACAAACTGTCTATTTCGCGCATATGGGTACAAAGCGTTTCCAATATAGGAGATTCATATTTACGGCGGACAACTGCAAGAAAGCACGAACGAGTAGGTCAGCTTGCTGAAGAATAGAATCATGTCTGCTTAAAGTATTTACAACACTGTTCGAGTAAAGAAATATTTTTAATGCTGCGTCCGGGCAATTGTTACAGACATTATTTTACTCACAGAATATATTACTTCTTGGACTAACGATTTTACACACTGAAATGATCATCAAAATTCTTGTACACATATACAGTGGATCCGAAAAGTATTCAAACACATTTTCGATTCTCGAATAAGATTAATTTCGTAAAAAAAAATAGTACAACCATAAACCTGGACTAATTTTAAAGCTCGAAGCCTTTACTTTTGCAACGCAGTGTTCATTTTTCCCTAACATATTTTTCCATGATGCAGTAGATGGTAAACTGAAGACCCATTTTCCTACAAATGCTACAAATTCAAACGTATCCAAAAACTTCCAAAAATTTTTCTTGTTAATGAAACTTCCATAGATTTGAAGAGTGAAGCCTTCTCTTTGCAACGGCTCCTTAAAAATTGATGTACGATTGGTTTCTACTGTTTTATGCACCAAATTCGATTGTGCATATTATTCACTATTTCATTTTGATGCAATGACTATTACACAGAAAATATATTTTTTGCGCATTTATAAATAATTGTTAGAGTACATCGCAAGCTGCGAGTCTAAACAAACTGAAGGTTAGAAGATTCCATTGCAGTTTTTATGAATTGCAAACAGGATTTTTAAGAGCCCCAGACTCTCCAGGTATTTGTGTCGAAATTCCGACGGAAATCACGAATTGTCACAGCAGATAAAACTGAGAGTACCCCGTGAACAAAGCGGAAAAACAGTTTTGTGGAACAGATTGAAAAAGACCGAATTTGCGGAGACGTGAGTGTCGTGGATGGCGAGAAGATTTAAGAAATTGTATCTTGCCGTTTTATTGCGGGTAGTCTCGCATCGCCAAGATCTCTTGGGCAGCCAGTAAACGGACGAAGTTGAAAAGAAGCTCGCACATTTTACGGTGAAAAAGCAACACCTATCACGGAGACGTATACGCCTGCACTCAGATTTTCCGGCAATTACGAATAGTCAAGAAGACTTTCCGAATCTCGCAGCACCTGCAAGATTTTTTGTTAGTTGTCGGCTACGTCTGCTTCTTCTTGCGCGTGGTATAAAGATTAAAATTTATTTATTTCTACATTGGTTTTTTCACAAGTTAGTCACTTTTAACTTTTTGAAGAGTTTTATTTAATTTTAATCATTTTAACTCGTTTTACTTGGTTTTACACAGTTCTCAACATATTTTTCACCAAGTGAAAAGAGGTAAATTTTGCGGTATCCGCAATTATAAATTTGTTGAACGCAAATTCGTATGATTCAGTTCCACATTCGTCGGTTCATTTTTATATCGGAATCAGAAGGTATGACAAAATTGGAAGTAATTTGGATCGCGTGTTATTTGGTTTTATTTTGGGCGGGAATCTGCCGCAACGCAATCATTTCATCAAACTCCAATAAAAAATGACTATTTTAATTTTGATTCGTGTATGAGGTTTTCCGCGTACGCGATTTATTGCACTTTACTGCTCGCTGGCGGTAGCAAACTGCTCTCTCTCTCTCTCTCTCTCTCTCTCTCTCTATCTCTCTCTTTGTTATTCTGCATCCCGTATGTGTGCTGCGCCTCGTCCCCTTATTGAATGGTTCCGACGCGGATCTATTCAGGCATAAAACAATTCTCCGTCAATATCTGCACGTGTACATCATATCCGAAAATAGCGATTTATACCGTGAGACGATTCTGATCGGATACTGAAATACTTAACCGCAAATTAATGGAAATTAATTTAATCCGCGTGAACTCTACGCATGTCTACTATGTCTGCAAATCAATCACATTTAATCATTCATTTACCTAGAAACAAATATATTTTCTCCCATTTTTAAGTGCTTGTTACTAATTTTTATCACGAATTCATCAAATCCGCGATAGTAAAAATACATTTCTTATATGTATACTGAGTAATATTGTCTTACCTTAAATTTTTCTGTACATTGTGAAAATTTGTAGGGAACGAAAGTTTTAAATTACAATGTACCTCTTTTTTAAATAACTTCGACACATTGTAAATGATATAACCAGACTCCGGATGTTTATTCTAAATAAAAAGTTTGCGCATCGATTGCAACACGCAGGAACTAAATATTTTAAATTCTTGATTAATAATTTTAATGTGATGACAATAATATATTAATTCTCTCAAAATCTTTTAATATTTTCACTATTTTAAATTGCACTTGTTCATTTTTGTTGTAAATGCATAAAATCCGGAGTCTAGCTATAACAATGTTCCTAAATTTTTCTAATGTGTTCATTTTTATCACAAATACTAAAAAATTTTTCGGAATTTCTTCAAAAATTTTGTCGCATTCGTATAAAATCATTTTTTCTTTATTTTTACAAGTGTGAGTCAGTATCACAATTATCACACTGCAGACTTTCGTGAAAGAAAACTGATTAAGTGGAATACAAAACTACAATCCATTAACATGCTGAAATAAATTTCCATAAAAATCCACAGTCTAATTACTGCAATTACCAGGAGAGCACTTTAAGATTGCAACAGCAGTACGCGACTGTATATCAAGTGGTAAAATTTATTATCACACGGAACTCACAAAGGCTCATTAATATTGATCCAAAAAGTACCGCACTGTCCGCTGTAAATGTTCCACGTCCACAGCATAACACGGATGTATAATTCAATGGATGTGGAAGCTGCTTAGTGAACGGACCACTAGCATGTATTTTAATGTTACACTATAATACACATTAGTATAATGGATATTACCTCGATGCCCTTGCGACCACAGCATAGTTTATCTATACCTTTTTCCCTAATTAATGCTGCCCGCTATAGTGGTATAGAACGTAATCGAATAATTACATCGCAGACACAATAATAAACGTAGTTATGTCGTTAAAATAAACGAAGTTACATTATTGGAGCTGCGACGTAATTTCTTTGCCGTGGCTATGCGATTATTGCAGGGTGAATAATTGGAATTATAAAGCCAGGCAAGAAATCATTTTAAGATATTTTCTGTAGGATGGGGTTGGTACATATTTTTATATAAACAGCTTGTACATATTGCTGTAGATCTTGTTGTACATCTTGTTGTACATCTTGTTGTACATCTTGTTGTACATCTTGTTGTACATCTTGTTTTACAGCTTGTACATCTTCTTGTACATCTTCTAGTATATCACTTGTACATCTTCTAGTATATCACTTGTACATCTTCTTGTACATCGTGTTTTACAGCTTGTACATCTTGTTGTACATCTTCTACTATATCACTTGTACATCTTCTTGTACATCTTCTTGTACATCTTCTTGTACATCGTGTTTTACAGCTTGTACATCATGTTGTACATCTTGTTGTACATCTTGTTGTACATCTTGTTGAACATCTTGTTGAACATCTTGTTGAACATCTTGTTTTACAACTTGTACATCTTCTTGTACATCTTCTACTATATCACTTGTACATCTTCTTGTACATCTTCTTGTACATCGTGTTTTACAGCTTGTACATCTTCTTGTACATCTTCTTGTATATCACTTGTACATCTTCTTGTACAGCTAGTACAGCTTATACATTCACTTCAAAAATGAGTAAATGGAAGATATCATTTCTAACTAATTAAAATTATTGAGAAAAGAAATGTTTATGTTTATTTCCCATGTCTTTAATTAGTACATTAATTAGCAAGGTTTGTTTTGCATAAAAGTCTGCTGTCTACTTATATGTTCAGTTTACAATTTTTAAAAAACAATCATCTAAATATCTCCTTACAGTAAATTCGTATTACATGATAATTAGATTGCAGATTTCTATGCAAAATAAAAATGATAAGGAATAGAAATTGATTCATAACTTCAGCGATTGAAGAAAAGTACAACAATATGCTTAAACATCTACTGCTCATTTATGTTTGTTATAAATGCATGAATTCCTGTTGTCATAATAGCGCAATAGAGAATTTCCGAGGATAATCTTCGTCCGGAATCAATGGAGGTCAGGCTCGCATTCTTCTGTAATTTATTATTCCTTTTGGACGAGTTTCTGTGCTCACGTGCGCATTAAAAACGGAAGAGAAAAAACACAGGCTGACCGAATAAAAGCTTGCAGCGCACCGAGGACGCGAAGCTCTTCCTGCGGTTTAATTTTTGTCCGAGCAGCAGTTGCAGCTGATTATGCTCGAGCACTCAGCGCAAACCTGGCAGAGGCAGGTCTCGATATGTATCAGGGAGAAAAAGCAGCAGTTTACGTTGCTGAGCGAGCACGTATACATAATATAAGCAGTAACGTGCCTCCTGAGGACCCCGCTAACACTGATGATAAGGGAGAAGTACTTTTCTCTGCAATTTGCCTACAGATGCTATCCGCGAATTATTTGCCCTCGCCACCATGCACATTTCTCCACTATCGCGCCTTGCAACGACTATGAATCTATACGCGTGGGAGAATGGTGCTATGAAATGGACTATTCCTTCAGCGTCCATTTCTAACGATATATTATGGATTTTTCAAACACAGCTTTTGTTGATAGAAAGTGCGTTTCTCAGCCTTCGAAAAAAATCAAAACGAGGATAGCAAGGTTCCAGATTTTTAAATTAGTCGAAAATATTCGTTTTAATTAACTGAATCAATTCCATGTGCTTTGACTTAGAGTAATGACGTCATAAAATTAGGGTATGGTTTTTTTAATGAACTTCATATGTATTTGTAACCAATTTTATTAACAAAGTCTCAATAATCGAAAAAGTTTCTACAAAGCAGATGACGAATAAGAAAATGTTTATTTCGTGTATTGTCTTAAAATAATTAATATAAAGATATAAAATAGAGAGAGGGTCACAAGTTTTTTTCATATTGCTGGTATAAACTTTGATTAGACAGTAGAAAATGTTATTTGTTGTTCCTTTCGTAATGCATAAATTAATTTGTATTTAGGAATTCAGATTTGTAAATAGAATCTGATCCTCTTTATGTTATCCAGGAATAGTTTCTGAAGTTGAAGTGAAATTAAAATTTCAGTGAAATTTATTGAACGAATTTAGTGAAAACATTGCTTTCACTATTTTCTGTAAAAACACGTTGGAATCTTTTATTGTGAAAGTTCGAAACGCAATTTTAAATCTATTTCAAGTTCGCGTGGTCTGCATCGTATCCCAATTTTACCAGAATCCCTGTTACTGCATCCAAATAGTGGTCCGTTTGGCGTGGAATGACCCCGTTAATGATCTCATCGATACATATACGACATTCGTTTGAAGCTTATACGAGCTTTGAATCTGTCTCACTCACTATCGATAATATCGATAATTCTTGTTCGCGTGCTATAGTGAAAATTATGGAGTTTTGCATGCACAATCACGATATATGTCAGGTTATGTGAAATATTTCGTATCACCTTTTAATTTAATTCTTCATCTCTTGCAAATTTGTGGAAGTGCAAGGAATAAACGTAACAATAGAATAGGGAACCATATATTGTAAAAAGTATTACAAATGGTAGTAACTGTAACGCCTGTTACAGTATGATTAATTGAGTACCATATCCTAAATGAAAGATTAATCACAATCTCTGTGCTATGAATGTGGATTATTAATCACGCTTAATCATGCTAAAATTTAAATACAATTAGATAACATTCATTTGTGAAATTCTATTGTATTATTGTTTAGGATTCCAGACAAAATTCATTCTTGATCAGTCATTCATTCATAATCTGATATCAAAAAACCCATACACAATATGATATACAATAACAACTTAATTTAATTTAATTTAATTTGTACAATAGTAATATTACAATTTGCTATTAAAATCTAAAACATATTCCCAAATTTTATATCTTGTAGAATATTTTAAAACAAGTGTAAAGTGACAAAAACACACAGAAAATTAAGAAATTCACTTAGAAAACACACAGCATTTCGATGAAACATTCATCGAGATGCACATTTGAAAACTGCAGTATGCAGCTGAGATATTAAACATTACAAAGTTGGATAAAAAGAAAGTTCGTTGTTTCCATACCTTCGCGAAACGGTTCGAATTGGCCATAAGGAAACCCATGAATATGGAAACTGTTGGATCATAGCATGCAATGAAGCCTATAATGAGAGTCTCTTAAACCAGCGCTTTTACTTAGTAATTAGCGACAACAAGTCGAATAAGTTCATTGTATAAGCACCTTCGAATAGAAGTTCGTAGCTCTGGCCACGTGAGCAAAATCGTGTACGATATTTCTAGACTGTAATTAAAGCAGGCTACGCTCCGGGCATTGCCGGAAAGTTACGAATAATTTGCGAATTTGTGCGCCCATGGTTTTGTCGGTCAGACGGAAAACCAGGGGGAAGCTTATGCTGACTTTTCACATGGTTGTTTCGAAACTAACATCCGATTTGTTTATCGTTTACTTGTAGTTGTTCACGGAATAATATCCGATTTGTTTATGCTTTACTTGTAGTTGTTCACGGAATCCGATTAGTCTATCGTTTACTTGTAGTTGTTCATAGAGGATTCTAAAGACTATACATATTAACGGAGGGCCAAAAAGAGTTATGAAACTTCCAATTGAGGCATGGGCCATAGAACATTTTTGAAAAATATCTTTATGTTACCAATAGACTGCGGATCTTTAAGCATTTATAGCAAAATCGAGAAGATGAAATTGAAAACTGTTAAAAAACTTTTTAAATAGAAGATGTCAATATTTAATTTCTCCTCTATTAAAATCATTAAGGGAAGATATAATATTCAATTTAGTTTCTATTTCTTGTGCAATCGATGCAGACAATTTTTATTTTGCATAAAGATCACCAGTCTAGTTATAAATCAGAATTGGGCAACTAGGAAAAATTTAAAAAATTGAGGATGTCATTATACGATTTCTCCTTTATTAAAATAATCATTCATGTTTAAAAAATTACTTTACTATCACTAAATTCATTTTTGACAAGATACGTTACAAACTATTACCAATAGATTTTTAGTAGATAAAGTGTCAATTCAGTTATTATAACACTGTGAATTTCATGCCCTTGTAGGTGAAAGATAAAATATAAAAGTGTTAGAATAATATGAGAAAATTATTAATAAAAGAAATCAATTTTTATCTAGCTCCCCCCCCCCTTGCTTGTAAATTATGTACAAACATTTTATTTTGCCCAAAGATCTGCAGTCCAGTTATTAGAATATTTCACGGACGAATTATTTATTAGGTGAATCGGTTCAATAATTTTAGGAAAGCACGTCCATATGATTTCGACGTTATTTAAATACTGAAAATTAGGGGGCATATGCATGTCAAATGGGATTTCGCTGGAAGCTCTAAATGGACCTCGAACTCATTGTTAGTGCGGTGCTTAACAAAGCTTGAAAATCCAATTGGATGCTTCAAACACTATAAACAGACCCGCAAGTAGTGATTTTGGCGAGAATTGGCTCAGAGTACTGTTACATGGTTCATATGCAGCCACACAGTTTACGATCACATTTGTATACCATTCTGGTATTTCGAAACACCGAATACATTTTCAGTGGTTTAGACTCAAATAAAAACCTTGATGACTTTATCATTATTTTTGTTTATAAATATTTTTAATTGAATTCCGAGCATGATATAATTTAAATTATAATATATTAATTGTGCAGTCTGTGATTGTTGACGTTACTGTAAAGTGTACTTAGATAACGTTAATAACTAGTTAATGTTTAATATATTAAAAAATGCCAATGCTTTGTTCAATTTAAAATTGACCAATAAAAGAAATTGCGTAGCAATTGATTATGAAAGTGGTGTAAGTCCATTTACAGCTCGTATATTTATATAATTAAAATAATTTAGTTAAATTCGTCTAAAAGAAATTTATATAATCAAATTGCATTATGATAAATTAGTAGAAACATTGCCAGATTTGACATAATTAATATATATTTTTGAATTGACTAATATGCTGACAACAACAAAAAATGGACTTACATCATTTTCAAAATAAACGGTCCAAATATTGATATGATTTTCCAAAGGAACAGTTTTATACATTGAAAAAGTTTAATCTGCCCTATTTTTCAACTGCTTACCGCCTTAAGCTTTGAAGGAAAATCTGAAGTCCAGTTGACCTTACGAACGGAAGCGTGCGCAATCAACGAAGTTGTTAATTAATGTAACAAGCGTACTAACGTCGCACGTTGTCGAAGTTGTTAATCACTGTAACTAGCGTAGTTGCGTTACCTGTAAAATATAATTCAGAAATTCATGGGAGTTGGAAAACTTTCGGAACCACATACATATACGCGCGTGCATTTAATTACATAATAAGTAAGACGTAAAGCAATGAAATAATTATATACTTAGAGATGGTTATCTTCGCACGAAACGAGAAGTAATGTTGTACGTGGGTCGGAAATGGAATGCAAAATGGGCAGGTTAACAACGTGAGGTGGATAGCGTGTAATCGAGGCTGGGCCTGCTAATGACCTTGTCGCTGACTCGCTACCTTGTCATTACTATTAACGATACATTCGAGATGAGAAATCGTCGGCGTTAATACGATTTCGTGACAAGCGTGCATCGATCCTGTCCGGCTGATATGTGTGTTCGTATCCTGGCTTGATTAAAGTGATCTGCGAACGTAAACGAGCATGATTGAATTTCAAGTCCGATGACGGCGATTTCAACCTTCTTCCTGATCACTTTACTACGGGTCTTTCTCGTGTTCTCAAACAATCAATTCCAATTAGACGCATCCAAATTGCTTACTCGCACGTTAAACACACTGTGCGTTTCCAATATAAACGTTTTCATCAATGATTATTATTCGATTACCGGTGTTCGTATTTATGATAGAAATTAGTTGGTGAAACATAATATAATAGGCAGGTTAAAAGAATTTAAAAATATAAAGTATGTAGTATATGTGTAATATTCGAATATAAAATATAAAATTTCGTCGATTATTACTAGACTGCGGAACTTACAAATAAATATTTCCTTATATCGATCGTAGAGTTGTTAATAAAAAATATATTAATGCTTTTGGCGCACTGGCACAGGCATATATTTTTTATTAGCAAAATACAAATTGTTTTGCCACGATTGTGGTCAGCAAAAATGATTTGTTAAAAATATTATGATGAATTTAGTTACTTATTAATATATTGCTGATTTTATCACAAACAAAATGAGTTGGCAAAAAAGAAATTTAAAATATCAGACAGATTTAAACAAATACCTTGGTACATGTAATTAAAATGTCTGTAAAAATTAAAACATACCTGTTCAATCAATATGGTCGGTCACCTGTTACAATTGAAGGAGTATTTTGTGGGAAGACTGTTAATATTATTATTATTATTATCGTTTAACTAGATGCTCGAAAAGTTGTACAGTTTAATTGAAAGTACGATGGTATGGTAGAACAGCTAGCTTCCTCACTTTTGCCGCAAGCTCTGTACCGCCCGCGTTCGTTCTATTAATTCCGTACGAATTGGAATTCCGATTTTTATGAAATCGACTGTCCCAAGAATTTGTTAATTGCTTCCCCGGAAGATTGAATCCAGCGATTCATCCGGTAGAAATCGTGTACCCGTCAGTCCGACCTGATTAAACGACCGATTTCGAGAACTGACCGCACACCAATCGGCGTGAAGGTACTTCGAAAGCGGTTTATAATAATATTGCTCTATGTGACGGCCCAACGGTGCATCGAAATTGGTGCACGCGTCTAATTGCACTCTGTTCGCCATTTCACTTGCAATTAGTTGAACGGCGTGTCGAATTCTTCTGTACGTGGAATTTGATCGCTGGTGGTATCGATATCGCATGAGAACTCGAAAGTTTACTGCGTGGCGAACGAAGTTCGTTTTCGGCAATTTTTCACGGCAGCTAAAATTATTTGTTATGGCTAGAATTTTTATGAAAAAGTTGACTGAGCAAAATATGAAACAGTAACAGATTAGAAATTAAAACCCACGCTTATATTATAATGCACTAATAAAAGGAGAAAATAATTTTTTTCTGGAATAGATAGAAAAATTTAATATAAATTTAAACAGAATCATGACATTAGTGACTATAAAAATAAAAGCGTGGAGCATCCACGAAGATTGATTTTTTTCTATTCTTAATAATTTGATCGCAATTTTGAAAAAAATATATGATATGAAGGAGGTAAATTCGAGTATTTTCGTTTTTTTAAAAATCTGAATATCTTAATTAATAACCGAGAAAAAAATGATACAGTTAAGGGTATTTACTCTCATATCATCCTTATATGAAGAGTTAGCGACTTAAAATTTTGAGGGGGTTATCTTTCAACCTAAAACCATTGTTTTCCACGCAATATCAATAAACATTGTGGGTGGGGCCGCTGGACCATTCTGTGCCTGCTAGACCGAAATCTGTATTCTTCATTGACAATTTTAATGTGATGAAAATGATATATTAATTCACTGAAAATCTATTAATATTGTCATTGTTTTAAATTGCTCTTGCTCATTTTTGTTATAAATGCATAAAATCCGGAGTCTACCGATGAGCATTCCAGAACTTTTTCTATTTTCACCTGCTGCATTCGTACTGAGATATGTTTGTTTATAAATAAAATAAAGGAGGCGGTGGGTGTCGTTGTAATTTCTCTGTTGGAAACACGACGATTCCTTCGTCAAACCGACTATGAATTGCCTCGATTGCAAATGCTAGGTGTCCTGTAGGAAGTCAATCCGTTTTCTATGACGAAGGCGATGGAAGTCGAGCTTGATGATAACAGAGAGTCCTTCGTCAAAGGTTTTGCGGTTATTGCAAAGGAATCTTCATGGTCGCGTTCAGTTTCCAAAGGCATTGACAGGACCGAAGTATTGATCCCCCTGAATCCACATAACACTAACGTGATATCAATAGCACCGCAGTGAGAAAGCCATTTTAGAACGACCGAGACAGAGAGAGCGAGAACGAGAGAAGAAATGCCCATTTACGTCACGGAAAATCGGAAGCTAGACTTGAATTCTACATCGTGCCGAACAAACGATCCCCTTGCGCAATTCTCAACAAACATATCCCAGTTAATGATTAAAACGGCTTCTGTGCCGTGAACAGAAATTTACGAAACCTAAATTGAAAATTGTATAAAACGATTTCTTGTTTTTACGTCTGAAATGGTGAACTGAAGCCTCGTACGTTTCATAGAAATCCTTAAGTGTGGATTTATAGTGGAGCTGCGAGCATCGATGATAGCGACGCGGTGAAAAGAAACCAACATTCGTGACAACATTTCGACCCACGCTAATGAAAAAGTACATATGTATGAATGGAATTAATTAATATAACTCGATGGGAATTAATTAATATGATTAATATAACTCGACAAGATTATAAATTTTCTTTTTTTTAATCTCTTTAAGCGAAAACTTTTCTGTTGGAGGCTTCAATTGAAAATGTGCACAGTAATCGGAGCGCTATGTCGACCGATGAGAATGAAATATTCTGATGGATTAAACGCATTCCTAAAATGAGTTCCATTGAATGGTTCATCCAACTTTTATCAGCGGTGTGTACAGAGCCCTCGTCTGTTTCAGAACTGCATTATGACATACGTACATATTGACGTTTTCACCCACCTACCGATTTTCCAGACCGAATCGATAGAGCGTTTTCAGACCAATAAAAAATATATGAACTAACGGAACAATTTTTTTGCCTTTAACAGATGCATGCATTAGCTCCGAACAAACAGTACCGAAATATTGATTGCGTTACACGCAAATTCACTATGCACACACCACTAACGTAGGCACACATAGCAATGTGATTAATGAAATGCAGTCGTACGAATTTTTTACGTTCAAAAATAACCACATTTTCAGTTAGAAATGCAATAACAATAATTCGCGGACATCGCTTTTGACAGACAATAACTAAACTGATAAATGAAAAGGTAATATTATTAGATGAATAATAACTAGATAATATTGTAAATAAATAATCACTGCAAATTTTCGTGCAAAATAAAATTCCTTTCCAAATTTACAAAAGTCTAATCAAATAGAAGATTACAGTGGGCAACACCAGTTTTCTATTCACGATATTATAGGTTCTTCCATGAATTAATTAACGTTAATTAAATTAATGCAGAATCTTTTGAATCCATTTGTTGAACTCGCCTTTCAAGTATATTACATGAAGACTTTCTACTGTTGCTTCAATTCATTTAGGGATTATGAAAATATTACAAAAGTATTACAGAAGTTGGGTTTCAATTTAATTTTATTCTCTATATCACGGATTTTATGTTCTGATAGTAAAGTATAATGGCAATTATTTAATTAAGAATGCTTCCATTGAAAGCACGTTGATATCAACGAATTTATTAATATGAATAAAACTTGAAAAAGTCGAATTACATTGAAACAAAATAAATTGCCACAAAAACTTTTACGAGATCGCTATAACAACGATAAACTTTACGATAAACCATGCAGTCGCAGATTCATTTTTCAAAAAGTAAATTAATATTGCGCGCAACTTTCAGCCCAGAGTGTTCACTGAGATTAAACTCGTAAAGAAAACTGATGTAAATATCGTGAATATACTGTACAAACCTGCTACGTAGTGCACTAGAAGTTTATAATACAACTAATTTATCTGTTCGTGCACATGGATGGCGTCTTTCGTACGTAGAGCCTGTAAATTATTTCTGTTCCTACTTACTAACGTATTAATTTTACTAATTTAGCATCGTACACTTCTGGCATGACATTAAATTAAAAATCAGTTTCCATGGTGAAATAGCAACGTGAATATCTTTAACATCAAAAAACCATCAGGTTATCTCCATAATTAAATTTTCAAACCTTTCTAACATACTAAAATAAATATCATTAATTATACCATGAAAATATTGTTTCTAACGAATGTACAGGGTGGTCCACGCAATTGTTTCAAGTCATAACTCCGTTATTATTGCATTTACGAAAAAATACCAGAGGAGAAAGATAAATGGTTCGAAGAGCACTACATCTGTAGGCCTTTACATTTTTTTAGATGCAGCAGTGCATGTGCAATTAACGATTGCATCATTTTTTAAAATAGAAATGCATATTCTTTTTTACACAGATCGATTCTTCTGTTCATTCTACGTAAAAAACGATTAGATTATTTTCTAGCATTTTTTGAAAATCCTTACGAGGAATAAATGCATAAAGATCTAGTTATTAATTATAATGTGACACGTGGCTTGTTATTTTTCACTTTCATGAATTATGTCTCTTTGTAAAATAACACACCATGATCGAATTTTTTTCTACACATTCTATTAAGATTGCTTATTCTTCCAAAACTATTAAATATTCACATTTTCTGTTTTTTTTCTAAAAAAGAACTTTGAGTTTCTGAGACCCGAGTGTGAAGTGTGTATTTACATGTCTCAAAAAATAAGTGTGATGTTCCAGGGTTAATTAGGCATTACAGTGACGTTTGATAGGTGCGATTTGACTACAGAGAATGGCTGAAAAGAGTTATAATGACACCACTGGTAATGAATCATCCTAGAATGGATCCACAGCATGTGTGCTAAACTCCTGTTTTGCGGGAAACTGATGGATCCAAATTACTCTTGGCGGTGTATTGAATTGCCCCTTAACAACTAGTGGTACGTACAAAAGCTTCGGAACTTGAACGAGTGGTTACAGGCTTGATTTGCTCATGTAATGAAACTCGGATACCTGTATCGAAAGAACAGTAACAATGCATAATCATATATCACTAGTTTAGAAATCCAATTACTAGATTGTGGATCTGTATGCGCTGAACTGCAAGAAACACGAGCTAAATACAAATTTCTTTTTTCCTTTAATAGTCCCAATATATCTATTACAGTTAATATATTAATATTGTCAAATTTTCTTAACTCTGTGCAGTCGCAGCTATTTTAACTCGAAAATTTTGCTTTTTTACAGTATTGACTTAATAAATTTAGAAGACGAAACAGAACAAAAAATTTATTTCTGTAATTATATAAAAATATAATTGAATCTCCTATTTACTGAGCGGTTAAACAGCTGAGGGAACGAGAGAAATATTTGTAGAATTAAATAAAAAGCTAAGAAGTAGAGAGCAAATATTAGGTGAAGTAAAACGCTCAGAACTTTTTACTTCACCTAATATGTCGAGAACATTTTTCAGGCTTTTTATGAAAAATCGAATATACATGGAACGTTTAGCGTACATATTTTCCATGTTATCCGTTTTCAATCGATATTAATATATTTCATCACTTCGCACACGATTATTTATCCATTTAGTTCTTCAATGACACATAATATAAATTTTGCGTTCCATAGGATATAGCCAGCAGAAAATCACTTGCCACGTTTTACACGATCGACTCTAAATAAAACCCGAGATACTGCGAACGTTATAAAATTAGTATGAAGGCTGTTGATTAATCAATAAATCCAGTATACTTATAATCGTTTAACGAGGACGCTATAAAAGGAACTAACATGGAAAATAAATTTTCTATTTTGTAAAACACATTGCTGTGCGTAGCTCGCTATACGTGATCTGTTAAAGCCTGCTAATAATAACTGCAAGTAATCAATCATTCTGTAAGTTATTTTACGATTATAAAACTTCGTTGACGATTCTGTTATACTATTGAGTAATATTTGGTGCTCTTTCTATCGTTACATTCGATAAAGATTTGTGATCATTGTGCAAAAAGAATTAGTCCCAGATTTGCACAGATTGAAGATTTATAACTAATTTAAGTAGAAATGAGCATCAATTTCAATCGCAATGTGTGTTTCCTTATAAAAATTAATAGTAAGGATTTAATAATTTCTTAAAAAGTATCGCGCGGTCATTTCAACATTATTTACTTGCAAAAATAATTTGTTCCAGCTTTGCGGTGGAAGCACACCATTATCACAATTTTTCAAGGGTTTCCAATAATCTGAGGAAAAAATGTTTCAAACAAAAGAGGGTTGAACAGCGTTTAAAGATCTACAAACTGCTACGTATAAAATTTCGAGAAAGAATTTTTTCCGACAAAAAAATAAAAATCATTTTAAGTTTTTTTACCACGTTTTTATTAGCTCGCTTTCTTGTTAAATATTAAAATGCATTTTTGATTTCATAATGTTATAGCTGGCGTTAAGACGAATCGAACGAGCTACTATACCCTAACTTTATCACCTCAAATATCTTTGTTGTCATTAAAGATACATTAAATGTCTTGAGGATAAAGTTGAACGGTAAATTGGGGCTCATACGACCTCTAAAAAATTTTTGTTTTTATGTCATTTTTTAGAGATATCAAGGTCACCTTCATTTTTTTAAATGGAACCACCCTTTTTTAAACATCTACAATGATAGTCCCTTTCGTTACGAATTCAGTGACTGTAATTACTCAAGGTCATTCATCTGGAAGCCATCATTTCGAACATTTATGAAATACAGGTACAGTAAAGTCGCTTTTACTGTCCAACAGCCTGTGTTCTGCACAGACGGTCATCACATAACGACATTATTTTTTTATGACTGCATCTACTGCGCCGACCGCGTCCAGAGTTTAAAAGAAAGCCGAACGTAGAGAAGGACAGCATGACAGTGGAGTGGGTAGGCACTGGCCAGTGATCGCGTACCCGATCGCGGTCAGTAAACTCGACTTTACTGTATTCTGCTTTGATCTTGAGCTTTGATTCTTGAGCTGCTTTGATCTTCTGAATGATCTTGAGGAATTATAGTCACTGAATTCGTAATGAAAGGGACTATCATTGTAAATGTATAAAAAGGGGTGGTTCCATTTAAAAAATGAAGGTGACCTTGATATCTCTAAAAAAAATTACATAAAGCTCTATTTTACCATTCAACTTTGTCCTCAAGACATTTAATGTATCTATGAAAAGAACAAAGATATTTCAGGTGATAACGTGACGTCACTCACCCTGTATTATATAATACTAAAATAGTTCTTTGACGACATTTCGGGCCAAATACCGCACTGTGCGCCGTTCGGTTATGCCTGCAGGAGCGCGATACAGTAGAATCGCCTTATTGAAAACGCGAGCAACACGATTCGAAGCATAACTCAATTTCAAAAACAGGCTGGCTTATGCTGTCATGATCCCATCGGTTCAATTGTATCACAAACTTCAGACGAGCTCCGACATCCTTATTCGCGAGCAGCCAGATTGGATTCTTTCGTAATCCTTTCAAGACGAGGTAACGACTGGCAGCTTTTCTTGTCGTCGTTCCATATTTCCGTGACAGTCCACCTAGCCGGAGAGAGAACGAGCGAGAGAGAGAGAGAGAGAGAGAGAGAGAGAGAGAGAGACGGATAGCACAGATCAGGAGACCGTGTATTCAGTGAACTGCGTCCTCTATGAATGTGGACGGCAGCCCCGGTCCACTTCCTACAGAAACAGACGGTTAAAGCTGGAAACCTGCTAAGTGGATATGTAAATTGCGTCCTCTGCAGGTACACGGCCCGGTACATAGGAACGTTTACAAGGGTTTTGGGTCTGATTTACCTTGCCCGGCAAGCACGACGGTATCCCGGTGACAAGACTCGTCCTTTGGCTCTCACAGACGTGTTTGCTCCCGACGAAAGCTTCAGTTAAACCTCCGACGACCGACCTTTTTTACAGATGTACTGTTGACCGTACTTAGCATCGTCCGCGGGTTAATTCAGCCATTTTTTAAATCTATTGTCATGAAGACGCAGTCCGCGACATACAATTGATCCTTTGCACTCCGAATTATTTTAAGTGTTTTATTTGAAATTTACTTCAAATAAAATTTTCTGTTCCTGGACTGCTACTTATTTTAAACAATTTTGTTTACTAATTATATTAAATATAAGGTGGAGTGGGGTAAGTCCGTCCACGCAGCAAGTCCGTTAATTGGTTATTTTTATTATAATATGTGAACGAAATTTCTCTAGCTTCTATTTATTAATGTAGTATAAGTTAGTATGAACTGTTCTTCATAGATGTCGCCCAAAAATAAATCTGTTTTCCTCGCTTAAATCAACCCATGCCAAACAGTCACGTGCGAGGTACACGTACAATTTTAAGGTTACCTTGAACGTGCAATAGTTTACCAGTTATTAATATATTCTGTGTTGTTATTTTAGGTAAGTACAACAAATATTGATGTAGGTTTACAATGAATAATCCGTTTTTATTGTATTTTCTAAAATTTATTGAGGAGAACACTAAGATGCACTTGCCCCGTAAATATTACTACACGGGGCAAGTCCGTACTATCACGGTGGGGTAAGTCCGTACTATATGGGTAACTATAAAACTAGACAATATATTTAATGCAATAAAAAGCATTTTAAAGCAAACTTGTTAATCATTCTTTTCTTGCCCCGTAGCACTTGAAACAAGGTTTGAAAGCATTTTTAACTCTCAGAGTCGGACTTGCCCCATTTTTGGGACAAGTGCGTAGTTGACATTTTGTACAATATCCTATCAAAATGATAATTTTCAAGCAGAATTAATCAGATTTTTTAAATAAAATTGTAACAGATAAGAGTTAACAATTTTTCGAAAATTGGAAATACGGTGTGTCAATGATTTTTGTAGCCATTTGTAAAATATGTTGTAATGTGGTTGTAAAACAGGTTCGCTGTTCAAGGGTGAAATGGCGAATTTGCTGCTCTGTATGTTCTGCAAGTTTAGTTCTTTCGATTTTGCGTCCTCGGAACACGAGCAAAATGGAACTCTCCTTCTTGTTGCTCGAGCCGATAACACCGGTGTGCGAACATTTTTTGCTTGCTAATGAGTGGATAAGAACCACTGTCGGCAGAACTCGTAAATGGCGGTCCTGTATGGTATAACGAGACCTTCGATCATTCGTATTGCGTTACCGGGAACGCGGAGCTCCATGTTAATTAAAATTTCATAATGCTTCATTCTATTATTCGTTCGCCATTAGCAGTGAACAGAAAATTCTGCTTTATAGTTTGCTACCACTTCGTCTATCAGAATGTGAATATTTTTCGTTCGTGTATCTGTATGATACGCGGGGAGAGAGCTCGTATTAAAATAACAAACATCGGTTGTTATAAAAATGTGTACAAGCGTTACTGTACTTATTTTTATGGTGTACATGTTGGAATCGTGAATGGAATGTATAAGATAAAAAGTACATATTACGAAATACAAAAATTGATAATACCAGTGAGAGAATAAAAATGTAGGATTAGTATGATCTCATACTATTTATTAAAAATCTGTATATACGATTGCTTCTATTTTTATAATTTATTGGGATTAGAAGGAATAAAGATAAGGATGTTTCTAAACATAAAACCAGTAAAATATAGTAGTGAAAAGTAACATAAATTCATGCAGTTTATGTAGGATAAATACGATTTAATTATGTAATTTTATTACATAATTAATTAACATAATTAATATTTATAATATAAATACTTTTTTCTCTGAATAATTATTTCTCTTGAAAAAACCTATTACGTTTGACAGATAAGGGACGCATGAAATCATCTGGGATCGATGATCAGTGACTTCATCGCAGTAGATTGAATGATGATGGAAATGAAGGATTGATGAATATGCAGTTCCGCTGACGAGTTTCATTTTCCTTATATCGCTCATTTGCTGCAACTATGATATATCCCGATTTTAGGAAAAACGAGTTTGAAAATATATATATTCTTGTTATTATTATAATTCTTGATATATAGAGTGGCCGAAATTTCTTTAAAGTCATCTTCTCTTTAATAGATATTTTTAAAATATCACTTAGAGTTTTTACTTGAAATGTTTCTGAATAACTATTTATGCAAAATAAATTCGTCGAGACACTAAATAATTGAATAGCTTATTTAAAGTGTGTCTCTAAATTCAGTAACAAAATTATAAGTAGGTATCAGCTGTAAGCTTATAATCATTTAGACGACCTTGAGTCATTTAGTCTATGATCCTCAATAGAGATATTTCGATATTATGTTACAAAGAAGGGTATTTGGCGAAACACTTGAGCTTTTTGCACGTTCGCAAAATATCCGGATGCATCGAATTGATTTGACTTCCCTTGTGTTTTATCATGCCGTCCACCACGGGCAGAATTCAAATAAATTATTGTTTCCCCACAGCGATTCACGTACTGCATTTAAAAACCGAACGCGTTTAATGCATAAAGCAGTGTCCTCAAGCGTGTAGCGTAACTTGATCGAAAACAATGTCGACATTCGAATCATAATACGCGTAACAAGCTGTAAACAATTTCTGTCAATATGAATTTCTTCATGAACGTTTACAGAGTGCGCCATAACGCGTGGACATTATTTCATGGCACAGTGCGAAAATACGATGAACAATTTTCGTTAACGAGTTTGGCGAATCAATGTCTATTTTACGGAATTTCAGATACAAATCTTTAACCTTTTACCGAGTTTACTTGAATGCGAACCTTTCAGCTTTTGTGGGATCAAGTTTGAGCGAATTATGCCTAATCAAGTGTAATTTCTACAATTAGAGATTATTTTCTGATTGAAACAATACCAAACACGACACAATTTAGATCGTATTTACTTGTTTCATTTCCGATACAGTAGAACCTCGATTATAGGTGGGCGTCGGTTTAGATAATCAAAGCTCGGCGCTATTGTAAATTAAACAAGTAAACATGATCCAAATTTTGTCGGGTTTGGTCTGATTTTAATCAGAGAAATGTCAGAAATATGTCGGTAAAAGTTTTATAAAAGTTAATAAAAAATAAGCAAATATGCACAGCCTTTGATTGAAGTTAATTACCAAGAGCGAAGTAATTAAATGGTATTTTTGAGAGTGTCAAAATAGACACTTGCCATCATTCAAATGTTAATATACAACCCAATAATTGATTTCGATAATATTAATGGCTCGAGACCCGTCACACGAGACAGCCCTACAGCAAGAAATCGGTTAGCGTTAACATCCGGTGGATGTCGAGAGCTAATTCAAAGCAGAAATGATTTTGCCATTAAAACTGGATCTTCAGGCAGCTTGCTATATTCCTGTAATTTTAATTCTCTCTTGATTCCTCTTGACACACTCGTCAGCGGGTTCCGGTTTTTCATAAAAATCCTGAGAGCACTTTTGTTGAGTTTTTGCGCGTCTTTAATTGCAGCGTGCACGTGATTAAATTTATTTAATAATCTCTCACGGAGGCGCCTTTATTATTCGGTAATTAAAAACAGAGGTCTGAAATGTGTCATTTCGAATTGGTAGCTGTGGTATCGGATCCCTTATTTCATTTTGATTTTATTCGAAAAAGAGTATACAGGGTGAGTCACCTAAGGTTTGTACTTCAAATATCTTTGTTGTTTTACTTCAGTTTTAACTTTGTGCACAAGACATTCAATGTGTCTTTGAAAACAACAAAGATATTTTAGGTACAAACGGCACTCTGTATAATCATGTACTCCCTCTGTGTTCCATAATAATAGTAGCAAGTGAATATTTAAATGAGCATTGTTGTCGAATGCAGCTGTAAGTTATGTTGTAGCGCAAAATTGCGAAGCCTTCAATCAAAATCAATGTTTCACGACATCTGTCATTTCCCTAATTATTACGAATTGTAACTATTTTCCTAATTTCATCCGCTGATCGAAATCAATTGTTTTCTTCCAGTTGAATATCAACCCATTGCAAAAGTAAGATGAAAAGAAACAAGTTATGCTGGAAGCAAGGAAGAATGATGGCTTCAATCATTTTAAGCTCACACATATAGGGAAAGCAAATCTTCGCAGCCAAGGGATCCTACCTACAAGTTCAAAATGCAGTAACGATATTATTAAAAAATCCAGGAACTATCGAAACACTGAAAATAAAAAAATTGGGAGTAATATTTTTAATTTATTACTTTAATGTAATCTAGTCTTTTGATAATAAATGTTATTTTCTTGTGCTACTAATAACAGTATGCGACAAATTAAATTCATCATCTGCTACTGTTATTACGGGACAGAGGGGGTAATTAAAATGTAAATGGCATTATAATTATATTTTTCTTTAAATAAACGGTGTATTTGTGTTTTGGTAGCCGTCGTATTAGCTCTCCTGAATTATTTGCAATACGTTGCCAAATACAAGTGTCACAAAACATGGTGGCTTCATAGAAATTTCGGACAGCGTACCAACGAGAATCGCAACGAAAAGTCAGGTCGTCCCGAAAACCGCAGCGGTGGCTGACGATTCCGACAGAGACGTAAAGGAATAAGGTAAAATCTTGTTTGGGTCAATCGTCGGATCACGTTAAATGAGAGTGTCATGGATTAAGTGCTCGAAAAGTAAAGATCTCTCGCTCGAGCACCAGCGTCACGGGGGAACGGTACAGATCGCCGTGCCGTCTCCGAAAGAGAACGAGAAAGTTGTGTAATCCGGTTGCACATACCCTTTTGAAATCCTCGGAGGGGTTCGACAAAAGAGGTTTCCTTAAAAGGAGCCCGAGCGACTACCCTCACCAACTTATCCTAATAATATAGAAAATATTACAGAAACTGAGTAAGGTTATTCCGGAAGAATTCAGCTTTCTTCTTGCCATTTTGTTGGGCACTGAAATTAGGCTAATAAATACGTGGAGAAGTGATTAATGTTTTCCACTTCGTTCATTATACATATTTAGATAAGGTAGTAAAAAGATGTCTTTTTATATGACGAATTTTTACAGCTATCTCAAAATGGCTGAACTTCATAATTGCTCCATTGCGGGATATTTTAGCTGTCCATTTTTGTTACATGTAAATGCATGAAATCTGCAGCCCATTAATAAAATAGTCTCTCAAAATAGTCCCGATGCACCCTTTAAAATGATGTAACTCTTTTAAAAGTGGACCGCATCTCATGAGCTTTTTTAAGAATTTAGAGCGATTAGATTATTAATCGATTTTCCAATTTTTGTGGACAAATTTTAAGAAAGACCAGCCTTTGTATATCCAAAACAAATCAAAATTGTTTTCAGAAGCCATAGATGCATAAAGTCCGCAGTCTAATAATTATGTATTTATTTAAAACAATTTTTCGACATAGATCCATATAAAAAAAGTTGTGAAAAACATCTTCTGGTATTTTCTCTGGGATTTTTTGTACACCAGCTAATACACTAATCCACAAAACTGCATCAACCCTAATAATCTGACCATGTGTACCGAATCGTGAAACATTCATCACAGTGCGCAGATGTTATATCCGAAGGGTTAAGAGTCACTTTCAGCTCTCGAAAAGAGGCAAAGCACAGAGCAAGCACCGTATAACAACAATAACGCATGTCGAATATTTTTCAGTGCTCCAGCTGTTTCGCAAAAATCGGCGACCGACACTTCAGGATTGTTCCTTGTTAACGAGCAACACGAAGAGCCAAAGCCACCGAAGAGTGGCGGTGTTTCTGTGTGTCAGGGGTAGTGAGGTCTATAGAGGGTGTCTGGTTGAATAGAGCTTGCAGCAGCTCGCAGCGCCCCACTCACAGATTACCCCACCACGAGAACCTCAGCTCTTGGAGAGCGTGGCTTGCTTAGCGCGTCGCTCTTTGCTTCCTATTTTGGATCCCGAAACTGGATCGCACGAGCACCAGCCTCAAGATCCTCGGCCTACTGGAAATCGCCACTTACCTTTCAGTTAATTATTACTTTAATTCTCAGTTGAATCGCCTGCTAAAATATTTTCACCTCCTGGAACGTAGTTTTAATCGTCTCGAATTTTGTCTGCTCACCCGCGTCCGAAATAAAACGAAGGCATTCGTGGAATTTGCAATCAACGTCCCTTGCAAGGATACGACGAATCTAACGTTGACGCGTACCACCTCGTTCGTCTTCGTTGTTAATCATTACTGTTTTGAGTTTGTACAAAATTTTTCAAACACTGTACGTAACATTAAGAACTGCAATGTATGTATATGGTAATAAATAAAGTATATTTTTACAACAAGTTAATGTATTCTTATTTTCCAACTTGTAGAAATTCCCAAAAATTCCGAAACTTTCTCAAAAGGTTGGAGAATTGAATTCCGTATTAGGAGAATATTATATCGAAGGAAGTGGCAGGAAAATTTTGTGCCACTTACAAAATTCAATTTTCGAGGTTTCTAAACATTTTCGACAATTTTCGGCCGTCTGACTTGCCGTTGACTTGTACTACTGAATTTCGTGCCACCTCCTTCGATATCATGTTCTCCTAATACAAAACTCAATTCCGAGATTTTCGAAAATTTTCGCCAATTTTCGGCCGTCTGGCTTGTCGTTGAGTTGTACTACTGAAATTCGGATACCTCCTTCGACATCATGTTCTCCTAATACAAAGTTCAATTTTCAAGATTTTTGAAAATTTTCGCCAATTTTCGGTCGTCTGGCTTGTCGTTGAGCTGCACTACTGATTTTTGACAATTTTTCGGCCGTCTGACTTGCCGTTGACTTATACTACTGAATTTCGTGCCACCTCCTTCGATATCATGTTCTCCTAATACAAGGTTCGATTTCTCGAAAAAATTGAATTTGTATAAGGAGAACATGATATCGAAGGAGGCGGCACGAATTTCAGTAGTACAAGTCAAAGACAAGTCAGACGGCCGAAAATTGGCGAAAGTTTTCGAAAATCTTGAAAATTAAACTTCAGTAACACAACTCGACGTCTAGTCAAACGTTCGAAAATTTTCTAGATAAATAGTGTAACTCACTGACACTAAATTTTTGCGCAAATCAGTAGAGTAACTCAATGACAAGGTGGATGTTCGGGAGAATTGGTGGTTCAATAAATATATGCCCAGAGACACACACACACGTTTTTCTATAACAATGTCTTTATTTATTCATTGTGAATTAATACATAAGATGTGTGTGTTTTACATGAACGTAATTATATTCTAAATATTGATAACATAATTATAGAGTGGCTCGATGAGACAAGATTCAGACTTGTACTGCAATACTGCAATCCGCGGTAACAGGCAAGGTGCAGACAATTATAGCTATGTGAATCTGAAGCATGTGGTATATGCAAGATGAAGCAACTCCACATTATTGTATAACAGTGAGGAATTATTTAAATGATGAATTTCCAGATAAATTGATTGGCAGAGACCCATTAAAAAATAATTTGTTCTTACGCCTTTCGTCGCCTTTGCTCGGAATATCTCTTCTTCCAGATGGCCCCAACTAATATACAGGATTCCTGCAAATCGAATTGACTATATCAAAAATCCCAAAAAAGTCATAAACTGTGATATGTTTTCTAGGCATCGACGATTCCACATTTCAATATTTGTGAAAATTAACAAAATGGCAGATATTTTAAATTTAATGATTCTATTTCGGTAGAAATTTTACCTTTTTATTTACATTTAACAAAATAATGGCTAATAGATATTATATAAGCAATGAAGATAACTATAAAATTTTTATGTATGTAATTGCTAAGGTAGAACTCAAGATATCTTGTATACCGTTTTGAAAAAAACACAATTCTGAGAAAAACGCGTTTAAAGTTGACGAATGCAATTTTTCTATAAAAAGAATTTTCGAGTTGTTCAAAATATTACTGTGTCCTAACTAGGGATGGGATCAAGTTCAATATGATACTCACGAATCCGAGTCAATTTCAATAACAAAGTTTTTATTTCATGGGTTTCGAATACTACTTAAAAGCAATAATGTTCCAATGATTATATTTGAAAAGTATTAATTTTATACGAACTGATATCGAACTTCGGAATGAGTACTTACAAGTTTCGAAAAGTTACTTAATCGAAAAGTACTTCGATGTTGAAAGGAATCGAATCTTTACAAGTAGTACTCGAATCTTGGAAATCAGAACTGCATAGTAGTTTTTAAGCACGTTCTTTATTACATTCGTAACTATTTAAGAATAATATTTCATTTAAAATACTTGCTTTTATCCTATCTCTTTTTTATCCAGGGACAACATAATTGATTTTAAAGATAAAAAAATAATGATTAGAAAAATCAGAGAATTTCCGGTACGATATTCATTAAAGTTTCGGATCTGTTCGATCAAGATTCGAATATACTTGCAAGTATTATTTCTGTTTACCAAAGTACTTGTAAAAGGTTCGAAACTTTCTGGCATAGATTCGAGTATACTTAGGAGTATTATTTCTGTTTCTCGAAGTACTCTTATAGAGAGTTCGAATTCAATCAATCAAAATGCGAACCTGTTTGCGAGGTACTTGATCCCATCCCTAGTCCTAACCCCTTAATGGTCACTACGAAAATGTTGCAGAATGAAATGTTTTCGATATGAAAACCTGTACAAATAGGCTACAATGACGGGTTCGGCGATTAGCATTTATGTGTTGAAGGGTTGTGTTGTTTACGAAGTGAGAACCGAGGAGTATTTTGAGCTATACACTTTACAAGCTTCTTCTAGCGATCCCCGGAAAATTACTGAAAGCTTCCGTCGGCGAATAGACACCTGCTGCGTGTCAATTCGATTTCATGCTAACGAAGTAATGTCGTGAACTTGCATTAACGTTACTCGGAGTGAGATGAAGTCTTCCGACGTCGAACCGTGATGCTCGAGCATCCGCCACCGCCGCCGCGCCGTCTCGGAGGTGTAAAATATGTAATGGCTGCGCGCTCCCGAGAAGAAAACAGATGGGCCACGCCAGAAACTGTCTTAAGTAAATTAAAAAAGTGTTAAAGCTGGATTTATCTCTCTCCGTTTCATCCTTTACCCCGACGATTCACATAAAGTCCAGTTTCGCCTTTACGATGGAGCAATCTTCGCCGCCCACTACGCGAGACTGTTACAAGACCTTAACTTCGTCTAATTTCTTTGGTCCTGCAAACAGCGGAGTTTGAACGTTAAGGCGGTAGAGTGGTTTCCAGGATTGCAAGGGTACGCTGGGATGAGCCTTCTCATTTTTCGATAATACAGAGAAGGGGTTTTTCAGTAGTCAAAAGCCCTAGATGAGAGATCGGTCTAGGCCGCGATCACCCTCTTATGATGAGTAATTTGCATTATTCACTTTATGAAAATAGCCACATGCATAGCTGTATGCTGCCGAATAATGCAAATTACGCCTCGTAAACGAAAAAATAGGACTTTTCGAGGCGAACTGAACGCGACTTCAAGGCGAAAACTATTGAAAAACCCCATTTTACTACGTTTTTATTAGCTTGCTTTCTTGTCTGTCTGTCTGTCTGTCTGTTCGGTACAAATTTTGCAATTGATTTTAAATCTAGGTGCACGGTAATGCACCAGCCAAGTTCTTGCACTACCACCTTTTACACGAAACAACTTCGCCGTTTTTTAGAGGCTTATAACTCGGCACTGGAGGCAGATGGAGAGATGTAATTTCGTACAATTGTTAAATGCTATCATGTCTCAATATTGACAAAACATTAAAGTTCCAACATTAGTAGGTTCCGAGATATAGGACCTCAAAAATCGCTAAATTTCTCACTGACTGACTGACTGACGGATCATCAAAAGCTTTTGGGTACTTCCCATTGACCTACAAGCTTGAAATTTGGTACATAGGTCCACCATAACAAACACTCAAAGGAATAATTATCAAAGTTTGAAATTTTACACCTTAAAGGGGTCGTATTGAAAAAAACATTACGAAATAGGTACGTAGGATTAAACATAGCAGCATAACATATATAAGTACATAAGTATACGTTTTATTAGCTTCGAGGTCGCAACAAATACTGATGAAAAAACAATCGCTCTAACGTAAACAAAAGAAACTGCACCCAGCATCGCCTATAGCGGAGGGGGCAAACGGATCCGGGCGTCGCCGTCAGAGTGTTAATCTTCGATTCAATAAAAAGTGATGATATCGCAACAAAAACATTCTGTAAACAGGAGCCAAGTTCTTGTGGCCGTAAAAAGTTGTGAGATCAAACAAAATGCGGCCAAGTTCGTTAGCTTAGAAATACATCTTGCAATACTGAAAAAAGCGTTTGTAAAAATTAGTTTAAAAGAACGCTATTTAATTTTTAAAGAGTTACATGGAGGGCTAAATTATTCAAACTTGGCCGTTACTTTTTAAACCAATGGTCATAAAAGATGTTTGGTAGCGGCCAAGTTTGAATAATTTAGCCCTCCATGTAACTCTTTAAAAATTAAATAGCGTTCTTTTAAACTAATTTTTACAAACGCTTTTTTCAGTATTGCAAGATGTATTTCTAAGCTAACGAACTTGGCCGTATTTTGTTTGATCTCACAACTTTTTACGGTCACAAGAACTTGGCTCCTGTTTACAGAATGTTTTTGTTGGGATTTGTATTATCGCGAAATGAATACGCGCATCCCACACCCTTGCAATTCTGGAAAAACGAGTCTACTACCTAAAGGTCTTCGATCCTTGTGTCCCTCGGACGGCCGTCAATTTTGTCAACAAACTCGGCAGTTTGTTGTTCTTGCTTTTTCTGGGGTCCGCGATCTTAACCATATGATCGGCCTATATGTATACTCCGGTCATTGCTCCCTACAATAGTATAATCGAATGATGATTTTAATACTTTGGGTCAAAATAGACCCGGTCTCCGGAGGGTTAATCCTTGACGAATCTCTGTAACATTCTGGTCGGTTCATTTTAGAAGAAATATAAATAGTTACTCTTAGCCTTTTCCACCCTTAATTAAAGGTTAACAACGTCACTTTAGGGTTAGTAACAGGGAAAACAACCATTTTACCGAAAATAATGACCCCGTTATATGATGATTATAAAAAAATTTAGAGTAGCATTAAAAGTGCTAAAATACTGTTTCATTCCTTGCTAAAAAATTGGATTTTTCAGAAAAATTTCCTCAGTGCTTTGGAGTAATTGCGAACACTTTTTCTAATTGGTGCTAATTCTTCTCATTCTGTTATTCACATTTTATTTCATTTATGATCGCATTGTATCTTGACCGTTTAATAATATCTTATTACACAATTGTTTTATTTAAAAAAAAACACGCAAGCATCGTCGCGTTAAGCAAGAATAGCTCTTTAATGTACTTGCGTGATTTTAAAGGATTGTGTATCTTTCTCAACGATTAAATCATTTCAGTAATCTCTTAATACTTTAATACCAATCCTTTTAGATCTTAATCCATTCATTATCTTACAGAGTGAACATTTTAGAAGAGAAGCTGCGCTGAAGTAGTTATTAACAGAGCTCAGATATCTTTTTAAATAATTAATAATTTTTCAGTTCCAATATAAAATATTTCTGTCCAAGATAATGTTCAATTGGTACTATTTCAAGTAAGTAGGTTATAAGAAAATGTTTAATAAATGTGTGTGTTTTATTTTAAATAATTATTAATTAATAGTTTTGCTCAGACTAGAATTCAATGAACAATGGTAAATATGCTTATTCTTTATAATAACGTAGTAACAATATAATATAATCGAAATAACAACAATCTTTTCGAAAATGCCTTAGGGAGTCAACAAGCGGACATTGTTAATTTCGTTTCAGCATTGCTAGAATTTCCTTCCATCTTTTGGAGCAGTTGTACGGTACTTCTACATAACCTGTCCACATATTTATGGTGACTATATAGATGGTATACAGGGTGTTTCAAATAAAATGTTACAAGCAGTTTCCTCAGAATCCAATGAAGACATCAACTTCATTTTCTCTTGAAATTACATGATCCAGGTGGTCGATTTTTTTAGAATGCAAGAAATTCTTTTGGGGGCAACTATTCGGGGGAATAAAATATCTCTTTTAAACTAAAAGACTATGCACAGTAAAAGAGCATGGTTCAAATAAATGTTATTCAGTTCGATGAAAGTTACGGAATCCTGCTGTTTCTCCTAACAGTTACTCCAAAAATTGTGTACTAAAAGGTTAGCTCCCTTGGACCATTTAATTAAAGGAAACCGGAGTTGATATCTTCATTAGACTCTGAGAAAACAGCTCGTTACACTTTATTTGGCACACCCTGTACACCGCTTGTCCCTTTTAATTCCATGACCATGAGGGTTTCCCGGTCTAGCGCTCGCACCCTCCTATGGTAAATTTCGGACATGGACCATTTTGTAAATGTTTTTTATACGGCACGAGCACCTCATTAAGCGGGCGGAATTCGGAATTCTGCCAACAGTCTGCAGTCCTCTGCCTGCCATAAAGAGTCTGCCTGTTTGCTATCAGCTACGCATGGGAGCCCTATGCAAAATTAGTGTTTCGCGCACCACGCGCTGCATTCGCTCGAAATACTCACTGAATTGAAAAACATCTAAAATATATTATATAATCCGCAAATAAAACCATTTTAATTTTTTTTAAATATTCGATCCATCGTGAGCAGTGCGCTTGTTAATAAATCAAATACAAAATGGTACCGTTATATACTGTATAAATTGATAAGTTGCAAACGCATCATTTAATTATGCACACCATGATTAGATATTGTAGCATCGTAAATTCGTCACAACCCTCGCCGAGGCTAGACTTATGTCTTAGGATTTACGATAGTACCTAGAACGCGTGATTTTCAGGAACCGAGTGCGAGGCCTGCGTGGGCCATAAAAAAGAAAGCGTTTGGGCCGCGGGGAAAGTCCGAGGGTCTTTTGGTAAAACTAGAGGGGGCGGAAGGACTCACGAAAAATACGGATGGGCAAAGAGCCAGAGTTGTTTTGCACGTCGCACCGAGCGGTACGAATTGTGACGAGTCGAAGCTGTACCTATTTATTTTAACGCGTGTATTTGTTTTTCTAGTTTCCAATAAAATTGTTTTTGTTCCTAATCTCGAATTTACTAAATCCCACAATATTATTTGCTTTTCCTGTTATTATCTACAGAAAATACTCTTATTATTAGTAATTATAAAAATATAAAAAAAGACTTTTTAAAAACCACGCTAATATTAAAATGCACTAAAAAGGAGAAAATAACTTTTTTAGGCATTAGTGACTACAAATAAAAGAGTTGGGCGCTAAACTAATTGACGTAATCTTCGTGGGCGCTCCACGCTTTTATTTATAGTCATTAATGCCTAAAAAAATTATTTTCTCCTTTTTAGTGCATTTTAATATATAATATATAAACGTGGTTTTTAAAAAGTTTTCTTTTATATATTTTTTTATTTTCTACCTTCTAGTCTATCGAGTGCTTATTCTATAATTTTATTCACTTCATTTCTCATGTCAATTTTATTTTAATAATCTGAAATGTTCTTTGACCTAAATAGTAAGTGTTTCTCTCGAGGTACTGAAATAAATTAAGATTGGAACAAGTTGTAAATAATATGGTAAAAAACATTTTTAATAAAGTTAAACATATTAACAGTTTCAACTTGTTTTAATTCTGTTCCTGATAGTATCCATTGCCATCATTTGGTATTCATTTTGACAGGTACTAATGCCAATATCAAGTACTCTACTTTTCAGTACGCTTCGACTCCGACATATTTGATTGCCGAGTTGCTTGGTAATCATGAAAACGAAATGGATCATATCCATAGCTAGCAATCAGGAGTTAAAAATGACGAAAGTAATTTCAGGAGTTAGCAAAAAAGGAGACGTTTCGATATCGAAGGAAGAAGCATGCCCCCGCAGCTGTATATCGATTGCCCTTGTCGAAGATTAATGAACGAGCTTAATATCCCTTAACACGTCCAAGTTGTTTCCCACGGCCGCTTGTTTGTTCGCGGTAATATAATCGGGGATCAGCCCATAGAAGCATCGGCCTTTGAACGAAACCATAGGGAAACTATTCCGAACGGAGAAGGTAGAAAGCTGTCACGAAGAAGCTACGCGTACCATTAAACGTTTCCTATGAACTGTTAAATGGTCGGTCGGGTTACAAATTGCAATTCATGATCGTGCATGCGTGATTAACGCAGGGATGAAATTTCCCTTAATAGTTTCAAGGATCGCTCGTGGATGCCATTCCTCCTGCGCGAGACTTATGAACTCTCTATGTACGGGATCAGCCGTGCTACTCGGTTTCTGATTTAAAATTTACATGGTAACTCTCAATTCGACGAAATATTTTAATCTTCAGTTTGATTGAAATGTTTTTCAAACTCCAGTTTGTTATAATTCAAGTAAAACATTTTTATTTTGCATGAAGGTCCGCTGTCTACTCATAAAATGTTTTCTTAGGTACATGAGATATAAAATCAAAAATAAATATTAAATCCTCCTTCCTGTTAACAAAAACAGAGACTCCAAATTTTTTTCATTTCATTTTTTCATCATTTCTTGCGCATGCAATTAAAAAATATCTTTTGCATCAAACATTGTTCGAGGTAATATGCCATACATAAAATACGAAATTACAAAGATAATATTGTGCAATCCTCTTTTAAATAAATTAAATAAGTCAGAAATGCCAGATATTTTGCCAGCTAAATTACATAATTACTTCAACCGAATTAAAAAGCTATTATCTCGTGTATGAAAAGTTTCAGCAGACGACGAACAATACGAAATTCTCTAGGACTTTTATCCGTATTTTAACCGAATCGATATTCGCGGATTTTCGGAGGAAATTTCGAAAACCGAAACTCATTTCCACGATCGATCTGCGGCGATTAATTGCAGCGGCAGCAGCGTTTCTGAATACTCCGACACCAAATTGTCGGGCGTGTTCTCGGGAAATGCCATTAAAGAGCAATTGAAAAAGTTGAAAGATTCCATCGGCGATATTGTTATTTTCATTGGCGTTTCCCGTAAACCCGTACGCCGTAGCTTTCGAAATATAGGTAAAGTTGATGGCCAGAAACATTTTCCATCGGATGTTTTCATATTCAGCGGCGCTGCTATAACGTCGGAACTAATTTAACTGTCATCTAGCGCTAGACGCTGTTATATTCCGCCCGTACGCGTTCTCGGTATTGAAAACGTGTGAACGTGTGGGTGCTTGTACAATTTTCTTCATGAAATTCTGGTAGAAATTGCTCCGAGTTTGATAAAATTGATATTTCGAGAATGTGGTATTCGATGTAAACAATACCGGAAACATACAATTCGATACACCGAAGTTGCATATTATGTGTAATTGGTTTACATTTCGTTCAGGAAGGAAATTTTTAAATAAAATATTTAAAACGTTCATTCCTTTCAATCCCGCTGCTTGCAGTTGATGTAAAAATGATTCAGTTCGCGATGAAATGCGCAGTACATATAATTGGATTGTGAAAATAGCGTTTTCAAATTATTTAAATTCTTTCTGATGTTTTAAACTGCACCAGCTCGTTTATTTTTTTGCAAAATAAAAGTTTGGATTAGTTGTTAAAAGCCAAAATGAAATAAGAAGATATCTCTTTTGAGTATTCTAATCAGTCGAAAGTAATACAACAGGGTTCTTAAAGTCCTCGCAGTTTTCTAATTCACGTATTAATTTTTGTTAGAAATTCACAGACCCAGATTCGAGCCTGGAGCAAATCACGTCCAAACATAAACCCAAGAAAACATTTGTGTCTTGGTGAATATTCTATAAACCCGAAATTCCTAATAAAACTACATTAAAATATTGAAATATCTTCGTACAATATTATTCGCCTTGGAGGCTATTAATTTTTTTGTGAGGTTCTGTGCGTGGTATAGCAGCCCGAGATATAGGGAAAAATGCATATATAAGTAGTTCGCAGGCAGATGTATTCTCATTTGCACACGGCTATATAGTACATAGACTTGCAGGTATCATTTGACTGGTCTCGCTGCTCTTTCCTTAGAACGCTTTTTGGTCTTTCATCTCACGGTACATTCGCCTTGCTTTTCACACTACTCTTCGCCAGCTAATCTCACTTTTCTCTCATTACCACGTTATCCCCGCGTCGCTTTTCTCTCGGCATTTCGTTCTCCCAGACATTTTGTAGTCATTATTCACTAATTTCGCTTCTGCTTTGCACTACGTTTTGCTCAGCCCGTTTACTGCGACCTGGCTACCACTCCACTAATAAAAGTTTGTTTAAAGAACACGTCGCTCGGTTTATGTTACACTTAGCGGAGGACAATATCCGATTTTTCATTTTAATTGGCGTTAACATGTGATTCGCCTCGGTGTCGAATATGGCTGCAGAAGATCATAGTCACGCTGCAGATTCTTCTGCAAAAATCAAATTAAATAAAATTCTGATAATTTTGTGGATTCTTTGGATATTTTTAAAGGTATTCATTCACTTATTTTTGTCGTAAATTCATTAAATTTTCGAATAAAGCATTCTACTCTTAAATGCTGTATAAAAATGAAAAATCGTTCTTCGAAATGTTGTTTGACTTTTATAACATTTCCTTCTATATCTTCGTTCATGAATATGAATATACATATCTATGCACAAGAAAATGAAAGTAATAATATAATTTGTATTATTTGAAATTATTTATGTGTAATTTATGTTTGTTGTTTTAAATTGTCACTGAGAAAGAAAAATAATCCAGTGCAAAACAGTGCTGAACTAACAAAATTCGATAGTTCGAAACTGCATGTTAAAATCGATGCAGCGTTGACACTTTAAGTAAAATAAATAAATGAAATTCTTACGGTTTTATGCGGATCACAAAAAGATAGGAAAGTGTGGCAACAAAAGCTTTAATCGAGACCACACACTCTTTCGTCGAATGTTTGTTTAAGGAGTTCCCTGAATTTTTAAAGAGAAACGTATAGCAGGCCCATAAATCGGACGGCGGTAACTTGATTACCAGTGATATAGTTGAATTCTAATACTGTTTGCACTGACCACGTCTGGAAGCGAAGATAACGCCCGGAAATTACACTCGTGGGTTCGTTTCCCGTGATACGTCCCGTAGGAATAATTCTCTTCCACACATAACCCCCATTTGCACAATCTGTACGAAACACAAAGCCCAAGAGTCCACAACTTCTATTTACGCATGAAAAATATATATTCTTGTGCAGAGCCCCTATATATTTTTGTCGCAGGCACTCCTGAAGAACTAAAGGATGTGGCGGCCCTGCTATTAATTGCGCTACAGTCGCAACATATCTGCCAAACACGTTTGTTATAAATTCTTGTAATCTTTGTCGAGTTTACAGAACTGCTGACAACGTTATTCTTTTTCTGAGCTGGTTTCACATTTTGCTTTGACATTTCACCACTTCTGCGTTTCATAAAACAATTTTTTAAACTATTTTAATGCTGTGAAATAAACGGACCAATAATAATATTAGAGGCAGAATAATGGTAACCAATTGTTTTAAGGAATACTAGTAGTAGACTAAGAATAATATTCATAATAATAAATAATAATAATATTAATAATTGACAGCTGTTATTAAAGTATAATAATAATACTAATAGTAGAAGAATAATAAAAATATTAATAGTAGAGAAATGCTATAAGGAATACTAATATTAATAATGTACTAAGAGTAACATGAATAAAAGTTCATGAATAAAACTACGACGTATGACGTTATTTAAAAGCAAAAGATGACTGAACTCTTTTACGAGAAAAAGATACTTTCGGTTTTTTGTTACGTCGATAAATCTTCTGCTTGATACCAGTGAACATTCGTTGTTTTTTTTCTGTTGAACCATCAAAACCGGCTCAAATATCGTGACGACCGATTCACGATGACAGATCGGCTGGCAGTAGGAAATATATCGATTCATGAGCTCCGGTGCAGAGTATAGTAAGCGTCGTTAAAAGAGAAACTGCTCTCGTTGAATAAAAAGGATCACGATTGTCACGAGAGACAAAAAAAAATCGCCTCGTGCACTTATAACAACAATCAATGCATGAAATTTGAAACAGCAGAAAAGTGAAATGAGTTTACATTATTTTTAATTAGCTGTCATTATTACTAAGGAGGAAAGAAATTTTTATTTGACTCAATATCAATTTTCGAAAAAGTTCTATCCATCTAAATTGAAATATATAATTTTTTATCATGCAAAATTAAAAATCCGCTTCGTCGAAGACTGATAAAATTTATCGAAATTGGTTTACTAGTTTTTCGATTATTTCTGGTACCTATTTTGAAATCTTCTGAAAAACGTGTTTGAGGTTTCAATTATCTGTTGGCACACATACAACACGATTCCATCTTGCGAGTTATAAACCAAGCAGTATCGTGCTAATGGAAGCATTTTTGGAAAATCGATTTTCCTAATTTCGCCGAAGGTATGCAGCCTGTTAAGTTAACTTCTACGATCTGAGAGAAACTTTTGATATCCCGAGCCAAAGAAGACCCAGGCAGTTTAAGCGGTTAATAGCGTTGTGCTTCCGGTCTAAATATCCTTGATAACGGGGGTAGAGCAACGGGACCCGATTTAGTCCCGAATGAAGCCTGCAGAGCATTGGCACAGAGCTCGGGAATATAGTACTGTGTCTATTAATGGGGAATCAACGGTGATAGAGTGAGGGTAGCTTAAGCTCCGGAGCTTAGATTGGACAACAATGATTTAATTCAAGAAATATTACGTGTCTAGGATTGCGAGTGTATCGGAGCCATTCTGTTGGTAGTGATGAACGGGTAGGATACGATTGTTTAATTTTAGCTGACAAGCAAATCATTTAACGTGTATGAATAAACAAATCAATATCGTTACCGTTGACAGTCGTAGACAGGCGATGGACAAACGTGACTTTCTCTCGGACAAAATTTTCTTGTTAAAAACTACAACAATAAAATTAAATTATTATTATATACTGTAACTTGCAATATCCTTTTTATTTTTGGAGCAGCAAAATTACTCTTTTTATTTTCACTACTGATATTTTTAAATGTACAGAGTGTCCCAAAATTCGTGAAAATCCCGAAAGATTTAAATGAATGTTTTAGGTTTTCTAATTTCATAGAATTAGAAACCATCTTTTTAGTACTCGCCAGTTTCAATTCAGTGAATAGTATTTTACAAATATCATAATATTCCCTCTTCGTATTTGTAACGAGAAATAGGAGAATATTGGTAAACCTAATACCTTAATGATAGCTTAGGATAGGTATTGTACATGACATTCGTACGCCCATTTCGGACTAATAACCCGATTACGCTAAGCCATGTCGTTTGCGCATCTCATGTATTATAGTTCAATATTTAATTTTCAGTTTTTAACTTTATACATAGTGCTATGATCGATTATTGGTTTGGCAAGAAAGTAATTCTGGTATTATTTATTCTTTTTGGCAAAAGATCATCGAACAAAAGGGAGAACATCTTATTCATTAAAATTCATTGCTTGAATAAAAAGATTGGAATACTGAAATACTGAAATATTTCAGAAAAAATACTGAAATTACTTTCTTGCCAACCCAATAATTACCATTTTGACAGATTATTTCGGCTTCACCTAGTCAATTTCATCATAAATGCACAAAATATTCCCATCAACAAAAATCACAATTTTAATGTACAGTGATATAATGATCTAAAAATTTATTTATTCCTCTATTATCTCTCGAAACCCCTAATTTTGTGAAAATTACCAGCTTGACCAATTTCACAGTAATAGAGCTAAAATTGTAGAGCGAGGAGATGCGGGAACACTTTTTAGCCAATCCAATAGTTTACACTTACCAATTCGGTGAAGCGCAACATCGGATGAGATGAAAGATCTATAGAACGTCCGTTAGAAATCGAAAGAGGAGCTACTAATTACTGCAACTCTCCAACTCCGAAAAAAAGAGACACGAACCGAATGAACTGATTAGAACGCAACGGTGCAATTTATCGGACTTCACACGCCTTTGACCGCGGTTTTATATCCTCCTCTTTTCCACTGGAGCTATAGCTAATCGTTTGCACATTTTATAAGTAACTAGGCTGCAGTGCAAAAAAAATCACTGCAAACATTTCTACATCCACCATAATTTTTCATATTTTACACTTTTAAAATTTTACATTAATATATAAAATTAATGCTGTATAATGCTGTCCTTGAATTACATTTCTTACGTAAAATTATTTTATCACTTTCCAAAGAACACGTTCCATGAATTCTAAAGGTTTCTCAATTTCAATATTTTTACGCTAATAAACGATGATATTCTTTCTTATTTTTATTATATTTTCCTAGAATCGTTTTAAACATCAAACATTGCTTACCACCGATTTAAAGGGGTGAAAATAACTCTCAAAGTTGGGCTGAAAAATCGATTTTCTTGAATATCTCCAAGAAAAGATACACGAAAAGATTCGTCCTTCAAAGACGCACAAATTGGATTTTGAAATTTTTTGTCTAGGCCTAATACTCTCGGAGATATTCAAGAAAATCGATTTTTCACCCCAACTTTGAGAACTATTTTCACCTCCTCAACATGAATGTCGGCCGTTATAAAAAAATATGTGTCAAATATTTTTTCGAGTTTTATATCATACCAAAGTTTCATTAAAATCGGCGTGTTACGGTTGGGTAACTTCCCTTGTAAGAAGATCTGACAAAACTTCAGAAACGTTCTGAATGAGGTATGAACAGCGACTGAGTTTATAAATATTCACAGCTCAAATCTCCTTTGTTTTGAAACATTCAGCTACTACATTGCACGAAGAAGAGATAGCAAGAAACTGTTAACATAGAAAAGGTCATACTATCTCATCATAAATGTAGTAAAACGTACTTAGTGGATTGTTGGAAGTAATAACGAAAGAATACAGGAAATAAGTGTGAGTTTATAATTATTCACATACACACGCACACGCGCACACACACACACACACAGCACTGTAACTACGGAAATTGTTCTAACAACTGCAAGGGAGGTTAGAGAAAATTTTGGGTATTGGCATAAGCAGCATTGTCTTGAAAAGCACGTTCTCAAGCTAGGACTGACGGTTAACGAATAGCGCGGAACCACCCCTCTCGAAGTAATGGTCCCATGGCGTGAAAGTACACGCTATAGTAGTGCTTGTAGTATGAAAGTCCGCCGATGTCGAGAGTAGACTATGCGTAGCTGGTTACATCCCGGCGAACCATGTTACGTGATTGAAGGCATGTATAATATGTATACACTACCGGCTTTGTATATACTGCATGCACCATCTACGCTATTAATAGAAATTTAATTATTTCCACAGCCATTCAGTTTTATCCCGCCAACATGTTCTTCGTTCAACTTCTAGATCTAGAATCTTGTTTCGGAAGCAGCGACCGTTTAAACCGAAACGGAATGTGCATTATTAAATTTCTTTCTACAAGCGAAGTAACTGCAATTTCATCTTCCTTTGAGGTCGATGCAAAATAAAAATTGCCTACCTCGATTGCAATAAGTTCAAGCGAGAAATTGATTGCTCCTCTCAAAAGGTTAAGTAGGTTGAAAATAATAATTTAAAAATCTTCTAATGTTTTCACTGAAGTAAAATAGAAACTGATTTATTTTAAATTCTTCTAATTTTTTTACTGTTTTATATTAATCCTGTTCATATTTTTCGTAAATGTATAAGTCATTTTTGTTAATTGTCTGAATTTGAGTTCTTCTCGATGTTTTCTTAAACTGATCTTTTCGAATTTTTTATTGTCATGCATTCCAAATATAATTTATATAATTCTCCGTCACTCATTCTCGAATATTTGAGTTTTTGCACGATTTTATAGATTGATATTTTCAACGAAATATGTAGAAATTCGTGAAATTGACGAAAGAATAAGATTTAAATGGAACGATCTATCACAGACGAAACTCGGGATATATTTTTCTCGAAACTAGTTTTCTTTTTATGGTGGCAACCTAACCCCGCGCGGCTTCCGTCTAATTAACTTGAAAATTTGCATGCAGCTTCCTAATTAGATTCGGCGCCTGTTTACGATGGGCTTTTGTAATGCGGATCCCCATTTTTTATTTATGAAAAAGGAAACTAGAGTTTCTTCACAAACAACGAACCCTTTACCTTGGTATAATACCATTTTATTTATGAAAACTGTGTCTTTTAAATGTTCTTAATGTTCTCAAACATGTTCTTCAAAAGAACATTTAGGAATAGAGTTATAACTCTCTTCTGTAAAAAATATAGATCTTCGAAAACTGAAATTCCTGTACGTGAAATAATGAATTCCTTCCGACAGGTTTTTTCATGTTAGATGAACGGGTTTATAAATATTTCCACATTTAATAAATTTCGTTTCGAATATAGAAATCGGCTACGAATATTTCATTAATTTGATATATAGCGCACCGTTTCATGTCGTCGTGTCGCGTAATCGGCCTTTTGAGAGATTAAAGCATGCGATTGGCCATTGTACCGTAGCATTTTCCAGATATGACAATTACCGTTATTGTTCCGTTCCGTTCCAAAATATTATTCATTTATGTAATCCCTCTTTCATGAGTAATTCTTTCGGAACTGTCTCTCGTTGATCGTTCAATAATAACGTATATATGTATAATAACATAATACATAAATATACATATACATATGTATTATAGCATGTATTGGTTAAACCCGTGGATGTCCAAATTGTCCCAATTGTAAATTGTTCTTTTATATTTCCTATATTTCCTTATTTTTATTTTAAAAATCGTGGAATATAAATTTGAATACACAGAAAAATAATTATATTAACAAACAAGCAATTTCGAAATTAACAAATTGGAGCAAAGTGCTCATTAAATCATTTCTCGTGTCACACCGCACCGAATGCAGAATTGTCATTTCATAGTTGGAGGAGCACGAACGAGTATCTCTTCTAGTTCGTCAAAACTGAACTGGCATGAAACTTTTAACTTTCGAGCTCCATGCGAGTGCAGTAGCAATTGTTGCTGCCCTATTCCATCTGTGACTAAAATATTTTTTTCGAAAAATTATTCTCTCCATCGTAAATTTACTAGGGCATCGTGTTAGTTTTCATCGGAAGTTTTCGCTTCAATAATACAGGGCTGTCGAAGTAGACTAATTTACTCTGCCCTTCAGCCTCAGGTACTGTCCAAATTTGTTCAAACTTATCGTACGTGGGTAGGGAAACGTTACAGTTCGTTCCTGAGAGCAAAAATCATAGCTAAATATTTACCGACCAAACGTGGGGTTGCTCTTCACCGTGACGTAATTTTATGTTAATGACGTGCGATGACCGTTCCATTTGCTGTTTTGCTCAACGTACCACCATTAGCTGTAGAAATGAACACGAAGATACTTACAATATTAACTGTACAATATTAAAATATTAACTCTACCATATTCAAATATTTACTCTAAAATATTACAATGTTAACTGTACAATATTACAAAACTACAGTATTACAATATTGGTATAGTATCACAATATTAGGAAATAATATAATATTACAATATTAGCTGTACAATATTAGAAAATTACAATATTAACTCTACTAAAATATTATAATACTATAATATTAACTCTACTATATTACTGCAATATTAAACGAAAATGTTAGTTCTATACATGATGTGCAAATAACAATTCGTTAATTTGTTTTCGTATCGTTAACTAGACAAACTACTATCGACCAATAAAAAATCAATTCATCACGCACAATTTCAGCAATGTTATAGTACAGTGGTCGAAATTTCTATAATGTCACTGTGTTTTGTGCCCGTGCGAAATCAATGCGGGCCGGTTTATGTACTTCTTTAAGGCCTGGTTTACGTTGTATTTTTGTCCAGAAGAATTTAAAAGTTGTTGCACACGTCTTGTTGTTACTGGGAGCTCTAATTCAGCTCGAAATTGTGCTGCATTTTTCCTTTCCTTAGCTGCAGACCTCATTAATATTGAATGTTGTCTCTTTGACTATTTTTTATTACTACCTTTATGATGATTTTTTTCCGTAATTTTCACGTAAATTGATATAATTATTAATCACAGTATATGACCGATTAGTTTTCTTAGCAATTGCGTGATTAGAGCAGGCCATATCTTTACAAGCATCGATTGATGCGTTTTCTTCACTTGTTAGTACTTTTCCTCTCGACATTCTCATACACGTGAATCAAATTATAACAAACAGGATTTCTGTGAGTTCTAAAACTAATACTTTTAGAATATTTGCAGTTTTCCGTAATTCTCTGCTCAGAATACAGAGAAACATTAAGTGACTTTATAGAAACTTCGCACTTGTGTTCTGCACCACACAGAAAAAAATTAAGAAAAACGTAAATAATAAACATAACGGTGTAGAGTACGCAGTCCCTCTATCCGAGTGTCTACAAGGCAGAAGACCAGATACGATAAATCAACAAAAATGGTGATATTTTTCAAATATCTATGAAAAACAAGATGACTTTATAGAAATTTCGACCACTGTAGTCTTCGTTTTACGAGATCGTTTTTATATCGGGGTCTATCACCTCTAGAACACAGTTCCGTGTTGGAGTGTCTCAACAGAACAGAGACAAACTGGATCGTGTAATATTACACCTTTTAGCTTGAAGGGTATATCGTAAAACCTGTTTATTAACTGAACTCCGTTCGATGGACTCAATGGGATGGTTGAACCCCTCGCTACGTCGCGAAATACAGGGTGATTGACCTAAGTCTGCTGAATTACTTCCACACTCTTAATTATATGGAAACATGCTTCCAACAAATGGTAACAAGGAGGACGCACAAGATAATTATTAATTTTGTCTTATTTTTCTTCTTTCATGATACGTAGCTAATCTCCAATGTTCTAATCGTAACACGGTGACGAATAATAACACTTTATCTACCGGTAGTTTATTAAATAGGCTTTTCAATAATTAAGGACTTTGTTGCATTAAACACAGCATTACAGCATTCTCAACTCACCCAGTTGTTGGTTTATGATTAAAGTTGCTATTGCTATTGAAGGATTCTTTTAAAAAATCTTCAGCCATGGACCATAAACTTTCAATTTTCAATTTAATAATCACCGGCAGGTAATGTGGAAACTTACGATTTGCTAAGTAGATTTAACAAGATATAACACAGGGTGAGTTATCTGAATTTAAACATTTTTATCCTTAATTTAATCGAAGTCGCTGTTATCATAAATGCATAAAATCCGCAGTCTATTTGTTATGCGAGCTATTCTGACCAAATTTTATTAACCATAAGCTCAATATGGTCATCAACCTTTGGAAAATAATTCAGCAAAGTGCTCAACAAATATCGAAAATCGCCATCCTCCATGGAAACGAAGAAATCAAGAATAAAGTTACCGAACATTTATGCGAGTTCGCGTTGTTACAGATGAAAGAACGGACGGGGTTAAAAGAAGAGATCTTTCGATTTTATTACAGTTTAAAAAACTTTTACAATCTACGACGAAGATGAAAATCATAAAAATCTGCCGTCCGAAGACGATCGCGATTCAGATTCTTTTTTTCCAGGGTAATCAAGTGCTCGGTGACTTATGGACAGAAACGTCGATAGCGTTGTAACGCTGCAGGTCTTATTGGAGATGAAGTTTTTAAGAGAAGCTTACATTGATATTCTGTCGGCAGGGGATTCAATGATTTTGAGAAAAAAAAATATTATATATGGTTCAATTTGAAGCAGCGCGACGACGTTAGTATCGGGGCTGGGAGATCCGCGAGCGAGAAATTGTTCGTGCAATGTGGATTTTATGCCGATACTGGCTCAGATCCGGAATATCCAAACTACAATCACACGTCGATTTCGGTTCCCTGCCCTTACAGTAAACCACGATGTTCCGGTGCGTCGCGTCGACGAAATACAGAAATGCCGCGATATACACTACTGTGCAAAAGAAAGAAGCACCCGGCCATATTTAAGATAAAAGCGTAAAAAATCAAATAAGAACACAGAAAAGAAAGAAGAACACAGTAAGTTTGGAAAAAAGATTCCGCTATTTAATAGAATAGTTCTGAGAATATGTGTTGTTGCGGATTATCTAATACTTTAAATGCAGTAAATCAATCCAAGTTGCAGTACAATACAATTTCTACGTAAAGATATTGTTTCTCATGATATTACTTATAATTATACCGGGTGCTTCTTTCTTTTGCACAATAGTGTGTGTGAAGGAACTATACATACACGATATTTGCGACAAAATTTTCTGTGGCGAAACTTTTTAATTGTTTGTGTGTGACACTTATCGATGTATCTGCGACATTTTTCTGATTCAAACGAGTCCAAACACGACACAATTTGCATAATATTTATGCATGTTCACAAATATGTTAGTAGAAGTTACATCTAAACATTATTAGGAACAATTAAGCTTTATAATTGATTTTAATTTAAAGTTTTATGTCGCATCTACTGCTAGATTATTAGCGACATCATCAAATAAGTCAGGATATACAACATTATTTCAACAAAAATATAATATATATTACTAGGATGATCTTGTATACTTTTGTTTCTAACAACAGATTATATTCTGAAGTTGCGTTAGAATGGATTTTCGAAAAATATATAATATTTGAGAAGCATTCTGGTCGTCTTTTATACACATTGTCGTCGCATGTTGCCTAGTTCCGTTACTCCAAATTGATGGTTCCGGTTGCGACAGGAACGACAGAAATTCTTCCGGCAACTGGTTTTCGAATTTAGGTAAACCGAACGTGTCGTTCTATAATGTAGACAGCGAACGAGGCGTGATTAAACACGTGCATCAATTTCGGTGCACCGTTATGTACCTACCGATTTACGGAATAATATGGTCGTAACCATAACCCCTGCTAGACACTTTCGGTGGGCGAGTAGCGCGTTTAATTTTCGAATTCGCTCGCTTAATTGGCTCTAATCGTCCTGAATACGAATCGTCCTACAAAATAATTTTCAGCCATTACTAGAAAATAATCAATCGGGCTCAATTTGTGAATTAGGTCCGCCCCCAACATTATTACATAGGTACTGACGCGGACTCGGTGTAACAGTGCATTCTGGCAAACGTGTAACATTCTAATTGCGATTATATAAATCATGATCGTGTTCTCGCCAACATATGAGTTTAAAATATCAATTTAATTTATGACATGAATTTGGGATAGCAATTTAATTTAAAAATTGAATATATTATATAATATATCGATTCAATTTATGAATTAAAAATATCTTCTTGTCTACGTGATCAGGCAAGCAGGTTCATTTTAAGCATATTTGTAGCATCTATAGAATAATCTAGAAGAAATTCAGAATCGACAAGCTTCTAAAAGCTTCTAGAAGCATAGTTCGTAGACGACCGACGTGAGGTAGCGACGTAAGGGGAGCGCGCGAAAAGACGAATCGCGCTTAACGACCGCTGTTGATTTCACGTTCGCGGTTAATAACGAATTTATATAATATAAAATAGAGGGTTCGCGGAGGGACTCGACCTATTTGCTATTCCGAGAGAGAGGACGAGGTAAGGACCACGGCCGCTCTTGGTTAGCAGTAGCACCCCGGCAGGAGAGTACGGCGATAATACCTGGACGCCTTGTCGAGCGAGAGAGGACAGAGTATCTTCTGGACGTTTGAGAGAGAGAATGAGAGAGAGACAGTTTACATGCCTGTATTCTGTAATTCGAGCAATGGAATAATTTTTATACCTCACCTTCCTGTATTCATCTTCCTAATCCAAAATAAATTTATTTGTCCAGCATTTCCCGATTATTCCCTATCGTTATGGCTACATATTTAAATATATTTAAAAAAAAGAAAATCAAATCAAAATCAATGTTTCACGACATCTGTCATTTGTTTTTACACATCTTTCAATTTTTAGGTCAATCTAATTATTACGAATTGTCACTATTTTTCTAATTTTATCTGCTGATCGAAATCAATTGTTCTCTTCTTGAATATCAAACCATTGTAAAAGCAAGATGAAAAGAAAACAAGTTATGTTGGAAGCAATGAAGAACTATGGCTCCAATAATTTTAAGCTTACGCATATAAGAAAAGCAAAGCTTCACAGCCAAGGAATTCTATCTATAAGTTTAAAATGCAGTAACGAAATTATTGAAAAATCCAGAGAGAAACTATCTGAATACCCGAAATAAAAATGAGGAGTAATATTTTTAATTTACTGTTTAATGTAATCTAGTTTTTTTAATAATAAATGTTGTGTTCTATATCTATTTTCTTTTGCTGCTATTATTATGGGATAGAGGGAGCGTTAATTTAACAGAATCTATAATTATCAATCTCACTTATATCTTTGGTTTGCATAATTCGGTACAGAAACGGTAAAACGTGAATCATGCGTATCCCGAAAGATCCTGTTGTGTACTAATTGAGCGAAACACTGCAACTATCAATCATCGTTTTGAATCTTACCTGCATAATTCAACCGACAAAATGAAACATCATCCCTAATGAGTATTAATCGAAACTCGCGAGGCGAAGTTTTCACACTGGAATTTCCTTGGGCGAGCCAGGGTACACATTGAACCTGATCCGGTCTCTACTTAATGCATCAGGATGGTACTTCTCGACCTCGAGAAAGGAAGGATCATCGTGCTTAGTAGAATGTCTAGCGCGTTCAAGCGATGGAGCTAATCTCTCAGGATTTCTGCGTGCGGTCGGGCTCTAAATTTGCTTACAACGGCAGTGCTTGGTCGCAGCTTGCTTGTTGGTTAACCAACGTATTCCGATCTGACGCGTGCCCGGAGTAATTCGTACATGCACGTTAATGAGACACACGTATCGCTCTCCACTCGATACTCGCAAATACTGTTCGCCAACTGATACGCATTCGTTATCAGGAGGCATGTGTTTGACAGTTATGACCGGCGACAACATGTTCTGATAATCACCTGTTTTCGTCCACCGCGCAACCGCCTGTCGTTTAATGTCTATTACTTCGAGGAGATTTCGTTTCACACAATCGTTCCGTACAATCGTCAATGCACGTCCGCCTACTACATACTGTCCACCTACAATTGCCAATATACGCTCGCCTAATTCTGCTTCGTAGTCAGGGATGGGATCAAGTACCTCGCAAACAGGTTCGAACCTTGATTGATTGAATTCGAACTCTCTCACTAATAAGTACTTGGAAGAACAGAAATAGTACTCCTAAGTATACTCGAATCTATGCCAGAAAGTTTCGAACCTTTTACCGGTAGCCTATTAATAGACTTTTCAATAATTGTACTGCACCAAATGGAAGCTTAAAAATCTTCTTTTACACAAAATCCCGAAGGAAATTATTGGATTTTGTTATTGAGGATGACTTGTTGGTTTACGAATAAAACTACTGTTACTATTGAATGATTCATTTTAAAAATCCTCAGCCATAGGCTTTCATCAATTATGGAATAATCACCGGTAGATAATAAAAATTGATTTCATCCCTTAAGGACTTTGTTGCATTAAAAACAGCATTACAGCATTCTCAACTCACCCAGTTGTTGATTTATGATTAAAGTTGTTATTGCTATTAAAGGATTCTTTTAAAAAATCTTCAGCCATGAACCATAGACTTTCAACAATTATGGAATAATCACCGCTAGGTAATGTGTAGACTGCAGATCTTCATGCAAAATAAAAATGTTTTGCATTGATCGTGGAAAGCAGGAATAATATAATATAAAAATTGATTTCATCCCCTAAGGACTTCGCGTTACATTAAAAACAGCATAACAGCATTCTTGAATTTCTAAAATCTTTTCCCGTTCTATATTTCACCAATTTCTTCATAAATGCATAAAGATTCGCAGTCTAGTAATGTGTTAACTTGGCAAAAAAATTCGTTAAGAAACAGAGTACCTCTCACTTGGCTGTTATTTTTTCTAATTTATGTAATTATTTGCATGAAGATCCGCAGTCTAGCAATAACTATATCTAGCCCTCGTATCTTCGTTCTCGCAGTTGGTATTTAAACGTCCAAGGACGGGATCGAAGAGATAACAACGCAAACGCCATCAACACAGAAAAAAACTTGCCGTCCGCTTCCAGCAATTGCGTTCGCTAATCCGTTGTGTCACAGAGGCGCGTCCCACACGCGACATTTTAGCGCCTGGCTGGACTAGCCAAAGGAATTAATGTCATTAGCCAGATTGGTTAGCCAAGTTATATTATATAACCCGGTGACATTTCGCTGCAATTTGGGTACAGAAATATTAGTATGGGGTAGTAGGGGGAAGAAGTTCCATCGAACGATCCGCAGCCTCGGAGCAGAGTGCGCTTACAAATTCATCGTGGCTGCGCGCGGCGTATCAATGTCATCTTGACCGCGGTACGTGATCATCCGAAATAATAGCAATCCGTGGCAGTGAGAAACGCGGGCTATCGCTTCGATCTCGCGTGTCATTTGATTTCGAGGCGGTGGAACGGGATGGGTGGTTTGGGTTAATCCGTTAAGGGGTGTTAGTTTCACGCGAAAACGATCGCTCACGCAGGAACTGGTGCCCAGGACAGGAAATAGCTCGTGGCGTGATACGCCCAAGAGGGAGAAAGAGGGGAAGAGGAAGAGGCAGAGGGAGAGAGAGAGTATGGCTCCGATGCATAAATTGTCCTTCGATTAAACGGGCAGATTCCGTCACGGCTCCGTAAAAGGTAAACGAAACAGCCTATCCGATTACTATCGGCTTTGTTCCCGATGGTCCGTTCTCCTGCGACGCCGCGTTTCATTACCCCGCCGCCACGGCTAAAACTGTGCCATTCTGCAAGCGCAATGGCTCTTCTCTTCACGGAACAACGGGCCCGCGTATCCCACGCACATCCTTTAGTTTACGGTCGAATAAATTCACAGTCGGGGCTAGTTTATACCGGGCGAAAGTGTTCCCGGCTGCGCGCGAATTATTCACAGTACCAGGTTCCTCGCCAGATTCTCTCCACCGTCTTGCCTCGAGTTTATCGTCTTCCTACTCGTCGGCGTTCTTCTTTATCCAGTCGATCCCGTTTCTTATCTCCTAGCCCTCGTCGAGCCCAAACGCCATCCTCGAGTGCTGTTAAACCCTGGACACCGATCTGCTTTATCCACCTTGGACATCACAAAACTCATGTTTTCACCCTCAAGATCACTTCAAGGTCGTGGCTTGTATAAGTCGTTAAACTCCTCATGACGCCGACTACTATATCGGTATAAAAAGTACTTGTTCACACAGTATCGATCGGTGATTATCGCAGAATTTTGAAAAATCTATGGTACATGGCTAAACACTTTTTGATGGAACCTTCAATAATAACAGCAATTTTCATTGTGAAAATTAATCCTCAGTGAAGTTGTCCTCAATAACGTAATCCAATAGTTTCATTTAAGATGCAATGTAAAAGAAAATTTCTGTGCTTTCTTTTGGTACAGCACAATTATTGAAAATCTTATGAATAGGCTTACGGTAGGTAAAGTGTTCATGCGATTACCTTGAACAAACTTTTATGATGACCTTCACAGGATTTTTTATCACCAGATGTACGTTTTAAAACCATGCACATCCTATTTGAAAATGCGGAAGGGGTACGGACGACTTCCTTAAGATGTCTCATCCAGGATGAGTAACCCGGTGCGTAAGGTCCGATGTCTTATTGTAGGCCTAACCCTTGATAGTTGGTCATGGAACAGTGGAATAAGAAAGAAACGTAGACCGTTCTATCTCCCTCTCCCCAACTCATAGTGCTGCGATTCGAGGTGCTAGCTGGACAAAACCTTCTTTATAACTACCCAGTAAGCAAAATGATCGATTCTGGAGGGGCGCCTGCCGGCACAAGCTGCTGGCAGCACGAAGGCAGCTCGGTCCTGGATTCTGTCTGCGTCGCACTAATATTAGTGCCACAGATAAGGTACCTCGTCTGTGTCAGTGGCCTGTATAATGCCATTCGCCACATTAGTGTGACCGTGCTGCCCTCTTAAACGCAGGCAGACGGTCGTACTAATGTGGCGGACGTCGGATGATATCCCTTGTGTAGTTAACCAAAATGTATAGATCATTAAAAACCTTTCTATATCTAACATGTTTGCATAAATTCTCATTATAAGACTATAAATTAATATATTAGCGAGTAAAGAATGAGCATTCAGAGAAATTTTGTAACATATTTTAGAGGAATATTAATAAATTGTGGAAAGACATACTGTAAACGCGTACCTGGGTACGCGGTTGCCTACACAAGGGATATATAATATATGATCGACATCCGCCATATTAGTGCGACCGTGCTGCCCTCTAAACGAAGGACCGAGCTGCCTTCATTCTGCCCTTAGCTTGAGCCGACACACCGTGCCAGCTGGCAGGCTGCACTGTCGAAAATCGAGCTAATTCTGAGCATCCTGAGCTTCGAGCAGCGTTCTGACAACGCAATGCTCGCCGTCTGCTGGCATCGTGCGATTGCAGGCTGTGCTCGATGTCTGCTCGAGGCAGGCCTGGCTGACTGGGTAAATGTTAGGGGTACCGGAAAGTAATGTCGTTTTTGCGCAAGTCGACATTTGACTGATAATAACGGCTAACTTCGTAGAGCTACGTTGTTCAGTACATGGCTCCAGGTTCAGGAAACTAGTTACTACTGTTCTGTATACGAAGAAAGTGTAGTTTTTGGCAATAATGCGACAATCGGAAGTCGGCATCCTGTTTCACTCAGAAATCTCGCAACGGCACGGTGCGGGCAAACATTTGCACGTAAAAACGTTGACATTGAGAATTCCCGAGCAGGGGCACATAAGAGGCTCGAGCACAGTGCATGTCAATACTGTCGGGTTGCGAGGGTGCAATGCGCGTGCACCTGCAACGGTGCAACGGTGCAACACTTTGATCGGCGCGGCGCCAGCTTTGTAACGTCGTGATTTGTTTGACCAACGCCCTAACACGAGAGCACGTGACCCTCCACTCCCACCCCCAGTTCGTCATTGCGATGCAATGTCCGCGTCACTGTAATTTTGGGCCCCTTGATCCCTCGCCGATGACAAATTTAACATTTGCTTCGGAACCGGCACACAGAACGCTATTTGTTATTGTGATATTCCGCGCGTTCGATTGACGAACCTCCTCGCTACCGATCCTATATTTCGGATAATTGCTGGTGTGTGGCATCAGTAACAGCAATTATTCGGAGTAGTGGTCCAATGAATTTATTCAGCTCCTGTGTGTGTGTGCCAATGATCCTTCCCTACGTATATTCTAGTTTATTTTATTTTAAAGGGACATGTGTGAAAGCCTGTGGGCGGCTTTGAATGGTTTAGTAGCAGCCATAACGAAATTCATACGTGTCCCATTGCGAGCACAGTAAAATTTAGTAAAACTTACTTCCCCTTTCTTCTCTACGATCATAACTTCTAACTGAATTCGAATTACTTCCCGATTTTGGTGGCATCTGAAAGAGGGTTCTTTAGTTTTAAGAAGAGTCGTGATGAGTTCTCCAAGAGTTTCCTACGCAACAATTTCAAGCAATATGGCGTGCGAGAAGCATCATTTGCCTGTGTCATACAGAACGTGCAAAAAGTGGTACCAAACAATTAGAGCCGGAAATTTTAATTTGGAAAACGACGATCGTTCAGGTGCACCGAGAGAAAGTTCGATCACGAAGAGTTACAGAAATTGCTCAACGAAAATCCGATTCAGACGCAAGAGGAATTGGTAGAAAGATTGGGAGTGACCAGACAAGATTTTATTACATTTTATGTAATAGAATCTTGAATTTGGAAAAAAAGGGGAAAGAACTTATTTGCACACCTAATAAATATACTGAAAATACGAGGTTTTTATGGATAATGTTAAACTGTTATTGCTGTAAAGTTACAAAACGTAGAGTTGTACACATTATCGAACTTCGTGACCAGCAGAATGGCATTATAAAACTAAAAACAAAGTGCCAACTTAAACCGAAATATATTATGTTTAAAGTGGTACATCGTTTCTCAATAATTTCGAGAAATGACGACTTCTCAAAGACAAAAGTTTTTAATTGTATCAACAACAATAATAAAAGAAAAATCGTATATGTACATGTTCTTCTGAAATTCCTATGTGAAACTGGTGATTGTTTAACTTTTCACTGAATCGCACGAGCCCAAGCAAATTTATCGTGCAAGGTCATCAAGCACTACATTAATCGCTTCCGAGACTTCACGTTGCAACCTTGCATAAATTATGTCGCGTGTCGTGACATATCTTCTAAATCCAGTTGATTTATTATAGGGTCCGAGAATCAAATGTTGACCAAGCATACGCTCTCCAGCTATGAAATTAGTATGCAATGTAAGTTAACCGCAACGTCGAGACAACGAAGTCGTTAAACGGGCACTGGGAAAGGGGGCTAACCATTAACCAACTCTAGAGATACAGGTAATCGCATTCTACGGCGAAATTAACCCCTTATCGTTCAATAGTTACATTCGGCATGATGATTATGCAAAATTCAAATTTTGTGAGCGAATTGTGAGAAACGGGAGACAGGAATGAAACAAAAAAATGAATATAAATTTTCTATCATTTCAATGTGTCTGAAATAGTGCAATTCGTCTATTCATTTTTCCTATAATTGCTTAAAAATCATAGCCTCATAATAATATTATAATTATAATATTATTGGGCTGGCAAAAAGGTAATTTCAGTATTTTAAGGTGAAAATAAACCCAATTTTGCTAAAATTTTCAAGTTTTATAGTTGTGGAATTATGAAGCTACCAGAAAAAGATGGCAAAAGATCATCGAACAAAATGGAAAATATTTTACTGATTAAATAGAGAAATTGGGTTTTATTTCACCTGAAAATACCGAAATTACTTTCTTGGCAACCCAATATAATTATAATACTTATAATGTTTTAAAGAAATATCAAGTGCTTAATAAATTTCATTTAGACACTACTTTATGCTATTTAATAAAAAATGTATTATGTCTCAGGAATGACGCCATATAACGGGTTGAATAAATTACTTGACACTAACGCAAATTCGTATAATAATGCAATTCTTTATTATTATACACCATTATGTATATCCTTATAATAGTTGTACACATATATAATATATACAATATTATATATATATATATATATATATATATATATATATATAATATTAAATACGTCAGTAAACAAGTCTTAAAACAATAGAAGGATTAAAAGAGTTTCATGAAATATATTATTTTCGACATATTAAAACGATTAAAGAGAGAAATAAATTTCTACGCTGCTCCTATTTCATGTAATTAAACATTTTTATTTTGTAGAAAGACATGGAGAGTAATTTTGATTTCTACATTTTTAATGTCGTTTGTAATCGTTTCAATGACCCCTGAAGGCTTTCCGTAACTCCCTTTTTAGCTCTTGATTCACAATGTATAAGAAAAGAGCATTTCCTTCTCAAGAATTATGGCCTACAAGTGGTTAAGCAGTACCTCCATTTTGCTACATACGTCTCCGCGGAAAAAGACGTTTTCTTCCTTGGCGACGTTAAAGCGACACTTCCACAGAATCCTTTCTACAATTTTGCGAAAAGCTGCAGAACCAGTTCTTAGTGCACATAGCTTCACCCAACACGCTCACGTTTTGCACACTCACGCTTCCTGTACATGAGACGGAACAGTAACCAGGGAAGGTCCGTGTCAGCGTTTTTGACGCGAAACGCTGTAATTCTTGGACGTTTTACCCTCGTCATGAAAGGTGGAACACCTTCTAACATACGCGCGAGCATGTCGCTACAGCATTGTTTGTCCAAGTATCTCAGGGAAAGAGACTCATTAGCAGACCGCACATATCCAGTTTTTAAATATAAGTTTCTCAAGGTTCGCGTTGAATAGGAATTTCTTGTCTTTAACAAGCTCGCCGCGGTCTCCATTCTGGACGACGGGTTCTCGTTCATGCCGATTCCGGCTTAATAAATTGCAACGTGGTGTGCAGATCTTGACGCGAACGTAAATTTTGATGCAGTAATTTACGGGAACTGGAATTTCTCAAAGGACCCTTCCCGTTTCTTGCTAAAGGCTGCACTGAACATTTTCGACCCTCTCAGAATATTCTCGAATATTGAGTCAAGTATTTTGTGAACAAGTATATCAAGTGCTATTTTATTTTCCTGTGAATCTCGTCTGTTACAATTAAAAACAGTCTCACAAATTTAATACGAAAATTATAGAAAATCTTAATTGTAGACGAAAACACATATATTGCAAATTTTTCTTTTGCAAACATCAACTGATAATGGACATACTATAAACATTATTTTAAAATTCTGACATTTTAACTGGTTTCAATTTCTCCTACAAATTGTTCAATTTCTCCTACAAACTGTCGTAAGCATTCAAAATTCATTGTCAACTAATAGATTATTCAACTGATTCTTTGTTTTACTGTTTTGTATCCTAGTTTTATCATAAATGCATAAAATCCGCTGTCCAAACTTATTATGGACATTATAAAACTATAAATTTGTCTTGCCATTTTCTCAATTTTCTACGTCACCTGATTTTTATCATAAACACATAATATTTATATTCTGTCTACTAATACATAATCACATGATGGAGTACGCAATCTGAATCTGTAGGTATATTATATTATGGCAGGATTCTTAAAGTGTGTGTTACGAGGTTCCAGCTTCTCCTAGCAGAGCATATTTCAGAACGACGCTACAAAAGTGAGATACCGAGTTGGGCAGACTATGGCCCCCATAATATCGACACTCTCGAAAGTTTTGTCGTCGGTGACACTCCTCGGATCTCTGCTACCTTTTTAAGAGTAAAAATTGTACGTCAACCGAGAGATCTCAAGTAATGAAATAACACGAATGTGTCTACTCAAATTCTTAACTATTTTTTTCTAAGATGCATCTTTACAATATTAATAAATTTAAACTATTAGAACACGCGTTATTTTTAGAAGTCCCTTAAACATAGTGTTAACACTAAATCTACCGACAGAGTTGTATAATTCAATTACATTGTCTTTCAATTATATAGTCATTCAACTACGTCCTAACTGAATTACATAATTCAAACCTTTCAATTAATTCAATTACCAAGTATTTTAATCAGATGTGTAATTGAAATACAATATATATATATATATAATTAAAATACAACTCTCCAAATTATAGCCCAGAACTTTGAAGACGTGCGATGTATTTTTCTTTCATATAATTGTTTGCTGTCTGTGCGGCGTAGTTCATAGAAGCATCGCTTTTATTTATGTCCCCATAACTCGCAAACTACAAAAGATATCGGTAACACATTTACATATATTTCATGTTGTTTCTAATGGTCCACATTTCGATGTCACAGATGATCTACCTCTTTTATGGAAATCAAATTTAGTCTGCCTTGTGTTTCGGAAAGATTCTTTCCAGATGAATTCTTCTGTTGGAAAAGGAAACTTTTATTCTACATCCAAGAATCTATGGGAATGTACATTATATAAAATTAATGAGATTACTTAATAAAATATCATATAATTACATAACGAAACCGCTTTTTTATAATCTAGTAATTCTTCATCATAGTGACAAAATCATTTTTATTTCATCCTTTCATTTAAAACCTTTTAATCCTTTCACTGTTATGAATCCCAGCTACTTATTTTTATTATACATGTATAGAATCTGCAGTTAGTTATTTTTTTTCCCAACGAAAAAAAAAAGAATTTGCAAAAAAACAGTACCAGAGAAAACGTTCAAATTTTCCGCCGAAAATATATCGTAGACAATTTTATCCTGTAGAAACGATTTTCCGCAATTCTATCGTCGCGTCAATTAAGAGATTTTTCACGCTATTCTCAATCGTCAATTTCACACGCAGCAAGCCCGCAATAATAGCGTCGCGAACAATTAAATCATACCTGCACGAATAAATACGAAAAAAGGAAAAATAAAATTGCGGGATACAGAGAGAGAGAGAGAGAGACATCTAAGCACTAAACTGGTGGAAAGTGGAACAACCTTTCAATGGAATTTGGGCTTTCCGAAATCCGAAATCTGGCTGATGAACTCGTTCGAAAAAAAAAAAGAAAAATGGCCAAGTGTCACTTTGTTCCGTTCTGTTGCGACGCTTTAAGAACGCAATCACGAAAACTCGATTTCGAGGGAGAAGAGCTGCTGTAAACCAGTTGTGTCCGGACACTTTTCCTCCTTTTTCGCTTTTGCCTTAGTCCTGCGTGCGATGTTCCAGAAGAATTTACACTTCTCCACTTTAAATGTGTATCGTTGATGACTGGAAACCTGGGGACGCTTTTTTTGATCCAAAATGTGAAAATTGAAACGTATGCAAAAACATTGAAAAATTTTTCTTGTGACTGAAATTTTGAAGCATCCCGTACAATACTATAAATCAAAATGGATTGAAGCTGAACGATGAAATCGAGCACCGTTCGTTTGACCGGCTCGGCACAGACTCGCCGTTTCGCTATTTCATTGTGGGCAAATCATCGATGTGCATCCGAGGTGAAAAGTCGAAATTCGCCTTTACGTATCGCCTCGACGATATATCGAAGGTCGCACCGGCGAAACGGATCGAACCATCAATTTCGGGTAACTGAACTTCACCAATTCGAGAAATGACGGGCTCGTGAACATTCCTCACTTTCGTTGCGCGTGTAATTGACGGGGCGCCGGGAAAAATTTCTCGCCGAGACGAAGAGAAACGACGCCAATTCGCCGCTCGTCGATAAATCAATGCTGTCTTGGACCGTTCCAAGCTCGAATTATTTTAACAGTTTGCCTGCCGGCTGCCCATTAATAGAATTCAGAATAACTCTGATAAATCAGACCGGAGACTTAACTCCCGGCCCTATCATGTCGCGTTGCTCTCCTGACAAATATTTCAAAGGTTAACTATCAAATTTTCTCTCGAGCCGAAATGAAATTCTCTTCTTTTTTTTCTATATACGTTTAATCATTGATGTTGGGAATTTGGGGATTGTTAGGAACAAACGACAGTATTAAAAAAACACAATATTTTTGGATTGATCTGGTGGATCTATAATTTTAGAATACTACCAGAAATTTTATATTGGATACTTACAAGACAAAAAAGTTTTCACTGAAACAGAAGCATTGGCACATTTATAAGTTTGTTATTATTTATTTTATACAGCTAATATTTCATGTGTAATTCCTTATTGTTTATAAATGAACATACTAATTTTTTTTGTAATTTCTGGGCTTACTTTATTACATTGTTTTTCGTTTTATGATTATCCAATATAATATTTGAAATTAATACAAAAATTAATATTGTGTTTTTTATATAATCTATAAGCATGTCTCACACAATTTCTCAAATATTCATCTTAGAAAGTCAAGATCCATTTTGAAGAACGTGTTCACCGTTATTTTTCAACAGTAAAAATTTGTCTATTTAACATCACATGAACTACAATCGAAGTTTTCAAGTTCTGTTGAAATTTCGAATTGCCAATCTTTCCTTGTCACAGGAAGTAATGTAAACTGCCATATTTCCTGTATAAAAGTTAGTGCCTCGCGAAGTATTGAATCGGTTTACCATACATAACGCGACTTAAGTTCGAGAGAAGTTTTTCAAGTTTTCTACGAATGGGGATGATCTGTATAACCAGGAGAATGCTATGCATATAAATAGGGGAGGGAAATAGGCGATAAAGAGGACCGTTTTAGATAAGCAATCCTTTTCGAATTCATGATACCTGAAACATCTTTTTCCTGTTACCGTTTGAATACCCTCGCGTATTTTGGGCTCGCAATAGTGTATGTATCCGGAAATGTGTTTTTCCAATGTCTATGTATAAATTAAGAACAGTGAATGGAAATCCTAACCCACAGGTTTAGAACCTCCATGATATATTAATATTAATCTAAGCCTAACTATACTTTATTTACTTACGAAAAATTATTCAATACATTTATTCCTTTGAATATACATATATTATGAAAAATATTACTGAGAATTTGAATAAATACGTTCCTATTATCTAAGCCCAACTATAATTTATTTTTCTCTACGTTTCAATTTACAATTTTTTTTTCTAACATTATTTTTGATCTCCTCAGGGTTCCAAATCCATTTACCAACTCCCTATCTTTCCACTCTCTCACTACTATCGCCTTTTCAGCGGGGCCTACAGTTTTATAAAGGTGGGGCGGGGGGTTCCGAATCACCTTGGGTCACCACAGTTTTTAAAAGGCACATGGAATATTTCCAGAGGTGCCGGCATCGAGGATTGAACCTGCGACCACGGAGTTCGCAGGCGCGCGCTTCACCCACTTTTTTTTTTTTTGTAACGAGCGTTTATTGTGCCATAAAATACAATGAGTTACATGGGTATTACAATATACTTTAGTAACGCACAACAAGTATACCATATGAGGAGCGATATTATAGAACTAAACTAAATGGCCCGGAAGGCCGGGCACGCACGGTTTCTCGATGGTTATAATTTTTATTGTACTTAAAGCTATTGGTTTATTGTTTATCCTAATACTAATATGATTATACATTCTTATTTATTTTAATAGTACAGAAAGGCACGTTTTAAAAAACTGTACTTTTGAATCTTTGGTTTATTCGAATGTGGGGTGGGTAGGGATTGTTATCAAGGTTTTGAGTTTGTAAATAGTAGTTGATCTGAGTTAGATAAGTAATCTATTTATAATACTATTTGGTTTCTTTCATTATCTTTGGATTTAATGTTTCGGTGATTTGTCTTATAGTTTTCTTTAATTCTATTGCGATTCGTTATAAATTGCGGGGTGGTTAAGTTTGATCGAATACTTAAGCGCTAATGATTAAATCTAGTTCTCTGGTTTTAACCACCAAAATCTTTTTGTGTTATTTCTGTGGCTGTCTTCCGTGTCGAATTTAGTTAGGTTGTAGTAGGATCTCATGTTAGGGTTGTTCTGGTTTAGGTTACTGTCGTAAGTTATTGTTTTGTCGTAGTTTTTTCTATTGAAATGGTATATTAATGGGAGTCCTTGTTTGTCTTGTATTATTCCTGCTTTGTCTAGGTATATGAACGATTCTGGTGGAGTGTAGCCTGTATGTCTAGTTTTTTCTAAGTATAGTGGGTTTGGGTATGTTGAGCTAAAGATGAGGCTATTGTTGTGTATGTGGCGTGTGTTTGCCCAGTGGTTTCTGATTAGTTTTAGTATGAAGATGTCGATTCTGATGATTTTCGCTTTCGTGAGGAGGTTGTGGTTACTAATATATTTGGTAAAATTGGATTCGGGCGTTCTGTAAGCGCTTAGGCATGTGTGTGTGTGTGCTCTTAGACATCTCCGTTCTAGCAGGCGGATCTTTTCCATAGTGCTTGCACTGATGTTGTACCATATGGGTGAACCGTATGTTATGATTGGTCTGATTAAAAGTTTGTAGCAGAGGAGTTTCACCTCTGGGTCTAGTTCTTTGGAATAGAATAACCTTTTTGCCGCTGCAAACGCTTTCTGTGCTTTTGTTATTTGGATGTTAACGTGGTCGTTGTAGTTCAGCTTGAAATCTAAATGTACGCCTAAATAGCGTACCACCTTTTTGTGCGGAATTTTAATGTTTCTGTCTTTGCTGTCCTGTAGGTGAAATAGTCTTGCGTTTGTACGTACGTCTTGGTTTGCGTCGGATTTCTTTGATATGTAGGGTCTGAATAGGATTGTCTCGCATTTATTGATGTTTATTTTTAGTTTCCATGTGTGGAAATAATCTTGTATTTTGTCGAATAAGTCTTGTAGTTTTGTTTTTATAATTGACGGTTTGTTGTCGGTGTAGTATATGAGTAAGTCGTCTGCGAAGGCTATTGCACCTTTTTGGTGGTCGCTGTTTAGGTCGTACATTGTCAGTAGGTCGCTTATGTATAGGCTAAACAGGATGGGGGAGTTTACGGCTCCCTGTTGTAAACCGTCCCGGACTGTAAAGGTTTTGGAAGAAGTATTATTGCCTTCCGTTACTTGAAATTGTTTGTTGTGTACCATGTTCCAGGTCATTTTAATGAGGTGCAAGGGAAAATTCTTTTTTATTAGTTTAAAGAAAAGACCGTCCAGCCAGACTGTGTCAAAGGCCTTTTCGAGGTCTATGAATAGTGCCCCTACACAGTCGCCAGCGTTTCTTGCCCAGCAGATGTCGGCGGAGAATTTTGAAATTGCGTGTATTGTTGAGTGTCTTCTTTTGAAGCCGAATTGTGTTTCGGGAATGATATTGTTTAGTGTGCTGTGGGAATCTAAGGCTATGTTTATTACTATTTCGAATATTTTACTGATGTTTGGTAGGAGGCTTATTGGGCGATAACTGGCGGGGTCGCTACTGTTTTTTTCTTTCTTTTTTAGTGCTATTAGTTTAGCTTTTTTCCATGTTGTCGGAAAATAGGATCTGTTGAGGCAGTTGTTAAATATGATCGCGTAGTTTTGTGTGTATAGCGGGGGCAAGTGTTTGAGGATGATGTTGGGGATCTTGTCGAAGCTTGAAGATTTTTTATTGTTTAAATGTTTGAGTATGTAGTCTAGTTTGATTGCTGATGTGAAATAATTTGGTGGTGTTTCTGAAGTGTTAGGGTTTTCTGCTTTGTTTTCGTTTGAGAAAGAGCATACAGTTTTGTTGGAGCGCTTCACCCACTGAGCCACTGCGAGCCCCTCAATTTACAATTATTGAGACTGTAAAGATTTCTGGAAAATTTTTCAATAAATTTATTCCGTTGAATATATATTATGAAAAATATTACTGAGAATTTGAATAAATACGTTACTGTTATCTGAGCCCAACTATAATTTATTTTCCACCACGTTTCGATTTACAATTATTGAGACTAAAAATTTCTGGAAAATTATTCAATAAATCCCTTTGAATTTGTATTATGAAAAATATTACTGAAAATTTGAATAAATACGTTCCTGTTATTTCCATAAAATACTGGGAAATATTCGCTTTTAGTGAAAAATGTAATATTTCATAGAATTGGGATTTACAAGCAAATATTTTAAATCTCTCTCTTTCATGTAGTCTTATTCAATGCAAAAATTTGTTAATTCAATAAACATTCTGTAATTAGATCACCGGAATAATTTATTTTCCAGTTTTCATTTCGGAATTCACCGAGAAATTCGAGACAAATAAAGCTGGACGGCCACTGTCGCGTGAAATATCAGGCAAAAATTTCAGCTTCGAATATAAAATTTCAAGGTATAAAATTTCAGCTTCGAAGTTCCATACGTAAAATTTGATTCTGAATTTTTTATTTATTTCCGCATGGAAAATCACCTCCTGTTCCACTGACCGTCCTGCACCACTGTTTTTGTAGAGATTTAATTAGTTCGTCGGAATTTCACGAGGTCTGTCTGTTCCTTGCATTTTAGATGTTAAAACTGAATGGATTCGGTTAATATTAATCCAAACAGGATTAGAAGTTCTTGTTGTATAAGTGGTATGGTGTTGCGACTGCGGAAATTCATTGTTTCCATTTGAATCAAAGGAGAGCTGAAATACTTGATCCCTACAAAGTCCCGCGTACACTTTTGTAACGCGGTATTCATTTCGGTTAATCTCACCGGAATGGATCCTACCGGTAAGTCTCATTGCAAGTTCAGAAGACGGAAAAGAAAAATTCTGAGTGCTTTCAGGGAAATTCATATTAATTGAAGCGACCGCTAAAAGTTTCAGCAAAGGCTACGTTTCGTTCTACATATAATATAATGCAATGTTTGCTCTTCTACTGTCTGTCCTACATTTCAGAAGTATCAAATTGGACAGGATTTAGTATGATTTTTATTTATTTTCGATCTACAAATGCTATTGTCAATGAAAATAGGATTTGATTCGGTCTCACTTTCTTAAAATTTGTCTACAAAAATTGTAATCATAATACTTAACACGGTAATTCTGTAGTAGTGTACTCCCTAATGCGACTAAATCCTTCGACTGTAACGCAACAGATACAGAAACGAGGGCTTTCTCATGTAAATGTATCGATCCGTAACAAAGGCAGTAGTTATCGATTAATTAATGTGCCATTAACAAAAGGAACAGCAGCTGCTACGTGTACGCAGTTGCAAAGTTTGTTAAATACGATCTCGTGATACCAGCTCGGCTTCATAAAGCAAATGAAAAAACAAATTCATCGAGTGGATGGATCATTGTTTTAAAATGTGACATTAATAAAACCTAGTTTACTATTAATTTTATCCTGTCTTTTTAAAATGTTACGCTGATACATTTATTGATATTAAATTTTATGAATTTTATGAATTCTATAATATTTCTTATGTAAATAAACCCTTTTAAAAACCCGTCGAAATTTATCAAAGTTTAATTCAGTGAATTCTATAGTATAATTTATATACATATGTATATAATCTTTGAATTTTGTTAAAATTTAATTTCATTGATTCTATTGTTATTTTATTTTAATACATTTTTTTCTTTAACTCAACCACTGATGTTTTACAACTTCTACATTATTTTTTATTTCAAATCACTCTTTTTAAGTGTGCACTAAAATGTTACTACAATTCAATTTTACAAATTCCATGGTGTTTCTTTTTTCTATGAATGATTTTTAAAAAATTCAATCCCTAAAGTTACATTAAAATTAAATTGTATCAATGCTATAGTATTTCTGATGTAATTTGTTAATAATTTATTTTTGTTTCTATTTTTACACCGCTGCAAACTATGTAACACTTGTGCTAATTTCATTTCTGTTCCCTTCTTTTAGAAATAGCATACTTTTAATCTGTGAAGCAATATTTATTGCAACATATAAGGAGAATTTACTGCGTAACTCAATATTCCTTTTTTAAAATTATCGTTCGCAGTATACCGTGTGTAGTTGTACATTTTATACCTGCTTTTTAGTGGTCAGACACTAACAGTTGGCTTAAAACGCGCCGCACGAGAAGCGAACTATGAAAATTTGATATTCTTTACCATCCGCGTTTACGTAGTGCTTGCGCATTCTTTGTTAAAACGTAATTTTCCGACGAAGTTATTGTCACTGGGGGACGAAAATGTATTGATAAATAACACACATTTCGTTCGCCAGTAAAGCGCACTCTCCGAGCGCGTACGCTCTGTCATCTATATTTCTCTCTCTCTCTCTCTCTCTCTCTCTCTCTCTCTCTCTCTCTCTCTCTCCTCTCCTCTCTCTATGTCGTGTAAATTTGCCTGGTAAAAATTCCAAACAAGTTCATAAATCAATTAGCAGAATCCATCTGTATAGACTTTTCATTTGTTCAAAAAGATAAAATTGTTTAAAAATATTGTATTGTATATCTCGGAAACGAAGCATTTTGGAGAAACATGTTTCAGACAAAAGTTGTATGGTTTCAAGGGGGACATAAAATGGTGTCATTGATTTGACCTCAGGTAGTCATTTAAAAATCACGTGGAGGTCATCTTCAATTTCTTAAATAGATCTCCCTATTTTTTATTGCATATTTTTGTAGCTTGCTTCGAGAGCTTTCCAAAACACTATAATAAAATACTTTCTCTTTAAATATTTTTCAAGTTATAAGGCTTGAAAGTGCTTATTGAATATGCAGTAAAAAACGTGGTAAAATAAGAAATTCTATTGAAGAAATTGAAGATGAGCTTCACGAGATTTTCAAACAACTACCCAAGGTGAAATCAATGACACCAATTTATGTCCCACTTGAAACCATACAACTTTTGTCTGAATATACGTCTGTTTCACTTTAAATGACTCACCCGGTATATAAGACATGTTATTTAATGTGAAGTATTACAATAAATAGTATGCTTGGAGGTTTCAATTCAGCTGCAGATTAATTACATGGAAGTAATTCGTACGCGCTTTAATTAACAGGATTGGACAAATGAACTTTTTGATCAAAACTAACTGCAGTCGAAACAAATTAACGGGCAAACCATTAAAATAATCTATTATGCACATATAGGGCTTTATGTGTACGTCATAATGTCACAATTTTGCTTGCCAAATCCAGAATCACCATGATTAAAACGATGAATAGTGAGCATGTTAAACTTGTGACGTCTGTATTACAACCATTCTAGCAAACAATTTGCCAGAAATTCGCTGAATAGATTTTTATCGTTTTATTTAAACCTTGGGCGTGAAAACAATTTATTTGATACATTCGTGCATGCAACAAATTAATTTTTAAATCTGCACAAAATATTATAATCACAAAACATTTGACGAACCCCGGCTTCTGGTGGACGTTTAATCTAGAACAATTCGAAATTAATAAAAATGGTGTACTCTACAATTGCTTCCCCCATTGTGAAGCTTTCTGTGTCGGGTACATTTGACATCGTTTCCCCGAAAATAATTGGTATTGTAGTAACAGAGTTATTAAGCCGGTCCAGTTAAATGATAAAGCAACCCGTTGCAATAACCGCATCCAACCGACACAATTATAAAGGATTACGACGAAATCGCAGTTCGCAATTACTAATAATGAGGTTAAACTGTTTCCAATTATGATAAACGGGGCTCCAGTTATAAGTGTCCACTGCGATGCTCTCCCTATTTGAATCTGTGACGCCGGCTTGCACCGAAAGATAAACAGTTATTCAAGCTCAATTTGCTACAGGCGAAAATTTCAAGCAAATCTGACTCTTATCAAATCGAAACGTACAATTCAGAAATGCTGTGTTGTGCGCTTGTGTGAACTGAAAACTACATAAAATAACAAAATGTAATAATAAAACAATTTTGTGAACATGAAAAAACATTATTCGTTTCTTAATTAATATGAATATTTCCTTGTATAAAATACTTAATACAATTTTCAACTCATGAAAATTGTTAAGGGAGGAAATAAATAAATGTCCATGTGTGTAGTAATTACAGTAATTACATCTAAGCGTATACACAAAATTTCTATAAAATGCAATGGAGAATGTTCACGAGAGGAATTAATAAAAAAAGTCAGTATCCATTTTATGCGAGTCAAACTCGAACCGAGCAGCGAGATTAAATATTGCTTCCTATTTGTACAGGAGGATTGCACAAAGCCCGCAAGATTCTTCTTTGTCCACGAATTGAACAGTCTCCCCGTGAAAATAGATAGGATTAAACACGTGACAGAATATTTGTCCGTAAATCTAATTCGCCGAGAAAAACTCATCCCCTTACTCGCGAGCGTTTTAGCGTAAAACCTCCTGCAAAAAGCTTCGAGATAATGCATATTACAAGAACCACGGTTAGCAGAAGCTATTGTGGCTGAAAATCCTTTTCTCTGAGTTTTAGATCTGAATTTAATTTCCAGAGAGCTTAAACCTTTGCTGTTCCCAAGCTCTTTTTTTAGGAAGAATACGGTAACGTGTCTTGAATACTTTTCTACAGTATCGCGAGCAGACGCTCGTGTATCGCCGACTAGACTGCTAGGATGTTTACGTGAATTCCCATCTCCATGGACAAATTATGAAGATTGCGGGATTTTATCACCTACGGACACTACAACAACCCCGAAAAGCAGATGAGGGGAACACGAATTGTGGGGAACACGAATTGTGAGGAACACGAATTGAGGGGAACACGAAATGAGGGGAACACGAAATGAGGGGAACACGAAATGAGGGGAACACGAAATGAGGGAGTACGAATTGAGGGGAACAAGTTGCCCCCTCTGCGTCACGTGACTCAGCCGCGGCTGAAGGGGAGTGTGTAGATTGAGGAAGTGTGTAAAACGTATAAAATTTGCGTGGCACACGTCGTGTTAGTAAACTATTGTGCCTATAAAAGACCGTGGCTAGACAAGACGTTGATAGCGACCTTGTGATTGAAAATTTCAATTTCCACATCCTAATCCGTACACACAGGAAAAGTCTTTGGCAAACGATTTCCTTCTGTTCGGCTCGAAATAGGTTGCGCTTGTACTTTGCGATTACGTTTGAAAGTGAACGATGTTCCGGGGAACGCGTAGCACATGTTTTCCAGCTTCCAATCTCTTTGCAGAAAGAATCGCAGCGTTTGTACGTGAAATCCGCCTTTAGAAATCGATATGCATGCTGCTCCGAGGTAAATTCATGAACGAACACAAGCCGAGAGCGGAAGCTCGGCGGCGCTCAGGTAACTTTTAACGATACAGGTTGTAGACGTAGAATGCGGATGTTCGCGGAACGCGAGTCCCAGAGACGCATCGATCATGGAACGAAGCAAGCGACGATTGAATTGCACAGGTTGGGAAATAAAGTTCTAGATTTACAGCGGATCCAAAACACTATTTCAACACTAAATTTCCGATTCTCTAGAAATTGCCAATATCTGAATAATTTCGTTGAAGAAAATAGTACAATAATTTTGGTCTCGTTTCTAAGATTTCGCCATTATTAATGTTTTTCTTGGATATTGGAGTAATATTTAAGTAAGATTTTTTTCATGAATTATAGAGTCCAGATAGATTGTTGTACTGTTTTTGATAACGAAATTATCACAATACAAATATCGACAATTTCTTTAGAATTGGAAATGTTTAAACACTCTTTTTGTATCTTGTAGATGAATATACTTATTATCTGAGAATCCTTCAACACACATTGTGAGTCATTCTAAAAATATGTTGTCACTAGAATTAATTAATGAAATTATCAGCTGCACGAAATAAGACGATTAAAACATTGCTAATATAAATATAGACGCGCATAAAACATTGCATGATAAATATTCATACACCAAAGTACTGTAATCCAATTATCTGAAAAATTCGATTATCATATTTGAAGGAAGTCCGAAGCGCACGTGAAAAATAATTAAAGAGGCCGTCGGAATTCATGAATATTTTCATCCAATTTGACATTATCAAAGAACGAACCTCAGAGTAAATTAAAAATAAATTCCGCAGGAAACGATATAAACTGGAAGAGGCTACTGAATTAAAGAGTAGTATTTTTACTTTTTGGATGTAAATAATGAATTACTCTTTCTCTCTGAGCGAGCCCTCCTTCAAAAACAAAATATTAATTCCATCCACACTGCGGAGTTTCAAACATTTGCTCATCAAAAAAATATTACAGTATGTAACGATTTTACATCTATGGAAACTTCAGTGACTGAAAAACTGTTGGAACATTAAATTATTAATTTTTCAAATTATTTTACAGCTTGAAACCTCTACTCTTGTAATGCATTTTCCATTTCCTTCTAAAATGTTATTAAAAACACTGGAAAATTTGTTTCAAGATTGAACCTAAGTGATTTTCCAGCTGGAATTCTCTACTTTTGCAATCTATTATTCATTTTCGTCGAAGGTACAATGTTTAGAAATATTGGAACATACATATTTCCATGAGCGACTTTTTCAAGTCTAACATAGATTTGAAGATTGGAGGTGATATTATCAATTCGCATGTGGTTTTTCTAAGCAAGACCAGTATATTCTTGCAAGGATAACACAGCAGTCTTCTCGGGGAAGATCGGCGACTGTATTTTATTAATCTGCTACTTTCCCTGATGGAAGTTCCTTCAGCTCTGGAAGCACTTAGTCGGTACGAAAATAAGTTTGGCTGAAACGGACGGCAGACTTCTGTATGAAGAGAGGTTGCGGCGAGCCGGATATTGGAAATATGATACTCTCTCATCGGAAAAGTTCGAAAGTGAATACTGCCTCCAGAGAACTTGCTCGCTTTCGAGGAAACATGTCGAGGAAATACAAAATTGTGAAACGCGGCCAAGTCGAAACAGTGCGCACTCTCAAAGCCGTCGATGAGATATTTTAATGGGATCAATCAACCGAGGAACTGAATGGTTTAGGACATTTTATACTCTACAATCGACAACAGAGCTGGGTGATGTATTTCAAATAGTAAATAGTAAATATCACAAGTATACTTTTAAAAATATGGTATTTCATTTGAAGGACTCTCGAAATAGTGAGAATTTTGTTTGGTAATTTATTATCTCTCTTATTCGTCACGATCAAACATTATTTCTGAAAATATTAATATACAGGGTGTATAAAGAATAAGTGTAAAGCTGATTGTAACGTGCGTGATTCTACATTTTTGCAGTATTTTTCTTGTTTGACACTCTTTTCGAATAAACTATCTCCATCAATTGTGCTAAATGTCTAAATCAATTAGTGACCCTCACAATCAATCAGTCGCATCTTTATTTTTAATATAAATTTGTCATCTTTTCAATTAGAGATTCATTAATTATCTACAAGATGTAAATGCACACAGTTTCATGGAAATTATTATCGAGAATATATTTTAATTGTTTGCAAATAGTCAATATATTCACGAATAAATGACTACGAATTAATTAGTACGCCTATAACAAGTACAATACCTGCACGAAAAATTAGAGTCCAGTATTAGCAAAGTGGCTATAAAAAAGACTCTGTCGTATTATCTTGCATAAAAGGAAAAATGGGTCGTTTACTATGCTAAATGAAAGCTATAAACTAAACGGTGCAAACGATATTTTCAAATCTGGTATTATTTTTAGCTGACGCGTGAAAAATGTGGGACATTGAAGCATGCAAGCGTAAAACTGACATGATCATAACTTTCCGGATTTCTATTTTAACTGCAGGCTTTTATCATTTTCCTTCTAAAAGAACGTATGGCCTATTTATTTCAACAAAAACATTGCAAACCGGTATGATATATTAATTCATAAAATTGATTTCATACAATCATTAAATTAAGGCAATACGAGATATTGCTGCACAAAATTTATCCCGAACAATCTATCGAATAACACTTTTTATATAGAAGATACATGATTCCAAACGTAGTTCTCCAAATAATAACGTAAAATGTATTCTATAATATTGCATTAGTATACAATTAATATTCAAAATATAAATTTAATGTGGCTTGAATGGAATTTATTTTTAACCAAATAAAAATTGTCTTCATCAATTTCAACAAGCAGGAACCAAACAGAAATTTCTTCCCTTTTTCAATAATTTTAGTGAGTTGGAAAAAATATATCTGGATTGTTATATTCTTTTGCTATTTTAATAAATGCATGAAATATGCTGTCTAGTAATAAATATGAACAATAAATCGATATACTCACATTTCATTACCAAAGGTGTTACACAAATAGTTAATAAATATTAAAAATTCTTTAAACTCTGTTAGGTCCATGTTGACCCAAACTTGTAAAAGTACTAACTAAATAAATGATCAACTATTTATAATAAGTTTCCTGAAAGGATCAATCAAGATGATCTCGAGAAAGTGAGTTTAAAAATATATTTAAAAAACGTGTTTTATTATATAAAATACTATATAAAAATGTTATATGTATAGGTATATTGTATAAAAGTGTTATTTAGCCTGCCACAATATTGTCAGAAAAATTCACCTTTCGAGGGTTAAGGAATAAAAAAATTTTTTGATTTACAATAAATTAGTATCCAGTGAATAATAAAGTTGAGTTTACGAACACTAAGGGAGTACAAGTTCCAGTTCGTTGAAAACTAGTCTTTAATCTTTGAGAGAAGTAGGCTGACGGTGATTGGTGCAGGAGGAATAGGAGAAAACACGGTACACTTGATTCGCCGTATTAGAAGGACGAGAATAATGCGGGCGAGTTATGAGAATACAAAAGGGACTGTCGATGGACGTTTGCCAACGTTGACTAGCGAAAGACGTGGATCGCTAGAATTAACGCGAGAAGATTTTCTATAATTCCCCGCGATTGTTCCATGACGGCACGTAATGCATGCAATCCAATGCTACGGAACTGAAAACGAACGAGGTACATATTCATAAAAGGTTCAAATACGCTCTGTCAATATTCGAGTGCACTCGCAAGTCGTCCGCAGAATTTATGCATACGTAGCGAACGCAGCTGTGCGATATACAGCAAAATAAAATCCTTAGTAACAATATTCAATTTTCTTGTGCATATTCATGTGAGAAATAATTAAAGAAAGTTTATTAAAGCAAACGTTGTCAAACATTCTATTTTATGTTTCACATCGTAGTATTTACTATGAGCAAACATTTATATTTAATTGTAAACAAACATTTATGATCGTAATTTATACTAAAATGTTTGTTATTTATAAAACAAAAATTTTTAAGTTGCTTTCCCATGTACATATAATAAAAAGGTTCACATTCCGTTGCATTTAGACTGTATATTTTTATGTAGAAAGTATTTCAGGTAGAAAATATTATAAATAATTCATGGTTTACTTATTTGGCTTTAAAGAACATTTATGCGACAGTTTTTCTTTGTTTTGACACTGATGACATCGTTTTCAGCAAAAAATTGTTACTACATTATCGTAATATTTTTTCTCGCAAGCCTGAAAAGCTGAAAATTAATCAAAATGTACGCGAGGTCCTTTTCCCCGGTTATTTCACCAACTACAGAACAAAATAGAAGGGTAAACAAAAGCTTAATATTCTAATGTTCATTTCCACCTCTGCAGACGGAATTAAAATTTCGTGGAGTCGTCGTGTACGCCACAGTGTCGTTCTAAGGTTAATTATGTTTATAAGTGGAACATAAATGGTGAGGGAAACAAGCGGTTAATCCTGACTGTTATATAGGTTTTTGGAAAGTTAGTAATAGTGTGTAGATGGGAGCAGAACGCAAGTTTTATACGCGAACATTTCGCGGAAATATAATTTGATCGTTGCTACATATTAAAGCTCTTCATGCAAATTCCCATCCCAGTAACTTATTTCATTAAATTTTGTAAAACATCTCAAGAGATTTTACGAAAGATTTTTCATAACAGAAGTTAACCAAAACCTTTACCGCTTATGTCAGTAAACAAATATTGTACCTACTTCCAATTTGTTTTGTAAAATTATTTCTTCTTGTTATCGATAATTGTCAATTGATTAATATTCGAGGCACAAAAATATGCGTTGTAACTTTAAAATTAAATTATTGGTATGTCACCGAAATTGTCTGTGATGTTGTACAACATCGTAGAAAAATTGTTGCCATTAGCATTAAAGTTAACCTAAACGAAAGCACGCTCGAGGTACTGATCAAAATATTGAAGTCAGTTCACCTCGAAATCAAAAATCGGCGTACCATACGAAAATTGCAATAACGAGGAGCACGTGCAAACATGTAAAAGTTTCAATATGAAAGAGTCAGCGCCAATCAGTTTGCAAGCTCGAGTGTAAACAATAGGAGCATGCAATATCAGAACATTGTTCCAAAACGGACGGTACATCAAACATTCGTGTCAACGTTGCCAGTATTTGGTAAACTGTATCTCGGAAAAAAGCTCATGTCACGAAGGCTGGCGACTGTCATGAACTAGTGTCCAAGAAGCTGAGTTTCATATGCATTTAATTTTTTCGAGGACAAGTGCAGCGCGATGCAATGACAATATTAAACTTTTGAATTCTCGGAGAATTTATAAAAGCTCCTGTGCTCAGAATGTTGGAAAAAATTAATTACACCATACACAATTTGCGACAACAATGAATAAATTTTAGAATTTCTTAAAATTCTTTTGTGAATTAATGCATTTAATAACTTGATCGAATTCTTTCATGGATAAATGGATTCAAGGATTGGGCTAAACTTTCGAAGACGTCCATGCTCAGAATTGAATAAAATTTTCAGAATAGGTTCCTATTTGACTAAAATGATGATTGTCAGAAGGATTTTTGGCGACTCGAAAAGAAACTTCTTACCATTTTAATGTTACTCTTTGCTTTACCGACAAAGTCGTAGGCGGTCCACATGGTTTCATACCTCTATAACTAATTCAATTAATTGGTTTCGCGCACAAATTCCTAGCCAGACCTTTCTTTTCAAAAAATTTCCCATGGTTTATTATTAAACTAACTCCACTTCCAGATTAACAACAACTTCAGTTATCTAGCCAAACCTAACTTAGACTAATCTCATTTCCGCTCCCGCTTAAAATAAACTTTTCGGATTATCCACAGTCGTTAGCCGTTTCTTCTCAGAAACACTAGGTGGGTGTGTGTATGTGGTATCATCCAGACCTAACCCAACCTAACAGTAAGGTAGAGAGGTAACATTAAAATGGTAAAAAATGTTTTTCAAGTCGCCAAAATTCCTTCTGACAATCATCATTTTAGTCAACGAGGAACCTATTCTCAAAATTTCACCCAATTCTGAGCATGAACGTCTTCGGAAGTTCAGCCAAAGATTTTACGAAATTCTCTAACATGGATGAGTGAATTCAAGAATTTTATGAAATCCTTTCATGAAATCCTTAGGAATAAATGAACACCCATTCTCCATAAAAAAAGCCTTGAATGAGTGAAAGCCCTGAAGCAGCATAAAATGTCTTCCCCTAAACGAAGTAAGTTTTATTTTTTACAGCTATATTTTGGGAAATAATTGCATGTGAAACTACAGGACATCCTGTACAATACGAGTGCTAAATTTTAGCTGTATTGTTAACTAAAAAATATTTTAATTCCCTAATTAGTAATCATTGTTCCCTGATTAGTTCATAATGGAGTCTCTACCGTGTTCCAAAATTAGCAGAGTATCATTTGATGTGGCGTAAATGCAGACACAATGTCTAGACAATTCTAGACAACGACGCTGAACCTAAAGGGTTATCTTTACTTCAATCATTCAGCAGCGACAAAGGATTTGAGTGGTGGAATAGTGCTTGATGCGGACATAGGCTTTACAGTTATTCTCTCTCTCTCTCTCTCGCGACTAGGGGAGTCTCGCTCAAAGCTAAGTTCACTGCACTTCTGCAATTTACGCGAGACTGCACGGAAGGTGTAGTGCGGGATTTTACGACCTCAGAGCTTCCACAGCTTGTCTGCCAGTACAAGTGCCCAGAATTTTCAGATATCTTAACTGGAATTGGCTCTGTGCAACTACAAAGAGGAAACTATTTCCAAAATATGTACTACTGAATAACCAACCGCACGAAATCCAGAAACCAATTTCGTAGACATTTCATTCTATTCACAGATTTGCAGAAGTTTATGCGAACTTCCTAGAATGTAGATCTTTATGTAAAATTATATTCGTCTGAGTCGATCCTAACACTTTCTACGCATTTTTTAAAATTGTAATAAATATAATTAATAAATAAAATACAATTGTAAAATATTTCTTAACGTATACAGTAATTCTTCTATCCAAGTCACAACACCCGTGTTTTGAACGGACTTGGATAGAATAGGGTGGCTAAATTTTTATGACTGCGTCTACCGCGCCGAGATTTCAAACGACGAGCCGAACATAGAGAAGGACAGAATGAAATAGGATCGCGTGGCCGAAGCGTGTCGCCGTCGCCGGCATAGTTTAAAGGCCCGTGCGTCATCACAATGAAACACCAAGACCTCAGCTTCTTTATTTTCTATGATATCATTATGGAACTTTCACCAACATATTCGTGGCATTTCTCTGATTAAAATGATACCAAACACGATATAATTTGGCCAATATTTAGTGGTTTAATCGACGATGAAAGTTTCGAACGCAACGAAGAAGAGCGTATGGGAAAGGAAGAGACGCGGACAGTCGACGTCGCCGGCACATTTCAAAGGTCCGGGTTGTCGCTGGTCTTCGTTGCCTTCGAAACTTTTACCGTCGATTAAACCACTAAATAACGTTGAAATTATATCGTGTTTGGTATCATTTTAATCAGAGAAACGCCAGGAATAAGCTAGTAAAAGTCCCATAAACCGATCATTAAAATTAACAAGTTTGAGAACTCGATTGACTCGAGTCAATGTGTGGTGTTCACACCGATATACCCGAGCCGAGATCAATCGTCGCCGCTCTACGGCGCGGCGCAGTAGGCACTGGACTTCGATAGAACAGGCGACCCAGGACTTCGATGGAAGAATTACCGTACATGTACACAAGAATTGTGAGAAATATTTCTTAACAATTTATCGTACTTATTAACAACTTTGTATTTTTAAAGACTGTCACTTGTATGTAAACTGTTAAAAACCAGTTTGTATTTGTTGTACATTTTCTTGAATGCTTAAACATGAATAACAAGAGAATAAAATTTTACTGCGAGTTAAAAGAATATCTTGATCACACCAGGAAAGAAATTATTTGCATGTAAACACGTCTAAACACTTTCACATACCTTAATGTTGTGCGGAGATAAGCGAGGATTTGCGGCAGATATCTGTTCAATCCATTTATCCTCCTTATCTGTCGTTTTCCACTTGGTACTACGTTCTGGCAGATCGTCAGCGGTATTGTTCTCCTCAAACTGGTTTATCCATTTGTCTACGAGGCTCTTCTCATTCTTCATTCATTTTAGAACCGCTTCACGTGACGTTTCGCAAATGCAATGACGGCTTCGGATTGGAGCACCTCCAAAATGCAGATAAGTAGACTGCGAACCTCTGCGCAATAGAAACATTTTTAAACCAATTGGAAGAACAGAAATTAAATAAAAAATAATTTTGTTTTCAATATTATGAGTAACTCGAAAATAGTATTACAATATTCTTAAATTTAATTTTCAATTTATTCGAAAAAGAAATAATTCGTAATAAAAATAAATTAGAAAATGCCTACTACCCAATTTTTGTAAATAAGCATCGTATAAATAATATAATTTGTTAAAATACCTTACAGTCGCTAATGCGACTACAAATAAATGTAATTAAAAAAGAATACACGGTAGAATTTTATTTAACTATATTTTTAAATTGATATACGTGTATTATTGTTTATATGTTTTTATGAAGATGTTATGGTGGGTACTACAAATGTGTAAAGAACGTATTTGGAAATCATTTTTATTCTGTTATTTTAGAATTTTCTCTTGATTCTAAAAAGTTTACTGATAGGAATAAATACAAAGTAAGTAGTACGGGCAGAATGTTTGCAGTCTAAATAATATCGTTTCCTTGCAAAAGTCGAACGAAACCGAGGTACACACTTCCTGGAACGTGTATTAAAAGAAGGATCAAGGTACCTGGAAAATCGCGAATTTCCAGATAAAATTCGTGGCGCTTATTTTATCGCACTTCTTTATAGAGAACGTAACCTCTGCATAGAAAGAGAGAACTCCGTAAAAACGTGTGTACAGCCATAATACCGAAAGAAACATTTTGCAAACGTTTGCATTTTATGAAAAATTGTATGGCATGCATGGGCTTCGACTCAGGAATTTCTCAAACTAAATTGTGTGCACAGAGAACGCTCGCCAAATAATATTATTGGTAACAGTTGCTAAAATGAGTCTAATTGCAATAATAATAATGTTTCACCACTTATGAAACTATTAGCAATATTAATCATACGAGACGAAGTTTCATCTGAACAATATTCTGTTTATTCATACTTACCCCCACGTTTTAACACTTTTAAAACTAATAGTCATTACCTCATTAATGGAAAACGTGGTTTGATCTGAAAAATGCTCTGGTTAACAAAATACATACCCCCACTTTTTAATTGTACTTTTAAAATTAACATATAAAATTGAAACAGAAGGCATTTAAATGTCTCTGTATAATTTTGGATTTTGTCTATAAAGCCATTTAAGATTCGTTGTGTAATAAGTAGACCGCGGATCTTTATGCATTTATGGCTTCCAAAAATTTTTAAAAAATGCTAGGAAATAAAATTCCACAGAATTTAGTACGATATTTATTTATTTGAGATCTACAAAAAAACGAAGACTACTACCACTGAAAATAACATTTCACATGAGTCCACTTTCTTAAAATTTGCCTACAAAAATTGAAAATTGCATAAACATCCGCAGTCTAGTAATAAGATTTATTATAATTTAAGAATTTAGTATACAGTCTCAAAATTACCTCCGGAGCCGAAAATGGGAGGTTCCTGAGATCATTCTAAACGACATTTTCCTTTGAAAAAATGTCGTCCGCGGCTTCGTTAACGAGTTATTAACGAGTTATTAAAAACACGGACCAATCAGAGCGCGAGCTAGACGCGTGCAACCCGGCGCGCCGGCAGCCGAGTGTCGGTGGCACGCCGCGATGTCGCAACAAACAAAAGTTTCTCGACGATGTGAATCCTCGCCAATTTCGATAAGCTTTGAATATGTTGTCAATGCCATGATTCTGAACAACATTTCCCTTTACAGCTTCTGTCGATCGGCTTTAGTTTACGATATTATTGTAAAAATTTGTAATTGTAAATCGATCGATGTACTATCTCTTGGCCAATCGCGATAAGCTTTGGATATGTTGTCAATGCCATGATTCTGAACAACATTTCCCTTTACGGTTTTTGTCGGTCGACTTTAGTTTACGATATTATTGTAAAAATTTGTATTTGTAAATCGATCGATGTACTATTTCCTATTCGATTCCGATGAGCTTGATTTCAAAGGAAAAAGATATTTAAAACATCGAATGTATAAGATATGTCAAGGTCGTCGAAATCGGTGTGGGCCCACATCATCGGCAACTTTACCCGAACGAGAGAAGAAGCAGAAACTGATTGAATTAAAAACTCACTTATTCAGTCGTAAATCTATTTGCTTGTTACACTGAACACTACACGTAGCACACTTTTCGAATTCGTGGTTATAGCGAACGAGAAGAAATTAGAGATACTCCGACGCGGAAAGAGAGCCATGGTCTTCGCGATTCCGCGCGAAACTGTGCTCTCCCAGCCCAGCTTATGGTGCTAGTTGGGGTATGAAACCATGTCCAAATCAGTGCTTCGATTGTGCGCAACATTTTTCGTACGATGCATAGCCGCTAGAGGCGCTGCGCGGAAAAACAGTAACGTATCTACTATTGGGTAGCAGAGCAGCCAGAGCCCTGAGCCAGTTATATTGGCGGGAATGTATCGAAATAATCTTACCGGACAAAAAGACTCCAGGACGTGTCCTACGAGTTACAAAATATACACAAATGTACTTGTTATACATTCATTTTTCAGAATCAAATCATACCAATTTTTTTAAATTCTGCGGGGTGCTCAAGGAACCCCATTTCATCTACCCAATAGTAGATACGTTACTGTTTTTCCGCGCAGCGCCTCTAGCGGCTATCCCTCGTACGAAAAATGTTGGGCACAATCGAAGCACTGGTCCAAATTCTCGGAAATACTCTCCTCCTTTTCCCCTTTCACTATCCTATTCCATCGCCATCTAACCGAGAATTGAGTGGGGCGAATGGGAGACAAGTTGCGCGTGCGCGATAGGGACGCAACAATGTCATGAGATTTCGCAGGTTTTAGGTTATTGCCACGTAAAATTCACCCATTTACTTATTTCACATACCATGTAAATATTAATTATTTCTTTAACATGTGACGTTGCAAATAAAACATAATTTGCCAATTTATCGTGTAGAAGAAAAATGAGAACGATCCATATGATTCATTTCATTAAGTAGGTACATATACATAATAGGTATGAATCGATACGCGACAATAATCGCGCACGCGCAACGTGTCTCCCATTCGCCGCACTCACGGTGTATTATACAGGGTTTCCCAAAATTCCTTCAACAGCCGGAAATGGGAGGTTCCTGAGATCATTTGAAGTAACATTTTCCTTTGCGAAAATGGTATCCGCGGCTTTGTTTAGGAATTATTAACGAAAAACACGGACCAATCAAAGCGCGACCTAGACGCGAGTTGCCACAGTCGGTCCGGTGTGGCGCGCCAACTGTCTATTGGCCGACTGTGGCAACTCGCGTCTAGGTTGCGCTCTGATTGGTCCGTGTTTTTCGTTAATAACTTCTAAACAAAGCCGTGGATAACATTTCTGCAAAGGAAAATGTCGCTTGAAATGGTCTCAGGAACCACCCCCTTTCGGGAAGTTCACGAATTTTGGGACACCCTGTAGAGGTGTTACGACTAAGCACCTCTGTAAGGCTGAAGTTTTGTGGTAGATAGAGGTTAGTTCTGGTTAGTTCTCTGGTCACCGCCAAATGGAATACTAGTCATCCTCACAGTTTTCATGTACGTGTGTGAATGAGATTGTGTGTAGCAGCGTGTTCATGTAGACCGTGCCGAGGTATATGTACGGCACATACCTTATCACAGGCTACATGGACATGCTGCTACACACAATCTCATTCACACACGTACATGTGAACTAACCTGCGAACTAACCTCCATCTATCACACTTTTCTGAAGGAAGTCTGAACACGTCTATAATACACCGTGGCCCCACTCAATCCTCGGTTAGATAGCGATGGAACAGGATAGTGAAAGGGGAAAAGGAGGAGGGTATTTCCGAGAATTTGGATATGGTTTCATAACCCATCTAGCACCATAGGCTGGGCTGGGAGAGCACAGTTTCGCGGGGAATCGCGAAGAGCACGGTCCTCTCTCCGCGTCGGAATATCTCTAATTTCTTTTCGTTCGCTATAACCACGAATTCGAAAAGTGTGCTACGTGTAGTGTTCAGTAATTGTGCGAAAGTGTGGTGTTTCCTGTTTCACTGGTGTAACAAGCAAATGGATTTACGGCTGAATAAGTGAGTTTTTAATTCAATCAGTTTCTGCTTCTTCTCTCGTTTGGGTAAAGTTGCCGATGATGTGGGCCCACACCGATTTCGACGACCTTGACATATCTTATACATTCGATGTTTTAAATATCTTTTTCCTTTGAAATCAAGCTCATCGGAATCGAATAGGAAATAGTACATCGATCGATTTACAATTACAAGTTTTTACAATTATATCGTAAACTAAAGCCGATCGACAGAAACTGTAAAGGGAAATGTTGTTCAGAATCATGGCATTGACAACATATCCAAAGCTTATCGAAATTGGCGAGGATTCACATCGTCGAGAAACTTTTGTTCGTTGCGACATCGCGACGTGCCACCGATACTCGGCTGCCGGCGCGCCGGGTTGCACGCGTCTAGCTCGCGCTCTGATTGGTCCGTGTTTTTCGTTAATAACTCGTTAACGAAGCCACGGACGACATTTTTTCAAAGGAAAATGTCGCTTGAAATGATCTCAGGAACCTCCCATTTTCGGCTCCGGAGGTAATTTTGAGACACCCTGTATACAATTTGAACATGGAGAAATATATATCCTCTCTAGACAAAGCTATCCCCTTACTCTTGCAGTCTCCTATCAATTATCACTCAGCCCCTTTCTCTCCTCCGTCATCTTTATCATAATCTACAACTTCCACTTCGCGCAGAGGCGTTATTGATTATTACATCACCCGTCAAGCATCGAAATTTAATACCTGATATCGATCTCTGTCTTCTATATTTTGTTTAACTATGGACGACATCCACGATACACTATACACCCGACAGCGATTTAATGGTGTGCGTTCGCTCATCTTTCACACTTGTTAACCTCAGAACATTTATCTTTTCAACACTATAACGCGCTTAATTTATATCAATATTTTATGAAATAGAATTTTACACATAACTGAATATATAACTTATATTATATGTACAATTTATACAGGGTGTAGGGGCAACGTCAGAATGGTCGAAAATTAATTGCTACATTGTGAACTCTGGCATCATACAATTTCTTTGAAATATTTGTTCGTATAACGAACAATCTATACACAATTTATTTCAACAATGTTATGCTCTAATGAAATAATCGTTGTACTGTCTTAAATTTTACAGGGTAGCCCAAAAATCACTGGACCATTTAGAATTTATTTATAGAAAATGTGAATTTCTAAAATGTATAAAGATTATGGATACTGCGGATCTTTATGCAAAATAAAAATATTCTGCATTGATTGTGGGAAGTAGGAGGTAAATAAAAATTGATTTGATCCCTTGATGACTTCGTTACATTAAAATAACGTTACAGTGTTCTTAAATTTTTCTAATCTGTTACTCGTTTTATATTTCCCCCAATCAATTTCTTCATAATTGCATAAAGATCCGCAGTCTAGTTATGACTGTTGGACCACCTTGTATCTACTTAATGTTAAGAAAAAACGGAATTACCGACTGATAATTTGAAATGTCTCGATTTGATGTTCCAGGCGTGATTATATCGAGTAGCGGCGGTGCTGTAAGGGACCGGATCACGGGGGGGTCCACTTCCGCTCTAAGCTGTAAATGCATGAATCGCCACACACCCACGCAACAACAGGTTAGTTCTATAATTGTTACTCGAGTACTGCTCGTTAATTGCGTTGGGTTTAATACACTCTGATTGAATTAAAGCAATTCGGTATTTGTAATATTCCTCCATGTACCAGAATAGTGCGATCCAAATTGATCAAGTGAAACGTACAAAACAATATATATACAATTTCGTCACTTACGAACTATTGGGTTGTTCGGAAAGTCTCCGCAGATTTTCAATTATTATTATAAACCTTCATTATTACAATGTAAAGAAAGAAATGCAGGATTTTTGTTCCTTTGTTTTAATTTCAATTTTGTACCAGTAAATATTTACCTTAATTTAATGAGTTATATGTCATTTTGAAGCTTGTTTTACGTTCTATTTAATAATAGATTCAATAATTTTTATTAGATTATTTGGCTTTTATTTCAGGATGTAGAAACGCGATTTTCGTATTGTCTTTTTCTATGAGTTCAAACTAGGCCGAAGTGCCGCTCAAGCGGCTCGGGATATCAACGAAGTATGGGGCGAAGGAAGTGTCAACGAATGCACAGCTTTATATTTTTAAATAATATTAAATTCTCTGTAAAATTAATTTTAATACTATTCTCCTCGATAATATTAAAATCAATTCTCATAATAATTTAATGTTACTATTAAACAATATTCAATTTTCAATAAAATAAATTTTCATATTATTGTTTTTATTAAAACAATTTTAATAAAATTGTGCATTTTCGGAATTCAATGATTTTTTATTAAAGAAAAGACAAGAATGCAGTTCGTATTGCAAAAAAGATATGTGCTGTTTACAGGGACGTTTTATGAGAGTGGCATAATGAAACCTCCCAAAAATAAACTTGATTGTTAGTGCAATTTTTGTTATTTTCAAGTTAATCCAAAAATCGGCGGAGACTTTCCGACTTTCCGAACAACCAAATATAGTATTACGTATTACTGATGGTAAGATACAGCAACGAAGATTATTACAAAAATACTATGCATTCGTAGAGTCATTCGTGACTTCTTTTTAACGCATAGATACCCTATCCGAAATACGGGAAAAACCGGTCCCGAGCCATCGTCTTATATCGGACTAAAACTGTATTAGTGAAATCTCGGTATGAGTCTGTACATTAGAACATTTGTTCCGCAATAAATGCATAAACTCGACAAATATTATCGTTCGCCATCCGAAGCCATCCTAGGCCATCGTTATGAATGGTAGCAACAGGGTCAGAAGAAAACGAAAGATGTAATTAGACCGCTTCCAACTCTTTCTTATCTTAAGTCCGAGGCCATCAAGATCGCAATAAACGCACAGGCACTACAGTCTATTTATTTCATTCCGCAGTTATTGCGTCCCGCTTATAGGTTTATAAGATAATATCCCGAAATCTCCCGAGTTGGTATTATTGGTAACGGTCATTAATCACAAGCTTACCAAGGTTCCGTTCCGCGTCGTATCACCATACTATTATTTCTTCGTTTTCTTTGCCCTCATTAACGTGCTTCTTCTATTATGCCCAAGAGGTCTCCTATTTCTCACCGGTATTCTTCATCAACCTGTTTATTTTTCCGAAGGAGAAGAGCGCGGACCGGGAAAAATGGTAACCGGGGAGCAGGAGGTCTGCGCCATCGTGAAAAGGATGAAATTCCCCATTCCCCGGTAGCAGATGGTAAAAAACGAGGAACGGCCTGAAACGCACAAAAGAAGAAAATTTTCCGTGCCGGCGGAATAAAGCGCGAGAGTCTCCCTTAATCAAATAAATTGTCCGTATCAAACCCCCCGGAACAACCATTCCGGATCCTTGCCCTTAGAAAACCCATTCCGATGTGATCCATTATTCTTATTCTTACGTTGCTAACAGTGGTATTCAATTACGGCCTGGCCTCCAACATTTTAATCGCTAGCGACAATGATGACGCGGACCCCGCGATATCGTGAATAGTGATGGGAATGATCCAACTCGCTAATTAAATACTTGTACCGAAGAATCGGAGCGTAGCGAAAAGTGAAGTACTTGGTATCGGCCATCAGTACTCAATTCCGATCTCACCCAAGATTGACCTATGAATATAATGTTTCTGAGTAGGTACAATTTAGGAATCGATACTCTTTGATACTTACGAATTGTTAATAAGTGGGACGGATCATGCTGATCATAAATCCTGAATCAAATAAAAGCCCCCATTTCTCCGTTCACTATAACGAACGTAAATGCAGTTGACACACCACCAGTCATAAATTCACGTACCGGTTGCTCCGGCAGAGTAATCTCGCGGTTCTAAAAGCCAAAGGAAAAACGCATTATAGATTCTATTCAAATGCGCGTCGAACAGTCAGAAAGAGCAATGCTTTCTATTTTATTTCCACCGGACGAACGACCTCCTATATATGAGTACGCAATTGCGGCAGCCATGACACGGGAAATGACTTTACTGAGGGATAAGGAATTTCATGGTGGAAGTTGAAGAGCGCGTGACGCCATTTGGACCATGCAATTTTAAGACAAAGCGATGGCACGGTCTCCGCTTCCAGAAAATGGTAACAATGGTTGGAATTGCAAGACCAAGGTCTGAGCCGAGTGAGATGCGCTTCCTCGCAAAATTAGCTCGGCTACGTTCTTTGATTTGATTGTGCATAAACGATCCTTGGGATGAAAATGTCTTCTGTATGCGAAAGTTCAACTTTCTTGGTATGACAACGGGTGCGTTCCGTTGCACGCATCAGACGCATAGATCGCATTCAGTGCGATGCGCGCATTGACATCATTCCGATTCGTTAATGCGCATAATGCGCATGATGCGCGCTTGGAAACGGAACGCTTTTCCATGCATTTGATGCGAATCAAAAATGGCTGCTTATATGGGTGACAAAACGATATCTGCATTAACGTTATTTTTGTTAAATAAAAATATTTGTAGTGATTTGAGTGATACTACCGATATCAGTGACAGCGAAGATATTTTTGTAAATTTTGATTTGGAATTAATTTATTTATAATTACATGTTATGTAAAAAATATATTGATTGTATATATTTTATACCTCGAGTAGCCCTCACAGCACTTTCCTTGTCAAACAACAAGGTCAATACTTGATTACTTTCTTCACAAATTGTGCTTTGTTCCACAAGGAGCTTTACCTGCATCTGCTTTTTTCAAATCTACCGCTAATGCATCGGCTACGCATCAAACGCATCACCCCTGAGCACTTGTAGCTGATGCATGGTTGATGCGAGAGAAGTGGTGGGGATCTGGGGAATTCTGTGCTCTCTGATGCGAGGCTGATGCGCGCATTGAATGAAACGGAACGGTTCTCTATTAGAGATCGCGGTTTTGGACGTGTACTAAAATACACGTGGTACGTGAACCGTGTAGTACGAATTTAAGGATCCGTGAATACGGATCCGTGAATACGGATCCGTGAATGCGGATCCGTGTATACGGATCCACGAACACGTGAATACGGATCCGTGTACACGAAACCGTCTACACGGGTCCGTTCGGCACGTTCGAGTTCGACAACTGAGGCGTTATTGTTTTTAGATCGAATTCTTTTCTACTGTTGACGTTTGAAGTGAGACAATAATAAAGTTGCGGTAAATTGTTCGACGTTAAATGACCGCATATTAAAATGCATATGTACAATAAAAATATGAACATTTGTGAAATTAAAATACTCGGGTACCCGTGTACTTAGTATTATATTACGTGCATTAAAATTCGGATTCGTTTATTGCACGTGAAATAGGGACCTCTATTAGATGTGATTCTGGAATATA